>VUYV01000037.1:762710-961077 GCA_008711295.1 Anarhynchus alexandrinus | reverse complement strand
AAAAAAAGGCACCTGGGCCCCTGTTGCGGAGGTCTACAAGCTCATGGCTGAGTGGTCTTTGGCTGCCAGACTGTTGCGGCTCAGCAAAAAGGATGATTAAAGTCCCATTATACCCATACAGGTCTGACCCTTTTTTCACTCCAGATGATTTCCAGAGGTCCCTTCCAACCTCAACCAATCTGTGATTCTGTGAACTCTCTTAATTTTTTCTCTAAATAGTGCTTTTAATTCAATGGAAAATACTTTTCAGTGTTAAAATCCACATTAAGGCACTGTCAGTATCAACAGCTGGGACAATAAATACCTGCTGTCAAGTATTGCCTCATTCATTCAAAGCTGGACATTTTTTTCCCAGTATGTTTTGCATTGGACCAACACCCAGCTGTACTGCTTTGCCCTTAGAAAGAAAAACAACAACCAAAACAAGTACTGTTAACAAAAGCTGACTTCTTGATCTTAAGAACACACAGTTACTGGTTTTGTGAAACACTGACATTTCCTGGCTGGTGCCTAAACGGATGCTGGGGAAGTGCTGGGGAGGGCAGAAAGAAAAAAATGCCTGTTACTACATCAGAGCTGATAACAAGCAACTTAATAAAATATTTATTTCATTAGGCAGAGCTTTTCAGCCTCCCACGGCGTATAACGTACAAGCTAATCTGGGCTACCTGAAGGTAAGATGGGAGGGCCAAAACCTCAAGTAACAATTTGGAGTGCCAAACCTAACTTACAGTTTCCGAAGTAGTTGACTAAATTTCCAAAGTAGGCGCTAAATAGACGTAATAGCTCTTGCGTTTGGACACTTCCAGTCCAGAAGCTGCTAATTGACCTCCCCTGCCTGCTGCTGCTGATTGCTGCAAAGAATCGTAGTGGCCAACACGTCCTGCTGTTCTCTGGTAATGAGACCTTGCTCCTTGGGTCCAGAAAATATAAAAGAGAGCATCATTGCCGAACCTGCCGGGGCAGGAGCATCAGCAGTAAAAGAGTAGGCGCAGAACGAAAATATGGGACATCTAGATGTAAAACATCATTTAAATCGGTGGACTCCAGGGTATTGAGGGAGGCTCAGCTGCACAGTATTCCATTTCTTCAGTCACTGGGAGTAAGTTGTGCTATGAGGCAGCAGAGCAGGACGGTGGAGATGAGTTTTGGGCAGTACCTCTGCTAGCCAGAGTTTTCAGATGCAGGCTGATAGTCTCCCGTGGATCTTGCTTCTAAAGGGTGTTTGAACAGCCCTTGGTCTGTTTTACATCTGTCACAAAAATGTTACTCTTAAGCACTTAAAAAAGGTGTTTGGGACAAGAAAAATATTCAGTATTTCAAAGGGAAGGTAGGGGTGGAAAATATTGACTGCTTTCCACACAATTCCTTCAGCTTTTCTTGTTTCCTTGGAACAACATCAGCGTCTTGATTTTTAGAAATTCACCTTCTGTCCATTCCTCTTATATGAACCTGTTAATTTACAAATAATAATTAGTCTAATTTATGACCTGCATCATATATTCTTTGTGAGGATCTAAAATAACAACAGCACCCCCTCTGCCTTTAAGACAAGCAGTCAGATTTTTTGTTTTGTCACCCAAATATGTGGGTGCTGTTTGGTTCTTCCCCTGTGATCCACAGGCAGAGAAGGGGACAAAGAAGGGTGCCAGTTAGCACTGCCATGGGGACGTGGCAAACACTGTAATTAACAGCATCAACAGCAAATGCCATCTCAATTTAGCAGTGTCCTGCTGGGATCTTTCTCTGAGTCATAATATGTCCTGATGCTGCGGCTTTCTTCCCGTGTCCAAACCTACGTTTAATCTGGCTCAAAGTGGAGTTTCTTCAGCACTGGATCAAAGAGAGGGAAATGAGTTAAACCTCAGCCTGCTCAAACCTGTACATTAAAGACAGGGAAGGACAGTGAGCTGGATTAACCCGGTATATAGGGGTAATTCATAGCTAGTTCAAGTAGAGCTTCTCCCAGCGTGCATGGGATGAGATCCTGCCTCTGAATTCCTGGTGTTTTTAACAGCACTAGCCCAATTTTAGAAGGCGACATCTGAAAGTCATGCAGGGGAGCCGGCTGAGCTCTTAATTAGCTACAGAAAGGTGCATCAGAAGTGCAGCAAGGCAGGGCGTGATGTCTGGTGACTTCTTGCGGTGTTACTCCCTCCGGTTGCTTTTGTGCCCTCCTGCAGTTAATGAGATACGAGGGCCTTGGCATTGACCCTGTGTTGTGTTAGGGCATGGAGCAATTTGTTATGTATTTGTAGATCCCGCTTTCATTTTCTTTTCCTTAGAATGACCTGGAAACTATGTAAAGGGCTGTCAGAAAATGATGGTTGATGGTCAGCACTGGTCATTGCTGTTAAGCGATCATTTTCTTCTATTTTCTTCATCCCACCATTTTACAAACGTATCCAATAGCAACAGAGAGGAATTTCCAAATTTGTTGAGGTGGTTTTTTGTTTGTTTGTTTCTTAAATCTATAGGTTTGCAAAGTTGGTTGCGGAGATTACTGCAGATCCTGCAGTGAAAGTTTGCAGTTATTCAACTAGTTTGCACTCTTTAAATCTTTTTTAGATTTATCGCTACAGGAGTGGGAGGAGAAAACTTTACCTTCTGTGTTCTTCTAAGGACCATTTCTCTGTATTTGAAGTAAAACCTATGTCTTTCTGGTTGTACGTTAACAAATTCCTAGAAAACTATGATTTTAGTTTAGGCAGAATTTATGGCAAAAGATGATTTCGGGGGGGAGGGGTGGGGGAGTGTCCATCTTGAGGAATGCCTTTCAGATTAGAGAGTTCTGCTAAAATCAGAGGCCGGTTTCCTTTTATCAGGCCATTCATCGAGTACCTGCTCCGAATGCTATAAACATAAATCCTTTCCAGAAAGAGTTTCGTTCACCCTTGTGAGGCTGTCTGTCAAGTCTTTGGTAGCGTGTACTTGTTACCTTAGAAACTTGCAGGTGTTAAACGGGCGTCCGGGAGAGAACAACATTACAGATCCCCCAGGGCCGTTTTGTTTTCCCCTAATAACCGGGAATATCTCCTAGCAGGAGGAGCAGTTTCTGTTTTTCCATGTGATGCAAAATATCATTACAGAATTTCAGATTACTGAATGAAGCTTGACTTGAATTTGAACGGTTATTAACCAGCTCGCTAACTGAATATATATTTGCAAGTCTCTTGTAATTTTGCACCCATGGGAGAGAGGAACCAAAAAGGACTATTTTTTCTAGCTCTAGCAGAAACGAAAATTAGAATTCAACTTGCAAAGCCGAAGTTGCATCGTCCCCCTCCTGCAGATCAGAATAAGGATGAGTGCAAGAGAAGGCCAAGAGAAGAATTCGTTCCAGTTTTGAATTTTACTTCCATTTTAGTTAGGACCGATACTTTACAAAATCTATTTCCATAAAATTGAAGTTAGCTGATTTCTTCAAAAAATTTTTCTTTCACTTTTAAAGATTGCACTTACTCAGCACCATCTAGTGGACCGACTGCTATTGTCATTTAGAAAACAGATGGTCTTCATAAACCATATAGCAAATTAGAGCATGCAGTCCTTGCAGTGTGAATGGTGTACATAAAGTATGTTTGTGACTAATTGTACACCTTAGTCAGAAGAAGATTAGCAGTTGTTTAGTTGAAAAGGAGTGGTGTGAAGGAAAGAACGTTTGCTATACCTGCAGGTAGCGGTGCCTGTTATCTCCTGCGTTCCTTTAGTCCATCGAGCTCCAGCCTGCTTGCCTGCTTCTCTGCCTTACCACGTGGTGCCATCCAGGTTGAAAGCATCTCTAAGGACGGACTTTGGAATACTGTTTCTTTGTGCAGTACCACACAGCACAAATCACAGCCTCATTTGTCACTGTGATACAAATGATAAATACGAGCTGGTGCTAACAACGAGCTCTGAAGTCCTCACCTGAGGAGAATGCTCTGGAGTCTTTCTAATTTAAGTTGTAGGCAAGGAATTCAGTGTTTGGCTCTTTGAAAAGACAGGATTTTGTTCAAAGAAAAAATCCCTTGGGAAAACCTCCCTATATGCACTCCATAGAATTGCCAGGTCATCCCAGTGGCTGCCTCAGGACTCGGGAAAAGATGTAAGGGGTCTGCGGCTCAGGTCTTTGTGGGCACATGGGAACAGGTTTGCTTCTTCCAGCTCTAGCAAGAAGGGCTGAATCTCTGGAAAAATGAAAGTCTCTAGAAGGACTGGGTGTTTCTGTGGCCCTGGCTACATCACCAGCATCCTACTGCCCTCTCTTAAATAAGGTTTCTTTGGCAGCAAGCCCTTAATTTTGCAGCTCCAGTTGCCAATTAAGAGAAAGCAAAGGGGGGAGATCCTGAGTCTCAGGGCAGATGGACCCTGACAAGAGCCACAGACGTGGGGGAGAGAGCAGATAGACTGGTGCTCTCTCTCAGTGACACCAGGAGAGCACCAGAGGCAGAACCTCCCTCCAGTGTAAGGAGCGGAAAGCACCATCTAAGGAGAAGAAAGCATCACTGAGAGCAGACGGAGCAAAGCCAAGTTGCGTTACAGCAAATGCACCATACTCTAACACCTTCCCCTTTAAACTTCCTTGCGTTTTAGCATTTCATCACTTTAGGATCTGTTGGTTTTGTTCAGTTCACGTGTTTTGGACAATGAAAATAAGTGGGTCAGTTTTATTCTGTAAATTTGTATGCATTAGCACAATAACATTGTGCTGAGTTTTCCAAAAAAAGGTATTCTTAAATAATTCATAGAAGCATTTCACTTCACTTTTTCAAAATCTAAATGTGCAGACTAGTTTGTTTCCCAGGTTTAAGGGAACCCAGCATTTAAATAACATTTTCTTTTCTTTCTTGCTATTCTAAGTTTTTAATGTAGCGCAGCAGTCAGAATATCACTTGTCTGCTGGCCTCCTCACAACGTTGCGTTGTAGCATAATCTTTCCAGGCTGAAGTGGCTGGTTTTTCCGATGAAGAAAATAAAGGTTTAGCGATTTTCCTTTTCAAGTTTTAAGTTTGAGACAATAGCTGTGGATACGGATTGTAGTGTACGTGTTCATCCAGTTGAGTGGGTGCAGTCCTGTTTGGAAACCCACTTATGACTGACACCAGCAGGAAACGTGGATCCAAAGAAGTCATAATGTTTAAGTAAACAAATTTAGTGACAGGAATCCTGTTTTGTTAGAGGTTTGGGTTTAAATCCTACATGCTGGAAAATAATTATTTGCAAAGGAGGTGGCTCTGCTTTTGTAGTAGTTATGAACCAAACATTAACTAGCATATGGGAATTCAAGAAAACACTTAAAATTGTTTCCTCTCTTTCTGTTTCTCCTCCAGCTCTGGGATTGTACACAGTAAATGCAGTATATGGAGATACTATTACTATGCCTTGTCGTCTAGAAGTACCAGATGGTCTCATGTTTGGGAAGTGGAAATATGTAAGTATAGCTTATCTTTACATTCATTAGAGCTGGTACAAGAAGATGTGTATTTTTTGTGTGTGAGATTACAAGGCTCTAATCGATAGGATTTCTGCCTTGGATGCGAAGACATTTATTCCTGTGTTTGTAAGACTGCAAGATTCCAACCTGCGTAATTTCTGCCAAGCGTAGATTAGAGGTTTGAGGAATTAATCTCATTGTTCAAGAGAAGTAATTATTCGGGAGTTCTCTGCCAACCTGTATTAGAGATCTGGCATGTTACCCAGTGGTGTCTCGCTCGCTTGACAGAGCCATCGTTGTACATCTGAATACTTTTGAAGCGGGCTGCCTGAAGCGGGGCGCGCTCCCTCCCTGGGAAAGCGCTGTCCCCGGGTCTGGTTCATCTGACAGTCACTCAATACTGTTTCACGCTTCAGCGCGTCTTATGCACAGCAAAGAAGAGGGCAGCGCCGACCTTAGCAGAGTCGCTGGTGGTTTCACTCTGCCCTTTCTGGCGCGCAGAGAACAGAGGCGCACCGCAAAAACACGGGTGGTCTCTTGGTCATCTCGGTCAGCCTGCAGTAGGAACACCACAGGATGCGCTGCTTCTGTATGTGATCGGTATCCCAAGCCAAAAGAAGAATAAGAGTATCAAAGTCAAGTGAAACCTGGAAGCATACATGGAAAAAAGTGCCAGGAGAATGAAACCTTTCAGCTTCTCAGACCGACATCGGGACAACTGGTTTTCCTCTTTCTGTAAAGTTCATCTAAATCTCCTCTCGTGCTCAAACCGAAATGTTACCAGCAATAGCAGGTGATTTCTACTCTGACAGCGGATTTAAAATTACGTAGCGTTCTCTTTTTAACTGGCATCCAGTGGCCTATTTTACAGCAGACTGGTCTGCCACTGGGGGTGTTCCGTAATCCCCGTGGCTCCTTCCCTTGTAGCTGGAAGTTTGCAGCTTTTGAAACTCTCATCCACTCAAGAGTTCCTGCTCCGCAAACACATTTTGGGAAATGAAGTCAGAAATCTGTGGAGAACTTGTCCCTGAAAAGTGACAGTAAAACTGGTTCATATAAATCCATCTGTATGAAGATGCAGGGCTATTTGGAGAAAAAGAAATGCATTATCTCTTTCCAGTGCATTTGGATTGCTCATCTCAGACAAGTACCAGGCAGCAAATGGAGATGTTATAGCCTCGTCTGAATGGAAAGGAACATGAAACCCAACATGCCAAAAAGCCCATCCAGTTTCAAGCGTATGAAACTGTTGACAGAGCCCACTCAACACAAGTGAAAGCGATACCCATTCTCCCAGGGCAGCTCCCAGCATGGCAACGCTTGTTTTGACCAGGGGGAGGGCTGGTTTAGTGGTTTTTTTTTTTTGGTCCGGTGGTTATTTCATTGGAAGAAGGAGGAACTCTTGTTTTCTGCTCTGCTGCCTTAAGAGTAGCAGTTCGAGTAGGTTGCTGGTGAGAGCTTGGGGGTACTGGGAGACTTGCACCATGGCAGGAGCAGGAGTTGCTCCCTTCGGCATCGACCTGCGCTAGGTAGGCTTACGGCGTTAAGAGCTTGTTTGCACTCGGCAGCCAACTTTGCGTGCATCGAGTCAAGGCAGAGCTTTCTTTCCTGTGTGACAGACGTCTGTAGTAATCCAAGAGTTAAAAGCGGGAGAGGGAGAAAGGCTATAAGGGAATTTAAACTTCACATTAGCTGTTGCCTCCTGCTCCCTGCCCGGCTCTGACACCGCTCATCTCCTGTCACAGCACCGTCATGCTTTTGTGGGCTCTGCAGTCAAGCTGAGGTATTGTGCTGGGAACACTACTCGCGTCAGTGCTGCAAGGTGCAAGGGATAAAAGGGAACGAAAACGTCTTCCAGCCCCCGGCACAATACTGAACATAAAGATGGAGTCAGCCTTTCACCTCGCTCTGTTTAAAGGCAGACAGTATCTGTCCCTGCTCGGGGGAGAGGGGGTATGAACTCAGCCTGTAACTTTGTGGCTCGTAAAAGTAAATTTTCCATATGGCAGGTTTGTGCAAGGCTGTCAACTTTGTAGTCCTTCTTAGGGTGGCAACTGCATACTTATTAATATAAGCAGGATGTCTAGAAAATGATATTTTGCAGATTATCCTGAGATGCGTAAATAACAATATTTGATTGTATGTATATTCCCATGCCACAAGCTCTTGGATGCTTTAAAAACAAAGAAGAAAAAAAAGCTAAAAACTAATTTAGAATAAAATAGGCAGTTATGCCTGATTAAATCCTGCATTTGGAATGAAGTCTGAATATCCCAGACAAACAATATGAATATGTAAAGCAATCATGAAAAAAAGGCAACTGAAGCTTTTGAACCTAGCTCCCGAATGCTCCTATTTCAAATACTTTTGCATACACACAGAGGCAGGTGGTGCCAGAACCACCAGCCTTCATCAGAGAAAGCCCTATGCTGTGCTGAGGTTGAGCCAAAGGATTGAAATTATTTCTACTGTTGATATTCTTAATGTGTACTGTGGCGATCTTAAAATAGCTGTCACGTTACCCCGAATTTCTTGCTTGTACAGCAGAAATTAATCAGGAAAAAAGCGATCTGATGTAGTTTTCAGATTTTTTTAAATTATGGGTTTGTACCAATTGCAGATCTTCAGGAACTTCTAAATGAGTGTTTATGCAAAAATAGAGGTGTTTATCCTTTTATTATAGGAAATGCCAAATGGATCTCCAGTATTTATTGCCTTCAGATCATCAACAAAAAAAAATGTACAGTATGATGATGTACCAGACTACAAAGACAGGTTGAGTCTCTCAGAAAACTATACGTTATCCATCAAGAATGCAAGAATCAGTGATGAAAAGAGATTTGTATGTATGCTAGTTACAGAAGATGATGTTTCTGAAGAGCCAACGATAGTCAAAGTCTTCAGTAAGTAAATCTAGTTGTTACTACCGTTAACATTCATCAGCAGCTGAATCGTAAATTATGGAAACTTTTGTTTAAGGGAAAGATTAAAGCCGAGAAAGTAAGTTTGGCTGAGTAAATCACTAAGACTAGCAAATTTCTGCAGCTTTCAAAAATGTAATCTACTGGTGGCATTTACGTAACAGGACTGCCTGCACTTGCAGTTTATTCATGATAAGTGCTGGCTCAAAGAGAATTTTAGGCTTTGATAATGACTCACTTATGTGA
Organism: Anarhynchus alexandrinus; assembly: GCA_008711295.1. Taxonomy (NCBI): domain Eukaryota; kingdom Metazoa; phylum Chordata; class Aves; order Charadriiformes; family Charadriidae; genus Anarhynchus; species Anarhynchus alexandrinus. The sequence continues at coordinate 952,494 of VUYV01000037.1, read as the reverse complement.
TGTCATTTGGCCTTGGAAATGCAAAATGTAAAATTAGCACTGATTATTTTCCATTTGTTCTCGGAGCGAATTTTTCTGCAGGAGGGAAGCATTAACTGTGTGCGGTCTGCAGGATTAGATCAGTGGAGAGGTTTAAACCAGCTCCCAGCAACTAGTACGCAACTGCGAGTGAGCGAGCAAGCAAGAGGCTGGAAAACGAGTTGCTAGCCCCAAATGCTTATTTTGTCCCATGCTGAACTATCAGGAGGAAGACCAGTCTGCAGTTCTGTTTTAGAGCACGGCAAAGTTTATTCATGTTTGATATCGCTACCAGCTGATCGCAAGGCGCGAACCCCAGTGCTCTGAGGAGCAGTCCTGCTCCGAGCTCGCACACGAGCGTGGACGAACCCGGCGCTGCTTCAGAGCAGACATGTAATCTCCCCCAAACCCTGACTCAGCCTGTGGAGGTGTCCGTCACTCCTTTTTAGGGGCGCAGGTCTGCCGAGGCTGAGGTTAGTGTTTGTAAATGCTGCCCTGTGACTGCAGTGGGTATCTTCCTCCGCTTCATGTTTTTATATGGCTTTGTTTGGCCTCTGTTGCTCTTCAGGCGCAGGTTTACACAGTCAAAGTAAGTCTCTGTTGTGGGAACGCGCTGCTTGCAGGGATGGGCAGTTCCCAACAGATCACGCTTCTGCTTGGAAAACATGAACTCATGTTTTGGAAGGGCACCCTTACTCTTCTCTTGGGGAGAGGGTGTCAGGGAGTCGTTGGTGTTGTCTAGGCAGAAGTTTGTCAGTGGCATAAATGAGTTTGAAGCTAAATTAGGAGGCAACAGTAATTCCTTTCCCTCGTTTCACTTTCCGTTTGACTGCAAGAACAATGGAATTAATGCCAACAGGGAGGATTGTGCTCAGCACACATAGTAAACACAGCACTTCAAAGGAAATGATAAAGAATTATCATGTTTACTTACTGCACAGCAGTAAATATGTAGATGAGACAGTAGTATATGGTGAAACAAAATGCTAACTGCTTGAATTACTGTGTACCGTACTAAATATTAACACAATGCTAACTCAGCCATGGAGCACAGCTTGTATGTTTTATTGTATGCATTAATACTAATAGAGAAAGCTTCTATTTACTAAGGAAGATAAGAATAGAGGATGCCACGCATGTAATATGGCCGACTCAGCACTGTGAGAAGAAATTACCTTTGCAGTTTTTCATTTTGAGTTCACAACTTTATTTAGTGTTCTCGTAACATTTCGTTGCATTTAACTTTCCTGAGTCTGCTTTTGGGGGGGTTCATTTTTTGTGCGTGCTTGCTCGCTTGTTCTAATTACAAAAGGGTTAAGAGTAGCCTGCAAGCTTCATTTATTCAAGCAGTAGAGTTTCTAACTCGTTGAATCACAGATACAGAGCCAGGCTGCGGCAGCGCGGACCCTCATAAACCAAAAGTCTTGCGTACCTGCAACTCAGCTGTATCCCAGAAGTCGTGACTGAAGCTGCGTTTCACTGCGGCTTGTCACGTCCTCAGCTGTGCTACCTGATTAACTCACAACTAACGAGCTGAAATGGCTCATTGCACAGGTACCACCTGCTAGTCTCACTCGCTGGAGTACTCAAACAAGCTCTACCCGCTTTCCAGATGGATCCTGTCAGCATTTTTTTTCTGGAATTAAATGGCCGGTTTCCAAAGCGGCGCAGCCCGGCAGACGTGAGCTGCTGTCCTGCTACAGCCGTGCTTGGCTTTTGCAGGCAGTGAGCTCTTTTCCCCTCTATTATAGGGCCTATATAGAGTTGCAAAGTAATCTGGCAAGCTCTTAAGCCGAGAGATAAGCAGCGTGCTGAAGTTGCAAACCCACCAAAGTGGGCTGTGCTGCTGCCAAGTTTGAAATTTCTCCTCGCTTCGGATGCTGAGCTAGTCAAGGCCAAATAACTCTTTCGTGGTGAATTACCTTGGTGCAGGTGCTGCGGCTGTGGGGATCTGGCAGCCGGCGTTCCCTTCCGGAGGCTGCTCCGAGGGAGCAGGTGGTGGCCTCTCAACGGGAGCACCTGCTCGGTCACCAGAGCATTCAAAACAGGGAGAGCCACGCAGGGGCCACCGAGCAGGAGGTCCTCCCCTTTCCGTGGGGGGTGGTCCAAAGCACAGAGTAGGTCTCAAACCAGTCCTGGGGGAGATGAGAGATGGAAGGAAGCAAAGCCCACCTGGGGGACGGCTTTGTGGTTTGGTCAGCTGGTGACTGTGATAGGCAGCCAACTATGCCTGTTTATGGGACCTGAAAATCTGAACCAGAAGGCCTGTTAACGGTCTTGTAAAACCTCATTTGCTTGAATTGACATGAAAATGTTTTGTCCTTGTCAGGTTCTTACAGAAAATGGGTTACCCTTTTTCCTTGAAAACTAACAAAAGAGACATAAACATGCATCTGTCTTTAAAGAAAAAAAAATAATCTTTATTAGCCCTTTGAAGAAATTGTGATGGTTTTGGTGTATAGCTTTGACTGTTTCTTTTGTTTGTTTTTGATTTTTGCCACAAGCAAAGTTGTTTGGAAATGTCAAATGAATAGCTTCTTTTATTGCCTTTCATTTCCCTTTTGAGGTCTCCTTGTTCCACGCTGGCGTCGTCTTCCAAGCGAAGAATATCTGTGCATCTGTGTGCGCACAAACACACGTACGCACACGCATGCACACGCACACAGAGCGAATGGGTTGTTACGGAACCATGTAGGCTTGCTGTCTTTGCGGCAGCAGGAGCAGTACACCTGCACGTTAGTGACTTCATCAGCGTGTAGAGATTTTGGCGAGATGGCGTAAAGTTCACTTTGGGCTGGGACTGCTGACGTACATACGTTATTTCATAGGGAGCTTGAGTTGGGAAAAAGGGTCTGTAAGCTGACATGGTTAAGGATGTTCAGTCTGTACAAGTATATAATATGTATGCTTATTTAAGTGGTATAGCTAGGGTGTAGAGTCTTTTTTTGGCTGTATAAACATTGATTCTTTTTTTTTCCCCCCCCTCACTCTTCCCCTCTTCTTTTAAAATTGTGGGGAAAACTGTCTCTTTTGGAGATAAAAATTTGCATTCCAGGCTTCAGGCCAAACTATTTTAACAGACAAGTTATATAGTCTCTAGAAAGTAGTTTTTTTATGATGGAAACACTGATAGATCCTCCACTTTGGCAAGCTAAGAGGTCCATCTACCATAATAAAAGTAAATAAGAAGACATACTGGCACTGAAGAAAAAGTTTATTTTTTTTAAGAGAGTCATAACTAACTCAGAAACAGTTAAAGTAATTACACTTATCTCTGTCATCTGAATTTCTTAAATGTAACAATCCCAGTTAGGAAAAATAAACATTAGAAGAATGATTAGGTTGAATTTGTTCCTTTATAATGTTACAGCTCAGCTACAGTAATACCCACAGTAAAGCTGCTTTTCTGTTGCTATAGTTTCTGTACCGCTGGTTCCTTCTCCAGCACGCGGATGATATAAACCAGATAGATCAGATCAGGTTCTCTCCTCCCAGGTGCTGAGGTCCCTAGTCTGCCTGGCTAAAATATATATTGTCAGAATGCATGAAATTTGTTATAGAAGGTATGACAAAATTTAAGGTGATGGTTTTTCCTTTTTAATCCATTTGCTAATATTGAGGTAGAAGTATCTCTCTTTTTTTTTTATTTTAATGGCAAAGCATAGGTAAGACTATACCAGGGCAGGTTGTTCTGTTTAGTCTCAAAGTCCACGTACCTTGTAGTAACTTCTTGTTTTTCAAACAGCCGTTTGTGCTCCCTTCACTAGTACTTTTATCCTACTTATGTTTTAGAGCAACCCTCTCAACCAGAAATCTTACATCAAGCCGACTTCTTAGAAACTGAGAAGCTACAAACGGTAAGAGCAGCACTCTCCCTCAAAGTTATGTGCCTGACGGCTGCCTGAAGTCCCTTTACAGTCAAGATGGAAGGAGGTGATGGGTTGAGGCTCAGAGAGGGTGCGTGCGTGCACACCTGCCTGCGAGAGATGGTGGTCTATAGCCCTGCTGAGCGCAGAGCAGTTCCCTTGCCACTGCTGTATTAGCTCTGCCTCTTCCTGCAAATAGGGGCCGTGCTGATCTTAGACCCACGCCCGAACCCTCTTCCAAATTGTACCTAAGCCTCACTGATGGGATTTGTCCTATTTTTAAAAAAAATGGTTGGGGCTAAGCATTTGAACTGTCTAGAAACCTTTACCCAAAGCAGCATAAGTGAAAATAGAATTGTGTTAAAACGTAGTGGAGAAAAACAGTGGCTAATTCCTATCTGTCTTGCAGCTTGGGGAGTGCGTTGCAAGAGACAGTTATCCCGAAGGCAATGTTACGTGGTACAAAAACGGGAGAGTTCTGCAGCCCGTGGAAGAAGGTACGTTTCAGTAATGGGCAATGTCCCTGAATCCGCAGACAGGTGTATGCATGAAGAACTGTGCTTGTAAGAGTTGCTCTGCTTTAGTCTAATGTACTCTTCCTTTGAGGAAGACTAATCACATGGAAAGATGAAACTGGAAGGAGACTTCTTGGCCTTTCAGAGCACCCAAGCTAAGCCATATAATCTCTCTTTCAGTTCCACTTTTAAAACCACATCACGGGGCGGAGGGTTGCCTTTGTTAATGCTATTGCAAAGCTGGTCTTGAGTTTCACACCTGTCCAATATTGTGTTTTGCGCCATGTAGATCATCATCTCCTTATACGGGTATTTATTTTCCAGGAAGAGCATTTTTTTTTATTCTCCCTTTCAACTTTGATTTTGACAGGCTGATCAGACCACAATATTTTACCTTCCATAAAATAGAGAATGCTTACAAAATTAAGTTATAAATGTGATCCTAAAAGCCTAAAAGCTGGTTTTGCCAGCATTTTTGAGGCCTTCATTCTGTAACACCTGTTTGCAATTAGGTGTTTTGGGGTTTTTTTATTTTATTTAAAATGTACAGTATGTTAGGAGTATGTTGTTGATAAAATGTTCCTGGTATACGTCAGCGGCAATACTAGAGGAAAACTGTTTGTACAGTCTCTTGGGTAATTTGTTATGTTGCTTGCATCTTTGCAGCCTGATAACAAATACAGAGCAGGCAACAAAATGTAGGAAGAAGGTCGTAAATTCTGTCTGTGTGACACTGAAATAGTATTTCCTTTTCAGTTGTGGTCATAAATTTGCAAAAGATTGCGAACAAATCAACTGGACTCTTCACCATGACATCATCTCTTCAGTACATGCCAACAAAGGAAGATGCAAATGCCAAGTTTTCTTGTGTTGTGACATATTATGGACCATCTGGCCAGAAAACAATACAGTCTGAACCAGTTGTCTTCGATGTTCACTGTAAGTTATGAAAAAGCATCTATTGCTGTACAAAGTCCACCTTGGGGAAAAAGCAAAATCAGAGATAGTTTACAAAATTACAGAAACATTGCTGCTTGGCTGTCGAGATGGTTTCTCCAAAGCTGGTGAGCAACAAGAAGGTCCAAGTACATTGTCTGTAATTTTTACTTATCTTTTACTTAGAAAGATTGATTTCTTTCTAACAGTAGAATATTGAATATCGAGATTTCCTTGAGAAAAGGAAAGTGGCAACCACAAAAAGTTACCGTGAAATGGGCTTTTCAGAACTTTTACAGAAGTTAGAGTGGTTGATTCGAGTGACTCTCTGTGCCCCCTGAAATATGCAATAAATACACAATTTAGTTTTAGTGTACTCAAATGTTTTTCATTTTTGCAGAGTCAGTGCCAAACAGCTGATGCTGGCAGACTACCTTGCACAAAATAGAGTTGCTTCTCTACAGCTGTAAGATGCTGATTTTTACATTTAAAATGTAGCGTTTGAATATTGGATATATTGGTAGTACAGAGTTTGTAGAAATAATTACTTCCAGCTGGCCAAAGTCTTAAAGCCATTCCCTTACTGTGTTACTGACCAATGTGGAAATCGTAATTCTCCTTTGAGTAAAGAAAACAGGCAGTTGGCAAGGAAAGGTCAGAAAGGGTGGCAGCGGTTAGAGAAGGTGGAAGGGGCGTTTCAAAGTCTTGTAAAATGACACCTCTGAAGGACTGTAGAAGGCAGCAGGTCGTAGCAGAATTAAGAGTAACAGGAGATAGGCAAGATGCCCAGGCAGGTGTTATCTTTCTTTAAACTTCAGGGAATAACTCAGCTTATAAAAGAAAAGTCCTTGTTCTGGGAATGATGGGGTCTAGGTATACAGTCCGGACATCTAATAGGACCTTAGTATACACTGTGTAACAACTCTGTAATCCAGTTGAATACAAAGGGAATTAATTAGTAATGCAGATGGGATTTCTGCAGCCGGCAGGTGTGCTCCATTGCCTTGAAAACAAAGTGGTAGGGTATGTTCTACTTAGATGATTAGTTGCGTCTCCTTCACATGTAAAGTTTGTTGAGCAGCAGAATAAGGCATCAGTTTTGAGCTTGGTGAAATCAAATCAAATCAGGTGTTGGAGCAGTTGCTTTGTGGTTTCACCTGGAGAAACTACAGTAAATTAAGGTCACCTTTTCACCAGCTGTTTCTCCAGAATGACAACTGGCAGAACTAATGGAGAAGAAAACCTCTGGGATAGTAATGGTTATCCTTTGAAATAACAGAGAGATTTCAAGCCTGCAGACACCAATCCCATCACTTTAGAGCTAGAGATTTTTTTTAAGTTTTGTTTTTGTTTTAAAGTTGTGTACAAATTTCGCTGGGTTTTTTTTCTGTCATCTGTGGAGCCCCGTGACCGTGAATAGCTCATGCTGTGAATGGCAGATGTTCACAGTAATGTCACAGAATTGTAATGACCAGAAAGCACTTGTTGCTGTTACTTGCCAAGAGATGCTCTGCTGTCCCCATTTCCCCACCACTTTAATGCATTAAGCTACTTCACCTGAGGAGGATGAGACTCTTGCAGATTCCTGCGATGATGTACTATGTGCACTTGCCATTAGGAAGGAAATGTGAAGGAAAAAGAAGGCTGCACAGCACTGCAGAATAGTCACTGCACCAGATATCAAACGCACTCCGTATTAAAGATTTCATGTTTTGCTAGACTCGCTCTTTTAATCCTGGTCTAGTAACACACAATTTAATTAAGATAGTTCTTCCTCCAGAGATGGGTGCTATCATTGTACTGCTAATTAGCCAACAGCGAGAGGCAGGCACACCCTTCAGTACTGAAGAGGCCTCAAGTATCAACTTTGTTTGACTTTAGAGTATGGGGTTACCCAGTTTCCTTTCTGAGTAGTTTTATTTGCTGTAACTTCAATTCCTCACTCTGCTGAAATGCATCTCCAAATGAATTTTTGAAACTCTTTATTAATAGACGTCCAAAGCTTCAACAGATGGATTTCTTGACTGATGTTAGTTGATGATAATGACGTCTGATTTGTTTTTGTTTTTTAATTTGGTTCAGTGATCCTAATTAGTTTCTTTTTCAATAAATGCTATTTTTTATGAGTCAAATGTAATGCAGATGAAAAACAATAGCAGACTCCAACTCTAAGAAATGGAAGTCTTTCTTTCAGCCTTTTTTTTTCAGATTGACTGTCAAAACCATCACGTTTTGCATCTCTGAAGCAAGTAGAAAAAATCATAAAGACGACCTGCTGTTCGTTCTGTTATCTAGAGATTCCTTGCAAGTTACCCATTTATCATAAAGAAATGGGGAGAGCATACTTCGAACTATGCCTGCACAAGATTTTCTTAAAGACCTGTTCAGTCAGGATTTAAGAAAAGCTTTACTGTCATTTTTAGCTCTGGGTTAGTACAGTCTCTAGTACTCAAGTGCTTAATTGACATCCTAACAATTGCTTAGTTGACATCCTGGAAGCAGCCACCAGCCACTGTAACCTGGTATAAGGAGAAGAGTGAATTAGCTCCTGCCGAGGCGGGTGCTAGTTGGAAATGGATAACTTAGCTCAGCTAGCAGCAGTTAACAGTACTTAACCATGGGCTCTGGTTTGCAGCTGTAGCAAGCGAGGTACTGAAAGTAACGTGAGTAATACAAGAGAACTCCTGGAGCTGAACGGTTAGATGGTATCTCAGATATCTAAATTATCTAGGCTCCAGTTGTGTTGGGCTCTGCTCAGCATTAATCAGTGTAAAAAGATAATGTTTGTCAGGCAAACTTTCCAATTATACCCTGTTGTTAAGCGTCTGTCTTGTTATGGATAAACTCCTTTACATAACAAATTAGACTCAAAGGCACTTCATAATCGTGCCGCTTCCAGCATTGGTATTTTTCTTGAAATTATGCAGAATGATGTCAGTTGTGGCCATGGCAGGTCTGGGAAAGAAGCATTCATTTACTAAATAACTGCCTTTTGGTGCTGGCTCCCAGAATTTTGCTCTTGCAGAAAGCAGATACAGTCTCAGGTTTACAAAAGCACAAGGTATGATGGGCCAGGCCCGGGATACGTGCCGCTGAGCGGCAATATGCGCCTTCACCAGGCTGCTCCTGTTTATTAGTGAAAGCAGGGGAGCACATTACTCATGCTAAGCAGCACTCAGCATTGCACTGAACACTGTGTCTTCCTGTCATCAGGTTGTGTCTTCCTCAGAAGGGTGACCTGTTCAGCTTAGAAAACAACTTACTTAGTCTTTTGGTCTTTACTTCTGTAGATTTATTTTTCTTTTCCAATTTAGAGAATGAAATTAAAAATTTGCTCCTGCTTGATTGGAGTAGATAGAAGGGTAAGATATTCCTCCAGGAAAGACTGGTGGTTTGCAAGAATGTCGTTCTTGTTTAACTGTGTCCATTTTTAATCCAGTTCTGTTCATCTCTGTTGGAAAACCTGTTCCAAACTAAAGTCCTAAAGTCTTTCTCATTATAGTTTATCCCTTTTCAGTATTGAGACAAAGCCGAAGCAATTCCAGTGTATATTTAGACATCCTTTACGATGACTTTTTCACATAAACTTGAGAGAAGGAGAGACAAGTTTCTGCAGCAGGCTGGCTTACCAGACAGCCCCTGAAACTGGGGGGTTTGGCCCAGCAGCCCCCAAGAGGCGTGCATGTGATACCTGGCCCACCACTTCATCACATCTGTCGCATTCCGCACCAGCAGCGATGCTGGACTTCCCTTTCCTAAGCAGGCAAAGCTGCGCTTCAGCGTTGCAGGTACTGAGATGGAAGCTGTTAGGACATGGGATGGAGCCGAGGCTGTTGCATCTGAAGGAGGGAGGATATGGCTTTTTGAAGCCTGGTTCCCCTCCTTCTATGACGAGGAGCGTGATGCTGTGTTAGGGCTCCCAGTCATCAAGAGGCCTCTTCCTGAGAAATCCCACAGCAGAAGATAGACATGATTAATGCCTTAAGGGTCGGAAGGACTGTAGAGCACACGCTTCACTAAACACCCAAAATCAACTGTCAGGCAAGGGTTTCTCTGCCTTGTAGATTTTTTTAGTGTCTAATAAGGTGCACTGTACTGTGTCTTAATGCAAGACTGGCGTCTTTGGTAGAATTTTATTTATACATTGAAATTAAAACAGTGAGAGTTATCTGCCCATATTATTTCCTTTAATTTTGTTCATTTTACTTTGGTTTCGAAAAATTATACTTAGAAAGAATAGCATCTATTAAAGTATGCTCCGTCTTTGCCTTAAAAAATTACCAAAGTAAAATGTAAGTTATAGTTCAACTTCACTGAACATGACAGAAGTATGTTACATTTACAGTTCTGTTGACTGTTAAGGGTCCTATTATGTTCACTAAATTCATCTTTCTGAAAGCCCATTGTGATCAGCATATAGAATAGGCTGAACATAGTCACTTAGTTCATATTTCTTTCTTTTTAATGTAAGAAGGCTATTATCTAGTACTAACACAAGGCGTTGAGAGCTTCAGTTGTTTTTCTGATTGCTGTAGTCCTCCAAACAGCGAGCTTTACAGTGGACAAGTTAATCCCTCGTAATGAAATCACACCATGAAACTGTTCATACTGATCAAGGCTTTTTTTCTTTTAAGCACATGACATAGTTGTAATCGTTATGGTTTCAGTTACAGGTATTTTGTTGAAGAAAAGTGGACTTTATATCATATGGCTTCTTTGCACTTACTTCATTGGCAAAAATACAGAAAGTGTGATTAACTGCAATTTATTTTTTTTTTTATAAGATGACCTGTACATGCAAATACCTTCACCTGCTTGATGATAAAATCTCATACTCTTTGGCCAAGAATATCGTATGCATAGTGTTACTGTGTGGTTTTTTGCAGAAGCTATTAAATGTGTACATTACTTTCACAGATCCAACAGAGAAGGTGACTATTCAAGTGCTGCCACAAAGTAGTACCATTAAAGAAGGCGATAACATCACTCTGAAGTGCTCGGGAAATGGCAACCCTCCTCCGCAGGAGTTCCTGTTTTACATTCCGGTAAGTCCTGCCTCGCCGTCACTGCGTCGTGAAATATTCTGTATCGTCCCTTCCTACAGCCATAGCTGCATGTCAGAATATACATGATTTTAGAACACATGAAGGAAGGAATTCGATGCGACTAAAACGGAAGATAGGCATCGGCTGTATTATCAGACTCTGAGAATGCCTCACCTGACTTGGCAAAATATTTGGGAAAAAATCCTCTCCTTCCCTCCACCCCGCCTGAAGTTTTTGGGGGTTTGGACCTACTAAAAATTGCTAGGCTTCATTTCCCGTCGTCAGATATTTTGATAAGAAGCAGTTTTGACAAAAGGGGTTTAGCACCTTGAGTAAAATCACCTTATCTGTTGTCATAAAAGCCAAAGATCCAGCAGTGAAAGTACAGGAAATTAATTCAGCTCTTTTTTGGAATTTCACAGATGAATCTCTGTGCGATTTTTTTTCTGTAGTTAATTAATTGTTTGGTGACATAATAGCACAAGAAAGAACAAGTGTGACAGCACAGGAGAAAGCGTAGAACAAATTTGTCAAATGCATAAGACGCAGATTGAGAAAAATAAAGGCTTTGATACAATTAGTATTGGTGAAATCCACAGACAGATGTGGCTTTATATTCTAAGAGTCCTAGTTCTGCTTCCTGTCTCCTGCTTCTCTCTTCTATTTTATATCCCCTTTATTGTTCCTACTGCAGTAGTGAGCAGAGCTGATGTTGAGAGAGGCCAAAAGCAGTGACATGCTTTCAGCTATTTCAAAAACTGCACGTCGCCCTTTGAACGTAATCCTCATCTCCTTTGGACTGCTGGCATGTTTGAATTGCTGAAGAGCAGCAAGGGAAACGAGGAGCTGAAGTCCTCTTATCTCAGAACAGCCAGTTAGATTCAGTGAGCCATCCTGGGAACTCACTGCATGCCAGGGAAAAAGTTTATGGTATCTCTCCTTGCTCCGTGATCACAGGGAGTGAGCTGAACACCCCGCTCTGCCTTAGCTTCCGTCTCCCTGATACCCGATACGACTGCTTTCTCTCAAAGAGAGGTGGAATTGGTGATTTCTTTGGAAGATTTACGCGTATCGTAAATCTGTCTGAATTCAGAGAAACAAATTGGGGTTTCATTCTATGCTTGTTTCAGAACTGATCTCAGTCATTTGTAATCAGGTGAAAATTGGGGAACTGGATGGGCAGAAGGCAACACTTGCTGGCTAATTCAAAACACCGCTTTCTGTAGATAACCGCATATAAGGTAGCGTAGACCCTAACAGGCTCCATACCATGATGTGGATAGAGCAAGGTTCACTTGTGCTGTTTAAAAATGGAGTACGCTTCGTTTCATAATTTTTCCTAAACCGAATGTATCATTTCAGATACAGATTTAGAAATACTTTTTTTTGCTGTTGTTCTGCAACACTCTTAGACTGTTTCATTCTTTTGTTTTCTTCCCTTTCTGCTAAACTTTCAAATTTTGTATTTTAATGTCCTCTTAAAATAAGTTAGCCATTCAGTTAAAAGAGTAAGCTTTTAATTGTAGGTGTGTTTTAAAACTATGGTGTCATGCAGGAAGTAAACCTTAGTGTTATTAATAGGTAACACTTCAGTGATGCAGTGTCTATACATATTTTGGAGTATTTCACCATCCTTATAATAAAAAAAATCCTCAACAAAAATGAATGTTTTTAGCAGGCCCATACACAATAAATGTTTTGTTTTCCATCCACAGGGAGAAACAGAAGGTGTAAGAAGCTCAGATACTTACTCAATGACAGATGTGAGACGAAATGCCACAGGAGAATACAAGTGCTCTCTGATTGACAAAAGCATGATGGACTCGACCACCATCACTGTGCACTGTAAGTCATAGCATTTTGTACTCTGAGATAGGATACAAACCAGTCTTGCACCTTCTAGGATGGTAGTGTCGGGTCTTTTTTTTTCTTTTCTTTTTTTTTCTTTTCTTTTTTCTTTTCTTTTTTCTTTTCTTTTTTCTTTTCTTTTTTCTTTTCTTTTTTTCTTTTCTTTTTTTCTTTTCTTTTTTCTTTTCTTTTTTCTTTTTTCTTTTCTTTTCTTTTTTCTTTTCTTTTTTCTTTTCTTTTTTCTTTTCTTTTTTCTCTTTTTTCTCTTCTTTTTTCTCTTCTTTTTTCTCTTTTTTCTTCTCTTTTTTCTTATCTTTCTTTTTAACTTTAAAGTATTTCATTTTGAAAACCTTAACTTTCTCAATTTATTGGCTTAGATACAGATTCACTTCACGTTACTTTTGTATAGCATACGATACTCTTACACTGTCACATACAGTGAAAATTCTGGTATTTTTTGTTTCACTCGTGAACATATGCATGGCAAATTATTCTGCTTCATCCTTAGAATGTACTCAAACACACAAGCTGACCCACAGTGGTATCTCTGAAGGTCATGCTTCACAGTCAAATTCACATTAGTCCAATATCCTTTCATTTTACCTCAATGAGGTTAACATGTAAGGAGCCTGGACAAGAGACTTGGGAATTCATTATGTTCACATAGGACAAGTTGCTTTTTTCACCTTTCCCAGAATCATGAGAGCTACAGAACTCGGTAAAGTTTCTTTAGCTGGATTCTGGGGTGTTTACTCACTCTTTATCAGCAGAACTTTAAAAGCAGCCATTGAACTGGTTGAACCATTGAAGCTATGGTTGCTTTTCAGTGGTCGCTTTTGATCTGGTTGGGTGAGAAAATGAGCAGGAACTCATTCAAACTTTGCTATACTGTCGCAGGCTGTGAAATGAGACTCAGGCCAGTGGTACTACGTTTCCCCTGGAAACATTGATGATCCGTAGTCTTCCCCGTAGCATAAATACCTTTAATAGTTTACAGGTTCAGAGGGGCATGGTGGATAATGAAGTTTTAAGACTTCCACAGTAGTTATACTTTACACAAAAAGAAACTTCATGTTTGTATATGTGGTTTTTGTTTGTTGGTTTTTTTTCTTGGAAGACGAACAATGCATGCAGGAGATATCTATATGTGAATAATTACACTATTCCATTTAATGAATATTTTGCATTTAATAAGGTCATCTGCTGTTTTGCTGCCCTTTGCTTCTCTTTTCCGAGAGCGGGGTACGTAAAATCCGAAGAGAACTCTGTACTATTGCCACTAGCTGCCCAATATCAAAGGTAGCTCGCTGGTAGTTTGCTGTGCTATAACTGACTCTTTAATTTTACTGCTGGTGAATTGCATGTCTACTTGTACTTCCATAAATAGTTACTCTAAAGAATGACTTCCTCAGCTCCAAGTTATTTATAACAAGCCGGTTTTACTTTCTCTGCTATTTTGTCTGCATGTCAGAAGAGCTTTACTACACGAGAGGAGCATGTGTTTTCTTGACAGAAGTCTTTCCAGTGTTGGCAGCTAGTGCAGGTACTCAGAAATCTTAGGTACAATCTAGTACCCTGCTGCCTCGCTTCACTTAGGGTTCGTTTTGTTTTGTTTTTCTTAAATACCTCTATCTGCAATAAAGCCTTTGCTTAAGTGAGGCACAGTGGCCTGGAATAGTTCTGTAATTCCAGAAATGCCCAGACCGTGCCCTGTCTTTATGTTACTTCAGTGTCTTGCCTTATGCTGGTCTAAAGCATTTCTGCAGCAGGTTTTCTCGGGACGAGAACTCTCCTGAAAAAGTCATAAAACTCATAGAGGCTTTATAACATCCTCAATCTTTCAATTGCTTACTTTATATTAATTTTCCAGCGTAACTCACTAGTTTTTAGTGCTTTCTCCTTCTAATGTACATATATATTTTTGGTGTTAGAACTTCAGATTATTTTTTTTATGCCTCCATGATGTTTTTTGTCCATCAAATGCTACTTATTAACGCCTATCAAATCCTACTTTTTCTCCATCTTTTGCTCTATTGCTTACCTTTTCACATATGGATGAATATTCCTGTCTATGATGTTGCACTGAAAAAGGCCTTCATTCTGAGTTGGGGCTTTTTGTTTCTTCACATCCGATCTTGACACTTTAGATTATTTTTTTTAATTTTCACTTAAAAAAAAACCCAAAACCACACAACACAAACCAGGCAATATAATAATTTTAGTTTAAACCTGTGAATCTATTTAAAGTAATTTGTTATATTTCAACTGTAGTGCTTTTTCCCCAAACAGATTTTATTAAGCGTTATAATTACACTGGTTCCTTTCAGTGTCTACATAGCGAAAACTTCTTGCTGGTATGAAAATACATTAGCACATTGTAGCCCTTAAATATTTTTGTAGCAAAATAGTCTCGCTCAATACCAACCTTTTTTTTTTTCTTCCAAGATGAATGTAAATTATGAGAGTCATAGGCAGCTGAAGATTGACATTAAAGCAACTGAGTTACCCATGATATTTGAGAAATACTTTATTTAGATAAATACATATATATTTATAAATTTATAAACCAAGTTGAGAGGAGAAGATTGAGTCTCTTCCTTACCCACAAAACATAAGGGATGAACTGGGCTCTTGCTCCTCAGAGCAGGTGCAGGATCTGTGCAGCAAGGTCCCAGCTTAAAATCCGGCAGAACTGAGTGCTTGTGGTTGGCATGATTTGTCCCTCAACAGAGGGAGCAACAGAACAGGATTTATGTTGTGGGTTTGGTGGTTTTTACACGAGGCTGTTAATTTTCTGCCAGCTCTGTGCCTTGAGTGAGTTTGCCCAGGATCAGGTGAGCAAAACTGGCAGGGGCCAGGAAGGAGAAGGGAGGGGGCTGTGGCAGAACCTATTTACAACCACTTACACTGCTCTAGAAGCAGTGCACGAGGTAAGGAGAGCACCTAGCAGTAGAGGACGGGTGGACCTTCCCTCAGCTATGAAGAAGCAGGTGACTTTCCACCCACAGTCGTTTTTCTTTCTCTCTTGCTAGACTTGTTTCTGCACGTACAACCCAGTACGGAGTAGGGCTCTGGAACTTCCTCTCAGCGACGCTTTCCTTTCTGCTAAAACGTGTTTTCTGGGGAAACAGATTGGCAAACCTTCCAGTAAATTTTAGAGATTTACCATTTGTGTTTCTCCATAGGTATTTTTTGGTAGTCTTTTTGTGCTTACAGACACATTGAAAATACAAGGGAAATCACCTTTTGAATGTTGCATGGAAAAATATTCTGTTCTCGGTATACTAGGAAAAGTTTCTGGTTGTCTCCTAGTATATTTGGGGAGTTCAGACTACAGGCAAGTTCTGTGCATAGTTTTCCCCAGTTGTAGCACAGTATTCCATCAGAGGCCTCCTTTAAATGCTGGGAGCCTGTCCTATACGTGCAATAGAGTTTCAAAACTCGCCCCAGTCTTCCCCACATTAATTCCATACCTCTCTCACGTGATGTGGCAATACATGCAGAATGCGCTGTTTGCATCTTCCCTGTGCTACTTGGTATGCAAAGACAGCGCTGAAATCAATGGAAGACTTCAAGTGAGCCCACATTAAGAGCTAGCATATATTGAAAATGGTGCCTGATGAGAAGTTTGTTTATGAAGAACATTTCAAAGCCAAACGGGAAATGAATGGAAAATTCTTGCAACAAAGTTTTTCTTTCAATGGCAAGGAAAATGAATTTTGACCGTCTTCTGTACGCAAGAAATATTTTCTCCTCATACTTCTGTACCAAGAAAAGATTATTTACTAATGGAGCATATAAGTTAAGAGGTAAAACTATCTACATCACATTTCTTTGTGTACCCTACAGATAAACTGGCAGAATATTAATCCAAATCAAATTGCTCTATGGAGACTTCCTTGAGGGAATCTTGTGCTAAATAGTAGCTTAATTCTATACTTGCCTCATAAATCACCTTACAAGTACTGCTCTGAGCTATGCAGTTCATCTCGCACACTGTAAATTTTCCTGAACTTCTGTAGCAACCGAGACCGCTGTGGGAGAGGGATTGCAGTCTCAGTTATACCACAGAAAAGGTGGGGTGGGGGATGCAGACACGCTACCCGGGAGGAAGACTGGGTTGAAGGATTGCTCTGGGCGCAGTGTCAGTGTTGCCTGAGATGAAGGCCAAAAACTTAATAAGTTTCTGCTTCCTGTGGTGTATGTGAGAGGAACCCCTCCTGGCTGCTCTTCGGTGATCTCTTGGGTTTGAGGTGCTGTCATGCCTCAAGGAACAAAAGGTTTAAGTAGATGTTGAAGGAGAGTCACTGTGAGGGGAAAAAAAAAATAAAATTCTTAGCTTTTTCTTCAGCCACCCCTCTGCCGTGGTAGTGTGCGCTCAAGAATAACAGAGCACAAAGAAACACATTCCATGCACCATCTGAATCTATATACAAATCCTCTCTGGCTGAGTCTTGTGGGGTTTTTTTAATTATTTTTTTTTTCCTTGTGGAAGCAATGGTAAGATCTGGAGAATCTTGTTAGTTTGGTTGCATTTACTAGTTTGGGGAGGCAGGGGGAGAAATCTCCGTAGGAATACAGAAACAAAATGGCATTTTATCTCTTCGGTAAGTTCTTTATTTCGGTAAGTTGCTTTAGTCATGCACAGATGGAAGTACAGTTCTTGTGACCTCTCGGACTAGGCATTAGACTCGTAACACAGATAATAATGCAGACTAATAGTACTGGATGGACCCTAGTTGTTCCCTGAAGTTCTGCCTTTAATTATAATGGTGTTCCCAGGGCAACCACTGAATGAAGCCAGTAGCTAAGTTCACTGTTTTGTTAAGGAAAACTCACTATTTTCCATTTCTCCTACCAACTGTGATTCTGCCTCAAGCTTTTTTTTTAAAACTCTGCTTAAAAGCCAAAAGGGTGTCTTGCGGTCCTTTTCCAGCAAGTACTATATTCATGATGAAATCACGCGTGCTTGCCGTTTGAGTCTGTGTGTGTGTGTGTGTGTGTGTGTGTGTGCATCTGTGATAGTCATTCGACCAGGCAACTTGGCTCACAAGCAAAGCACTGTGAGAAGGGAAGCAAAATAGAGGTTTAGCTTGGCAAACTCTGCTTTTCTTTCAGTGTAGGATTTTTTTTTATTTTTTTTTTAAAGAAATAGCCTGCCAAATCCATATACTAGGAAAAAAATCTAGAGCAGTGTTTCCTGACCTTTCTGTTACTGCCTCTCACCCTGCCTTGTTTCAAACCCGGCTATCACTGACTCTGCAATTTCTCTGGAGCCAAAACGGGTCAGGCAGAGCTTGGACTCTGAGCCACACAGAAATGGCTCTTCAAGTTACAAATGAAAACAAATAAATCAAAGGGCCTCATATGTGGAACCCCAACCCTATAATTCATACCCCTCGCCCCTTTTGTCAGTATCATGTCGCACGCACCCTGTATTGACCGTCCTCATCCTCTCCAGATGCTGAGGGTAAAAATCAACTTGTTTTATCAGGTTCAAGAAAGTTACCCCCTGTCCTCCTATCCTCTTCTCCACGCTTACTGTTTAGGTTAATCTGTCCCCGCCTTCACCAGTCCTCCCATGAAGATACGTTCCTACTTGGCCCATAGCAGGCTACCCTCACAGCAGTCTGTGCTTCCCCTTTCAAGATGCGCATACTGCTACGTGAAGTACTCCTTTAGCTTCTTGTACCTCCTCTGTCGTTCTTTCAGCAGTACGAGGTGAAAAAAATGTATCCATTTGTCTGGTGATTAGTGAATTTTTGCTTTTCCTTTTAGCCTGTAATTACAGTAAAAACATGAATGTTCTGCAGTGCCTATTTTCGAATAATTCTCTCTCCCCTCTTACTTGTAAAATGGATTTAGATATTTATTGAAGAACTGAAATCTTGAATTTAACGAGTGCAATTAGTCGCATTTTCTTTCCTTGGCAAGCCTTTGGAAATCAGCCAGGCATTCTGAGATGAACTTTTGACAAGTGTTCTTTCTACCCCAGATTTGGATTTGCAGCTTACTCCTAGCGGAGAAGTCACAAAACAGATCGGAGAGGCCCTGCCTGTGTCATGCACTATTTCCTCCAGTAGAAATGCAACTGTGTTTTGGATAAAGGTCAGTAATTAATCTACTTCACACTTCATCTGGGTGTTCACCTCTTCATATTACTGCTGCTACTTCAGTGTTTTGGAAGGAAAGAAGGGTGACATTCATTGGGCTTTTTTAAGAATATTGTTAAAATGAGTCTTACACGTATTGCTAAAATGAGAGCTACTGACTCAAGTTGATGACTGAAAATCAGTTACTGTAATTATCGGCTCAGTCTTCAAATGGAGAGAAGTAATGCCTACTGTAAAACAAATGTAACTTTTTTGAAATGGTTTATACAAGGCCCTTTGAGAATCAGATCACTCTAAGAAGGAAAGCCCGTTTGCAGGAATTTGGATTCATTAATTGTTTTCTCAGACTCAAGCTTGGTCTGGGTTCTAATAAACATAATAAAAGGGCAAAGCAGGCTGAGAGATGGGATGTTAGCAACTGGTGTTCAGTGGCTGGTGAAAAAGGTAGCTATCATAGATGGTGGGTTTAAATTAAACCTATACTGCCGGAAACTAAAATTAATGATACCTGATGGTTGTTCGGTAGCATATGTTGATCTCATAAGCCTGGCTCCTAGAAGAGAGTTGTCTGTGTCTCAAACAGCTTGTACCACTCCTGGTTTTGTCTAGCCCACTGGGAAAGCTCAGAACTAACAATTGAACGCCTCTATGCCCTTGATTTGAAAGTGCAGTCTTTCAAGAAGAAGGGAGGTGGCTTTTATAAACCTCCAGTAGTTTCCACTTTTCATGCTGTTATGTTGCTGTCAGCTATTCAAATGTAGTTATTAATGAGGGAACACTTTAAGAGTGAGGCTCTACTGTGCCAAAGCATGTGAAAAATTCTGTTGATAGTATTCACATTTGTAATTTAGAGGTTAATGTATTCTGAGTTAGAATTCAGAGATCAACTCCTTACTTTATCAGGACAATACCAGAATGCAAACAAGTCCGTCATTTTCAAGTCTTCAGTATCAAGATGCTGGAAACTACATCTGTGCAACTACTCTACAGGAGGTTGAAGGGCTGCAGAAAAGAAAGACACTTAAACTTATTGTGGAAGGTAAGGGAGCAGATAGTTAGGATCATTAATTGTCCTTTTCAAACAAAATGGTTAACTGTAATATTGTTCTTGTAGGCAAACCTCAAATCAAAATGACAAAGAAAACCAACACAAATAAAATGTCTAAAACAATTGTCTGTCATGTGGAAGGTTTCCCCAAACCAGCAGTGCAATGGACAATTACCGGTAGTGGAAGCATCATCAATAAAGCAAGTATCTTCGTATTACTTTATTCACTAAAAGATAGTGCGTAGGAGGTGCGATTTAAAACCAAATAACATTTTCCAGGCAGCGAGACTGAAGAAACTAAGTCTATTTCATTTATCTAAGAGAAGGTTAAGTGGTAGCTGTAGCTACATGGTACTTACATGGATGATTTCTGATGATAAGGTCTTTTGAATAGAGCACGGGAAGGCACGGAAGACCCACTGGCTACAAGCTGAAGCTGGAAGGAAAAAGAAAAGGTTACAAATGAAATACGCATTTTTAAGTAACGTTACTTAGTCATTTTATCTGGGTATTGTGGTAATTCTGCCCTTGCGTAAAGAAATTACAAATAACGATGGGACTATAGACCTTACATTAGAAAGCAAATGAGTACTTGATGTAGCCATTAGCTGGGTGAAATGTAATGAAATATGGCAAGTACAAGTCAGAAAATACTGTCAGTACAGTTCCTTACGGGCTTCGCAGTTTTTATCCTAATTTTTATAGTTGTTTTTGTATGGTTATACTTGTTGTTTCTCACTGGAAACAAAACCGTTATGCAGTCATCTTGGGGGAGAAATAAGGAGTACCCGTACGCAGTGGGAAGAATACCTGGAAAATAAGCAAACTGAAGTATTTTCATATTGATTACCAAGTCACATGCAAAGCATTGCCACATTTTGCCTTAGCAGGAAAAATAAATGAGACATCTATACAAGCAGTCAGAGACTGGACGTACAATGTACAGTGCTCCTGTAGATTTCATTACTCCATTAGGTTTTGCTTTAATCCTCCAGAAATTATGTATAGCTGTCAAAATTTGTCCATTTACTTGAAGTTATAGGGAAGGAATTTTCTTGAAGCTATATAAATGATTGAAAATAATTTTTTCTGGACATTGTATTAATCTAAGAATGATGTACAGCAAATTTAAGGAACAACTTCACTCACTATTACAGTACAGATACTGCAGGTACTACTAAATAAATGTAGCTTGGCAAAAATTGCTGAGTGTGGAAACAACCTGCAGTGCCAGGAAGTGGAAAACTTATAGTGATTATTTTCCTTATAAAGACATAAATGAAAAGCAAGATGGAAATAAATGAGAATTTAGAAGTTTGTTTTGGGATTTTCTTTAAGAATTTTGTCACTTGGAATATTTTTTAAATAGTTGAAAGAAACAAAAGCAAATACAGAATGTGGTTAACCTTCTAAAAAATGCCTCTTTATCAGTGGGCTCACAGTGCACACTACACAAGATGTAGCTATAACTGGTTATATCGGCCAAAGCGTTTTCTTGCAAATATTCACATTACCATTTAATAAAATAATGCGTTATTTCTATTGTTACTGTTTGGGCAACTGAAATATTAGTTGAAAGTTATTTCCCTCTGAACATTTTCAGTGTGTAATACAGGTAATGCATGTGTTGTTTTTCAAGGATACTAATCTTCATTTTTTACCTTTTCAGACAGAGGAGACCAAATATGTTAATGGAAAATTTTCCAGTAAAATTGTAATTTCTCCCGAGGAAAATGTGACTTTAACTTGCATTGCAGAAAACCAGCTAGAAAGGACTGTGACCTCCCTGAATGTCTCTGCTAGTGAGTGTCTTCTACAGACCATTTCCTTAAAGTTGTAGTTTCACATAAAGTACCCACATGTCACACTCATGTGAAGAGCACGTCTGCAGAGTAATGTTGATACTAAGATATTTAACCTTTTTATCTTAAGTCAAGCAATTGTAAATCCGGTCTGGATCAGTAGTAAATAAAATTTATTGATAGCTTTCTGGACAAAATCACTTAGTCTTCATGACTTTCTTGGCTATCTCATGTGTGCAATATATTATTTACTCTTGTAAATAACATTTCAAAATAATATTATGATAGTACAAAAATATTGCAAAATAATACATTATTTACGAAGACAAAAGTCTTTATTACTAAATTGGCATAATCGTTTAGTCCCCAAATTCCAGTTTATTATTACTGGTATGACTTGATTCAGAACACAAATCGGCCATACTGGGCTTTAATTAAATGTCATTTTTCAATGATGAAAGGTGGTGAGAAGCTACAGTTTGTGTAAGGGTAGCACAGCACTACTCACTCAGAAATATTTCCGAGATTAATATTACAGGTTTTGAATAAGATTCTTCAGTTAGATATATTACACTTACAAAGGAAAGACTTCTGCTTAAAGATAAGATTAATTACCTTGTTGTTTGGCAAACTGCATTAAATTTCAGTGTTTCTGTCATTGCTGTAAATAGGCAATTAAAGGTGATGCTCCGGTATAACACATTTAGCCTTTAATTTAATTTTAACATTTTTCATTTCAGTAAGTATTCCAGAATATGATGAGCCAGAGGATAGAAATGGTATGTATGGTTTTCTATCTCCATAACGATTTCTGTTGATTGTCTCAGTTCAAGACTTATGTAGTGTCACTGAACAATTTCCGCAGTCCTTCAAAGTTGGACTTGATTTGCAATAGCTGCTGCCACGATTGACTAAGAATGTGACTTTCTGAAGCTTTAAATGTATTTTTAAGAACAATGCCTACTTTTGTTTTTAATTGTTACTTTCTGACCCCTTTTTCTTGCTTCTGATGGAAATTCTTTAGAAATGGTGTAATGCTTTACTTTATCATAGGTCACCTCATTAACTTTTCTTCTTTACTTCAGATGACAATAGCGAAAAGGTTAATGACCAGGCAAAGCTAATAGTGGGGATTGTAGTCGGTCTGCTGCTGGCTGCTCTGGTTGCAGGTGTTGTCTACTGGCTCTATGTGAAGAAATCAAAGTAAGAATTTATGGAAAACTTGATACTCAATTGAAAAAAGAGTAATAATCATAAGTGGAAATGTATGTCTGCCTGTTTTCCTTCCTGCAGCATTCCAGTAGTCTGAGTGGGGAAAAGTTGTTACAGTAGTTGCATTTAATAGAGAAACGAAACCTGGTACCTCTGATCAGCTTGGGCTAATGCTTAACAGGACACATTTCCTGGAGGTGGGACTCCAAGACTTTTCATAGATCATGACCTGTAATGAGGTTCTGTTTCCTGACAGCCAAGTCTGTGTTGATTCTTGCATTTAAATACAATACCTGCTACTTAATTGTGGGATGTTATCTCTGTGTGGCTTTACTGGTACAAGAAACTGTCTTCGTTTAGAAGTTGGATAGCTCGTTTGCTTTAAAAATTGAATAAATTACAGAATAAGTCCATCTTGGGGAGGAGAGACATCCTTAATTCATTTGTTCTTATATACTTTGAGATCTCTGAAATAAAATTGGTAAAGATAGACCTTGTGTTGCTGAAAAACTAGAAGCTATCGTCCAAATCAGTATGTTTTAGCCATCCTAGGCACAGAACAGGATTTGCCAGTGAGTCCTGCTCGCTTTCAAGTTTCTTTATTATCACACAGGCTCACTTCAGAAAATAAACTGGGTGATCTCAAGAAGTAACCAGATTTCTCCATCCTTTTAAAGATGGCCATGACTGTATGCCGTTTGGCCTCGTCCCCATGTATTTGTCTCCAGGGAGAACTGAGGGCAGGCTTGCTCTCTGAAGCATGCCTTAGAGCTGCTTCTTAACAGGGAAGATTAAGGTAGTTTTGCATAACGTGCACAGATCAGTACAGATATAGAAGCAATCTTAAAGTTCAGTTGTTCCTTCTATGACCTTTCATTAAAATTAAATCAAACGAGATCTAAAATATACCAGTGGGATTTTACTATCAACAAATGTGTTTTCATTGATGTGAAAGTACAACAAGGAATTCTCTGTCTGCTTGCAAATACTCCTTTTCGGATAATACATAAGGATTTTACTCCAGCCATAACTGAGCAGGTTTTGGAATGTTATCAAATAAAGAATTGCTATAAATTACCCAAGCACAGAACCACATTTAGATACTATACAGGAAAAAAAAAATACATTTTTTGCAAACCATACGCTTCTTTTGGTAGTACTAATAACGCTGAGCTCCTCCTCCCACACTTTTCTACTAGTGTAATGTCTAGAATAATTTTCTTTTGTCTTTCCTTTTGAATGTGAGAACGTGGGATCACAAAACTGTGATTCACTGGTTTGGTTTTTCTGGAAGAGGTAGTTTGGGTATAAGGAGGGCAGACAAGGTGACATATCTTTTCTTGTACCATTATGTAGTGTGGGGAGACCTAACAAGAATCTTAGAAGATAGCGTGTCCTTTGCTGAGATGAGTTTATGACTTAAGATAACTTTTTCAGCTTCAAAAATAGGATACAGCATATTCTAAATGGACAACGCTTCTTTTCCTCATGTTCAACTTCTCTTCTACAAGCTTAGAGTAAAGATTAGAGCTAGAATTGATTAGACAGGTTCACCGGGAAGAAAATAAAAATCCCTTTATAGTTAAATAATAGTCTTCATATTTGATACATGGTTGCTGGCCTCTGAAACCCTTAATTGATGCACCTTCACTGACAATCTCCTGTTCTCAGCATATATTTAAGTTGATGTGTTGTTATCCTCCCAGCTTTCTGCGCACCGCACTTGCAAGAGCAAGCAGAGTGTCAGTACCCATTCTGACAAAGTTTTCAGCGTGAGTTATAGCCTAGGAATCAAAGTAGACCTTGCAAAAAGCACTTTACACCTTTAGACACAACGTGTGTCTACTCACAACCCCTCCATCTCCGTACAGGCGGACAGTGTTAGTAGTTATTTTTTGAACCCACCCTTGAACAGTAACTCACCTAATCTCTATCCCCAAAGTGACGCCAAAGGAAAGTCTGAGAAGGCAGCAGCACAGAACTTTCCAAGTCTGCCGAGGCAAGAAAAACATTACTTTTTTTTATTATCGGTGTTGTGGTTTGTATAATCTTCTATTGTCTTGTCATCCACACTAAGCAGAAATTATACTTGTAGCCTTGGAATATATTCACAATAAATCACTTATATCGTTATTCACTGCCTCAGCTCCACTTGATGCAAAAGCTGATTATTGCCACATATTCTTTTCACTATGAATATTATCCCATAAATCAGGGACTCATCTGTATTCCACATCCTGCAACCAGCCCCCTCTTGAATAAAGAGTTGAGGCTACCTACCCCAGCATGCTATGTTTCTCCTTCATCTGAGCAGAAGGCCAAAGACTTGTTTTCTACAGATTTCTCCTTTTTCCAAAGAGGATGTTTTAAACTAATTTGCACGAAACACAATATAACTCAGCACTTCAGAATCTTTCTAAAATTTTTGTGTCAGACCCCAGTCAAGTGATTTCTAGGATTTCAAGTGATTTCATCGTCAGTAAATCCTTCATACGTGAAATTTTCACCTTGCCAGAAACAGCAGAGTACAGCACAAATTAAAGCTTTAGAAAGAAAATAATGCACCCAGCACCTTGTATACCTGTTCTCTAGGCACGAAAGTTTTGTGTGTGGATTGGACCTTTGTCCCATTCTTGCTCCTTGGGTTTGGAGGTGCACAAATCTCAAGTCCCATGAGGCGAGATCAAGGTTAAAGTGGTTTTAAATGCAGTGAGGGAAAATTCAGCTGGGCAAATTGAAGCACAGCAGCAGTCTGAAGATTGTTCATACTCCGAGCACACCAAACTCTTGAAATTATTCTTAGATCAGAGTAATCAAGAGTGTTACTGGTGTCTCAGAACACTTAAAGCATAACAATTCTGCTTTTTTGATACTTTATAGGAAACTAGCATATGAATCCCAACATGGCAGGCTAAATACTTAGGAAACTTGCTGTATGTTTTGAACAAGACTCAAGCATTTATATTGGTTTTCATGCGATTCCCTTCCAGAGAAAAGACAGTCACAAACGTGCCTGAAAGTGTCAGTTCATGTCACAAAACTTCTATAGAAGTGGTAACAAATTAAAAAACAGTCACTCGTTTCTTGATGACTGGAATATTTTTCTAATATCTCTGCCACTTTTCCTACTGATGGACATTTAAAAATAATTGGAGAAAGCAGACGGCAAGATTGGGGTAAACAGAAAGAGGTTGCAGATAATCCAGATTTGGACGTGTTAGACCATTAGCTCCTGGAACTACACTGATGTGTGTTCTCTTACCCGTCATTCTCGCAAGCTTGGGTAACAAGGACAAAGAGCACTGCAGATTTTTTTTCCTTAAACAGTGTTGAGGGTGAGGCCTAGATTTGTGAGATTAAAAGAAATCAGGAATTAAAACTCAACAACAGTTTCTGGGTCATCCATATGCAGTCTATATTTACAGCAGGCAAAACACTTGAGATGGAAAATGGTTTTTATATTAAAAACAATGCTATGAGCAGTATCTAAGCAAAATCCATGAAAATAACAGCCCCTCAGCGCACACGCACACACACACACACTCCAAAGAAAAACTAAAACCCTCACTTTAGCACTACTTACCGAGGGATTTTGATTAGGATTCCCCAAGGATAATTATTTTGCTGAAGAGCAAGCATAGATAAATGTAAAATATGAGTCATAATTTTAGCAAGAGCTCAGAACGATCCATGTTTTACAAATGAATTTAAAAAAAACCAGCTGCGAGACAGAAGTAAACTTCTATCCATGCTAAGGGGTGGGCTTTGTTTGTGGAGCTGTAGATAATGTTAAAGTGTGTGAGATGGCCTGGGCAAAGTGGGCTGTCTTGCCCTTTTTGGCAAATCCTCGGGAATATTTCCATCCATCTATCCAGAGTTGTCCAGCTGCTCACATATCATCAGGAAATCGCTCTTGAGTTGCAAATGGAGCAGCTGACGAGGAGTTAATGCACAANGGAGTTAATGCAAAAAAAAAAAAAAAAAGTAAGGAGCAACTGTTGTTGAATGTTAAGCTGGCAAAAGACCGTTTGTCCTGTGCCTCAGGTCGCCTCAGGAAGCGATGGAAACCATGTTTTGAGCCATTTCTCTGTTACAAACCCAGGCCACGTCTGTCGAGCCCTGAGGATTGGTGCTGTGCCAGGGTCGCCTGTTCCTCTGCCGCTGGCAGAGCGCTGCCAGTGGGTCACACTGCTGCAACTCGGTGCAAAATTACTCTTCTGTCCCCTAATAACACTATTTAGATACCACTAAAAAAAGGCAGCAGTATTGCTTTTGCTGAGGTGGTGAATCTGCTTAGATATCAGTATTTGGGGAACAAAAAAAAAAAAAAAAAAAAAAAGAAGAGAAAGTCTGTCAGCAAAAGATCACCGGACCACCAGAATTAAACTGCTGTATTTCAGTCTCAGGCACTGAGTATCTAAATCCATCTGATTGTCAGATGTGAAAAACTGCTGCTGCTCCTCTCATTTCAAGCAAGCAGTATATACCATCCTCCAAACGAGTTCTGGATTGCCTGCCTCCTTCTAAGTCAGAGTGCTGCCTTTTAAATCTCCCATTTTCACCCCTTTTGGCTTTAGGAAAATAGAGGTGACATTTAGTGAGGGGAACAGTTTCACTGAATGCAGAACTAAAACTGAACACTTTAAAAATCAAAACCTGACCGCATTGCAGATTCTCCCAGGTTTAGTCACTGAACAATTTTAACCTCATCAAAGACCAGCAATGTAGTTACAGTTCCCTCCGCTGTTAAGTGTCAGGTCGTGTGAAATCCAGTCTGCTTTGGGCACTGTAAATTGCTCTTGATAAGAGACCAAAATAAAAAAAGGATCACACTGAGCCATGCCAATAGCCTATCCCGTCCACTCTCTTGTCTCCGAGAGCAGACGTAAGCGGTTACGCGAGGGCAGACGTGCACGATCCTGCTTTCTCGCCTCCAGCTCATTTCAGCTCAGGTGATTGCTCGAGTCCAGATTCTTTCAGCTTTTCATCTCTTTCCCTACTGTCTCCAATTTTGTAAGACTTATTTATGGAAGAGACTCATTAGCCACAGGACGAGCCAAATGCCATGCTCTACCTAAAACAAACTTTTTTTTTTTTTAATTTAAAAAAGAAAGGTTTTTAATTTTTAAGGGATTTGTTTGTTTGGGGGTTCGTTTCTTTTTTACTAGGATTAAAGAGATTTTTGAAAGGTTATTAAGACCACAGAAGGTCAATCTCTACTAAAGCGTTGAATTTTCTTCTTCATTGCATCTTACCTTCTGTGCACATCACGTGTTTCAGGTTTTGAATACCAGAAGAAAGTAGAAAGTTACTGCAGAACAGAAATTTACCACTGTTGAGCAAGTTACTTTGTGGTATAATCTCAGTATTTTAAAAATTAAATTTGCCTGAGATAAGCAGAAGTTTGGATCTTTGCAGTAAGTGGGTTTTTGGCACAGACACCTTCCCATCAGCCACACAAACATAACAGAGGCAGTCTAAAACCAACAGCGTATGGTGAACGCAGCTTTGAAGCATTAAAACTTACAGCCACTCAGGAAATAACCTACTCTAAACCCCAAAAGATTTTAGAATGGTCCCATTCAGTGCAATCGGTGGGATTTTGGGCCCAGAATCCCATGTTGTCCCCCCAGCCCTCCACCTCACAGGCTGCTCCCCAGCCCAGAGAGCAGCATTTCAGCAGCACTCCCAGGGGCCTCGGGGATGAGGTGCGTTGAGGGAGGATGAGGGAAGCTCATCCCCATCAGAAGCTCTTCCCAGACAAGAACGGAACTGGGCTCTCTTCACAGTGCTGTTGAGGGCTGCCTCAGCTCAGGGCACACGTCGTGCTTAGCCACTGCTCGCGGCCTTTGCTCAGATGGAGGATGTGCACAGAAACACTCCACTTAGCCAAAATTCAGACAGCGGTTTTGGGAGGTACATACCTGCATGGTGTCAGCGTGACATGTCACACTATCTCGCTAACCTGTGTCTTCATTGTATTTTGCAAGTCAGTGTCACTGCGGGTCTTTACCCTGAAGCAAGGGTGAGCATATGCATGAATCTGTCACAACAGACGTTACTTTTCTGTAGGGGAAACAAATTACCCATAGAGAAAACGCGTATACGATAATCTGCTTTGACACAAGGGATTTACTTTGTCCCACTCAAACACATTTGCCCATTTACATTTTAAAAATTGTGGCCTTCAAAATGTTATCGCAGCACTGCAGGAATCTTTCACCTTGGCAGACAGTGAGGCTTCTCACACGTTAAATGAATGGCTTAGTGGTTTTATTGTGCTGAGCTAAACTAAGCACTTAACTCATTAATTCATCTCCACTACTTGCATTAAGGAAGACCTGCTATTTTAAATGAGGCATACCTCTTTCCCACCCACCCCAGTCCCCCCTTCCCCCACAAACGTTTACACAATCTCTTCTTTACCCAAAGCTTGTCAGTCATAGCCAGCGCAGATCTGGAAGCCAGAGTGGGGGTTTTTTTTTGGGGTTGCTGGAATTTTCCTTAATTTCTTTACAGTTAAAGAGCTTCCGTTTGGCACGGGCTCTGAAAGTCAATTACTACAAGTACACAAAAGATTGCTATGTTGATCAAGATGTCTTAGCCACACTTGTACCACTTTAGTACGCCTTAAAGCAAACTCGTTTACTGAAACAAGCTGCGCAGTCAATTCGCCAAGAAACACGGGTCTGCACAACTGGTTTAGCCTTACTAAATGTCTGCTGCTAGCTCAGAAAAAATCTGAATTCCTCAAGAAGTAAAACACACATCCACAGCCCTACCGCAGTCCTTCCTGCGGTACTCACGCCAGTGGGGGACTGGTGCTGTTGGTCTCCGCAGACATATGCAAGCCTATTGCTCAACTCGGAACAGAACTGTAAGAGCTTTCTGTAGCACTGAGAGGGGAGGAGATGGTGTCGTTAACGTGAGGATGGAACAAAATGCTGCAGACGTGCAAAAGTGACCTTGTTTTTTCATTATAGGACAGCATCAAAACACGTAGACAAAGATCTGGGAAATATAGAAGAAAACAAAAAACTAGAAGAAAACAATCATAAATCTGAAACTTAAGAGGCAAAAAGTGTCAGTCATCGTTCCAGGTAAGCGTTTCATATTGCAGCATTTCACATCTCTCTCCCCAGCCGTCTGTGGCTGGCCGTCACAGTGGGAGCTTGGGGTCTGTCGCTCCGCTTTCCCAGGTTAGGCAGTGGAGTGATTTTGAGTGGCGTGCTGTTAGGACAGACAGACTCAACCCCAGGCCAGTTAAGAATTCATACCTGCATACGCACAGATTAAAGAAGCCTGGCGTTTAGACGTAACTTGGCTTTATTTTAATCCACATACTTGGGGAAATGAAAATACAAATTTGTATAACATATCACACTGTGGTATATGTGTGTGCGTGTGTATGTATATGTATGAAGAGAATGTTTAGGTATAGTCTAGAAGGTTTTGAGTTATGATTTTAAATGTTCACAGGAACCTTCTTCCCTTACTGAGAGCAATAGTTTCTAAGTCTTTGGTCAGCTTTGATCATCGTCACTGCAAGAGGCATGAAACTTTCCCTAGAACAAAATGATTCTTTTACTCAAGATTTCACATACTCATGCTATTATCGATTTTATCCTGGGAAGAGACACTGTATATTCAGTTAGTAACAATGCAACAGGTATGAAAGTTTCCCCGACCGGGATCCACATGAAATAAACTCCATACAAATAATTGGGTAGGTGCAGAAGTTCTGTCAGGAATTACAGGAGCACTACAAAGCACCAACAGCACCACCCGGTGTTCACATATATATACACCGCTGCTGCATATATATATGCCACTGCTGTATCTCTCCCCTTAGTAGCCAAAGTAGGGGGTTTGGCCATTTTTCTGACCAACTGAGGCCATTTTAAATGAACACAGTGGTAGCACAGCAGTGCGGAAACCAGCTAACCACGCTGAGGTTTCTTGGGTTCTTCAAAATGAGAATAGTAAGTGTTCGGTGATGGTGCGTTGTGAGGGGAATTACCATATTTCATACTTCGATTTTAAAAGTTTCTTATTTAAGTAAAGACAGCTCTCCTCACTAATCATTTCAATATGTTAGCATCGTCTGAAATTTTGAAGTACAAGGCACTATTTTTGCACTAAATATTCAGAATCCACTAAGTAGAATGATTATATAGTTTTAAAGAAACGGAGCATCGCTGTATGCGCTTTGGTAGCAATATCACTGGTTTACTAGTTTGAAAGAGGGAATTGGGAATAACAAAATTGTGCCCTATGAATGATTTAAAAGTGGAAAAATAAATCTGGATCTTGAAAAAGTTGCAGTGTAAATACCCAGCGTTTCTACTGCAGTTCTATGGGAACTGTAATCTTTTCAGTTAGGGCCTGTTTGGGTTTTTTTTTTTCTGGGCCTGGTACTTTCTGCAACATTGCAATATTGAGGTGATCAGATGGAGCTGAAGTTAGCTGAGGGTATTTATTGAACTTGGGGGTTCAAATAACATCGAGTGCCTTCAGCACAGTCTTTTAATTATATAATTTCTTCAGATGAGTAGACCTACATAAAGGAAAGCTTATCCATAAATGCATTACTTACCAGGTAAGCTTACTGCCTTTATCGAGAACAATATTGCAACAGCTATTCTTACCATGAAAGAAAGTATTCTTGTCACTGAACAGCAGAAGAAAGTACTATTCCTGTAGCTGTTTATTTGAAGGTTAGACACTGAATAGTTATGTTGGTTAACATATTTAAAAAGGTGTAACTGGCTTTATGTTTCCTACTTTCAGAGAATACATATAGACCAATTGAAGCATGAACGTGGATTGTATTTAAACATATACAAAGAAGTGACAGCTATTCATGGTTCAAGTATTAAACAGATCATACTACCAAGTTTTCAAAGGATTTTAGACACAATTATCTCAAGCTAAAAAAAACCCACAAACTAATTTTGGCAACAGCCATGATAATAGGTCACCATGTCGTGTTCTGTTTGAAATATTTTTTTGTAAATGTCTGCACTGAAGATTTCTTTTTGTTTGCCTTTATGTAAATTTTTTACGTAGCTATTTTTATACACTGTAAGGCTTTGTTCTGGGAGTTGCTGTTAATCTGATGTATAGTGTAATGGTTTTATTTCAATTGTTTTTATGACACCCTCTGAGCAGGTACATGTCTAATTCTGATTGTTATCAGTGAAGCCTCTGCTTTGTAGCAAGTACCTAGAGTGTAAGATTGTCTTAAAGGAAAATGTCAAACTCCTTTTTCATTCTTTGAAATCACAGTGGAGAGGAAGGGTGACAGCCGTGACAAGAATAAACTAGATTGTTAATAAAAGCGAACATTTAAAAACCCGTACAACGCTAAGCAGCCAGAAAGGCAATAAAGAGTTTCCACGGAGAAGTCTGGGTATTGAGCAAGGAACACAAGGAGAAATTCCTAGCCTACGTCCAGACGGTGGCTAACAATCCTTTTCTTCTAGAGCAAGACACACATTTTATTGATACTTTATCAGTCGACTTTCATGTTAGAGTTAGGATAAGGAACTGGAATTCTGGATTAATTTTGATTCCTTTATGTTATCCGCTGCCTTAAAGTACTGTACCTTTTCTTCATTTCAAAAAGATACCAGTCAGAATTGGAAACTTTTTTTAAACCGTGGTCATATCAAAGCTGCATTTGTTTTTCCACAAAAATAGAATATATATATATTTTTTGTGTGTTTTTGTTAACTATGCTACAGATATTGAATGCACCTTGAGATAATTTTAGTGTTTTTAACTGGTACCTAATTTATCAAACAGTACATATAATTGTAACAATGAAATGTCTATGTATCTTTAGTTACATTCAAGTTTGTAACTTTATAAACATGTTTTATGCTGGAGGGAATTTTTAGAATGGTACTGATAAGAAAACGTTTTAGGGTAAATGGCCAACAGAAAGTTGGACTTAAGGGAGAGAAGTTTAATCTCATGTGGAAGGTTAGTTTCTGGAAGAAAGTAACTGGCAGCTTTGATGGAGAGGAACAGTAGGGTAAGCAGAACATCAGGTTTCCATTTACAAATATCCAGGGAAAAAGTAAGTTTTTATAGACTGGTAGGCAAAAATAAATAAATAAATAAAAGAAAAAGACGGACGTTAGGAAATGTATTTTGCCACTTTTGCATTATTTAGGGGGAAGAAAAACACTGTTACTTGTAAATTTGTAAAATGTTAAATGTCTGGGCAGTAGTGACTGATGTCTTAATAAAAGCTTCCTGTAGTGCATTGGCATGGATTAAATACATAAGATGTCCTATAAACTCTATGCTGTATAAAATATTAGAGGGAAATCCTGGTATATGCCTCTAAACTTTGATTTGTTACTGTTTTATTTGGCAAAAAGAAAAAAATTATAATCTTGGTCAATATTTAAACCAAAGTAAAATGGGGGAAAAACCAAAGTAATTTGTTTTGCATGGCTAAGCCATTCTGTTATCTCTGTAAATATTGTGATTTTTTTTCTTTTTAGAATTTTGTTAAAAAAATTCTAAAATTTTTAAACACCTGTTTTTCCAAAATAAAACGTGAACACACAAAAAAAGTTACTTTATATACAAATATATCTTTTTCTTTTGGTGCGAGAACACTGCCAAGCGATACACGTTTTTTTAAAAAAAAAACACAAAGAAAACAACGCAGTGAGCGTGACTCTAAACAGGAAAAGTTGTAAGAGTCCTGTGAAGGAGTGTGCAAACATCACCTGTCTTTGTTTATAACACTACAAATAGTTCCTAAATACAGAGAAGAAACCTCCAAAGATCATAAGGGAAAGC
Source organism: Anarhynchus alexandrinus (assembly GCA_008711295.1). NCBI lineage: Eukaryota > Metazoa > Chordata > Aves > Charadriiformes > Charadriidae > Anarhynchus > Anarhynchus alexandrinus. Next base: position 919,270 of record VUYV01000037.1, on the reverse strand, counting down.
ATAGGGAAGGGCTGAAAATTTTCATACCACTGTCTGGGGAACACAGGGGAGAGGAGAAGAAAAAAGAAAAAAAAAAAAGTCATTCAACTTCCACAGCTACGAAAAAGGAATAAAAACAACTCCTCGCCTTTTGGGATTCTGCCAGATCTCCTATGCACTTTAAGTCGTCAATCCTAGGAGCCGGGTTTTTCACTGCTCCGCCTTCACTATAGGCACGTTTCAAGAACCAAGAGCGCAAAAGAATTAATGTTTCTATCCATGCCTAAACAACAATAAAACTGAAGTATGTCTTCACTCGCGTGTCTGAAATCTCAGTTTACAAGAACGCGTGTGGACACGAGGGAGGGCACTTCCCTGGCGCTCGCGCCGCTGCTGACCCTCGTCCTGCAAAGGAGCCTCTGTGCAGTCGGGCTGGGACGAAATGTCCCGCGAAGCCCCGGGGGGTCGGTGTGGGGGTGTGGGCTTTCTCGTGGACCAGAGGGTCGGGACCTGGAGAACATAAGCACTCACTCTGAGAAAAGCATGTGCCCGGTTGGCACGTGAAACCTTCCAGAAGTTCATCACGCAGGTCTCTACTTGTGACCTGGTTAAAAAAAAAAATACTCTAGCCATGAATCTGGCAAATCAGATTTTGTACACCATGCCAGAGTTCAACTTCATTCGGTTTACTACGCACGGGAAGGAAAAAAAAAAAAATCCCTGCTCACAAATGGTTTAAAAGCACAGCAAGGGGGAGTGGGAGAGAGCCGACCCTCTCGTTTTAAGATTGGGAAATTAAGACAGTTTGTGGTGTTTGTTCATGGCTGTACAGGAAACTGCCACTGAGCTTGGAACAAACCAACGGGGTTTGTCTGTGCGCTGCAAAGGCAGCATCGTGCAAAAATACCCCCCGGGCTTCCCGAGCAGCTAAGTCCCCAGAAGCAATAATGCCAAAACTATAGCTGTACTGCAGTGGATATGAGCCACTATTAAAACACTCGCACAGAAAGGTGATAATGGTGCGGCCAGAAGGTGAGGCCTTCTGAAAAAAACCTAAGTGGTTTACAGTCAACACAACGAAAGGCGGAGCATCAGGGACACTCCGTACTGGTTCCGAGTGCTACAGAACGGCCTCCGTTCTCGGGCTTCACTGCACCCACAGCTACTGCGCTGCTGGGGCTGGCACCTGCTCAGAGCCTTAACTAGCCTTAAGTGCTACCAGGCTGCTTGTCTGTAAAAAGACTATCCTCACCTGATCAGCTGTAGAGTATCCGTGGCTTGCCAACATCAACCCAGCGCTACAGGTGGCTTAGGCAATATGTTACACCTTTTCCTGGACAGAGAGTGTTCATTCTGTCATGTTTTGAAATACATATGTAAGTAATTCTAAAGTCTGTATCAATATTACTTGAACATTACAAAAGACTAACATGAGTTTTATCCATATTGGTATCCGCCCATAGAGACAGACCAAAAAAAATTAATAAATATAAATTTGTTGTCTTTTTTTTCTTCAGGGAACACCCAACAATCACCTAATATCCTCAGCTGCTGGCTGTTGCAGTTAAATCTGATTTACTTGTACTACCATATGTAGCTGGATACCTTCCTGTTGACTTCATGTTCAGACAGCCATATGTATGTAATTATCTCAGTTAAGATTAAGCAGTGACATATGAAATGAGATCATGACCTCCTGTGTCAACCACATCTGTGCAAATGTTTTCTGGGTTTTTCTTCTGACAAGAACACGTTGCCATCCAGGTGTCTGTTTCCAATAATTGCCCAATACAGGTTTTTCCAACAGATTTCTCCCCCGGGCGGAAGAAGATAGAGGGAACACAGGAGGTGTATAACTTCTTTGAGTTATGTGCGTCTCCTACTCCCTGAAGGGCTCCCACACTCTTCTGGAAAAGGGCTGGAAGAGGGCAGCATCCTCAAGCCGGCATCACTCAGTGCTGATCAAGGCTGACTTCAGCCTTCCCTTGCGGTGTTCTGCCCAGGAGTGAGCACACCCCCTTATTACAGCAGGAGGGTGGGAAGGGAGGTAGGACAGGTTGCCCACAAACCAACCCACCAACCAACCCACCACACACCTGTGAGCGTACTTAACTGTGTATGCTTCACGTGTAACACAGCACACGGTTAATAACGATTTGCTACTTTTCAAATTATTAGGGAATCAGAAACTATGCTTATTGCTTATTATCAATTTATGTCAAAGTCAATTTTTAAAATAAGACTAATTCCATCCACCCAGCCGCTCACACTTCTTTAAATGTCCTGTAATTCATACATTTTTCTCATTTACATTCTAAATAGAGACATTTATTCTGTTAGCAGCAAGGCATTCACTTTGATGTAGTAATGAATTTCAGCTTGAAAAGGTAGAGCCTGACAAATTATTAGGAAATTTTGTTCCTTAGTGTGAAAACAGTAACGTACCTCTCTCATCACCCACCCCCACCAAATGTTTTTCCTGGTCCCGTGTTCCACCTGATGATACAGCTAAGGCTTCCGTCATTCTCCGTTCCCCGTCCTAGCGCACGTTTTTGCATCTGCTGTTCTGTAGAGACTGATTCTCTGCTGCCCTCACCATCATTTGTTTATTTGTATGACATTTAGTTCAGAAATGCAGAAGCACTTTGAGATAAATACCAGCAGTTTAACACAACTATAAACATAAAATGGGCTGTGAAACGGGGTGGGGGGGGAACAACACAAAAACCAGAAACATACTCAACTTCCCCATGCGTGGGCGTCTACATGTTCATATCCATTGTTCTGGATTCCCCTGGAGTTTCCTCGTTTTGGAAATACTCGCACAAAATCTAATCCACACTACAAAGGCTCAACTGTAATACCATAACATACACCTATAGCACCAACGTGCCTAAGCCTTTTACTCTTTTTTTTTTTGGCTAACTCTTCCTGTCACTCATACAACTAGAAATAAAGTTAAATAAATAACATTAGGAGTCTTTGTACTGGAACATCAGCACAAGTATTATGTTTGAGGCTGTGATTTTTTTTTTTTTATTTCAGTCCATGTAGTTGTAATGCAAGGATTTATTGCACACTATCCAGCCCTGGACTTGAGAGAGCAGAGGGAAGAAAGTAGTAATATCCTATTGCTCTAAGAAATATCAGATTAAAATAAATTTAAATACAGTCATTTCCACCCATTTATTTTTTCTGGGAAAAAGCAGTCCCTGTTTCAATACAAACCTACATTCAGCCTTGCTCAGAAAAACTCTCTATGTAGTAAAGCTTATATTAAAAGAAGCCAACTACAAATCTAGAACAGGAGCAATGCTTCCCTCAGCTGAAACTCCCATCATCCTAATCCTTTTTCCCCCCTGAGATTCTCACCGGAGCAGTCAAGTAATCACCTGCGTAGGTACATCACAGATGACAATTTGTTCTCTCCAGAGCCAGAAAGCAAATACAAATTCAGATTGTGTTGTAAATGTTCGATATTGTCTACACACCAGATCCGAGATTTCATTAATATTTGCATCCGTCACAAGAAGAGCTAGCCTAGCATGGACAACAGAATACATTTAAAAAGGAAGAACGTAATTGGATCTAAATTCAGGAAATGAAATGAATTAAAGAATCAAATAAAACCTCGTATAGACAAAATATTTCCACAAATTCAATTTCAGTGATGTTGATATAAAAGCTCTCTCTGTTTTTATTACTCCAAATAAAGAAAGATCACGCTCATTTCCATGAAGTTAAGAAAGTAAGCACACACAACAAACACAACTGGCCAAAGTGACTGCATTTACTAAACAGAAAGAAACAGGATACGGAAATCAGATCAGACAGACTTTCTGATAAAATTAGAGTTAGCAAGATTACCAGTGCGTGGAATGTGGTAGTTTCAACTCCATGTGCAATGTCTCTCTAACCCCAACCTGCTGTACCTTGAAGTGCTCCATTGTGCAGGGCAGGCCGGGTTTGCTCTGTGGCTTCTGCACAGTGCTGGGTCCCAGGTTTTCCTAATCCAAAATATATCAGGAACAACAGTGGAAAAGCAGGGGGGTGTTTTCCACTGAAATTTTTATACACATTCTAGGCAAGGGTAAAAAGTATAAGCTTGGCAACCAGAGCCAGCAGTGGTTAGAAGGTCTTCAGAAAGTAATGGACCACCTCCTTTCACACTGCTGCTGCCTGAAATAATCAATTGTTTGGTCCTTCAAAAAAGGGATGAGGGAGAGAAGGGAAGAGAGAAATTGCCGGTAAATAGGAGCATAGCTCACTAACCGTTATCATCTTTAGTGACAGCTAAATCTTTTCAGAAAGTACATATAAAAAAAAAAAAAAAACAACAACACAAAGAAAAGAAGCTGAGATGGGAACGTTTCTGTGATCACTGCCCTCCAAGAATGTAGTCCTTAGACAGGTGCAGTGCTCCATCCTAATGCTATTTCTACTGCTCTCTGGAGCATTTATTCAAACATTATACTCATTATGTATATGCTTTTCTACATTTACACCAGCTAAAAGGCACTAATAGCTATCACCAGGAATGGATCTGGATCCCACGGCAGTCAGAGCTGTCCTTTATGAAGCTGCCACCCTTAGTGGCCGTCTTTAGCTCCAACAGAGGAAGCCATCAAATCTCTTTATATAGCTCCAGAGAAGGTGCGATCTATAGTACTGGGCAGAGGTAAATTCAACAAATTAACAAATCCACCTAGTTCCAGTTGTAGCAGGACAGAGATTTAGATGCTGAAAAGTAACTTTAACCATTGCAGAAAGCATGCAGAGAGTTGGCATTAAGCAGGATATATTAACTTACAAAGTTGTAAGAAAAGTCTAATGGCTGAACCAGAAGTGCCTGAAGCAGAACTTGTTGAAGCACTAATCCAGCCTTAACATAGCAGTGGATACCAAGAGAACTTTTTAAATATTTGCATTTCTCCAATCAGTACAATTCAACTCAAAGTTCAGACATGAACTGAGAGAAAAAAAATCTTTGTGATCTGTGAAAATAATCAGGGTGGACAAGATGAGCCTCTTCAACTCTAAGAGATATGGTGACCAAACCCAAACAGCTCGGTTTCCTCACTGTACGTAATATTGCCTTTATTATTATCAGCTTTCAATGCAAAAAAATTTACATAAATTTACATGAAGAAAAGTATTCAAGTGCATTTCAAGGTATTATTAACTAATAAACCCTTCTCAAATGATCTTTTAATGCACTCAGTTCTGTCATCCAACTAGATCTTGACACAAGACATGAGTATGATAAGTAATCCAGCATAAAAATGCGTTACTCACCATCCCTAATAAATCCACTTGAAATACAAGGCACGGCCATTTGTTGCTGGCTGGGCATATGGAAGAGATACGACCAAAGGAACAGTGAACGTGGCTGCAGTAAACAGCAAAGGCGAGACAATTTCTTAATGGGAAAACAGCCTCTCTGTTTCCACCATCCTGAAGAGAATTTTGGTGTGAAGATATCACAAATAGCACACCCGTTATGTATTGCTGATGCTCATCCACATGGGACAAACCACGAAATTTTGGCTAATGCAAAAACTAACACAGCAGGACAGAGGTGGTAAGAGAGAAACTGTCAGGAACCACGGAACTGAGGTGGAACAAATACTGAACTTGTAAGACATTAATGCTGACCAAGAATCATTAGAAAAAATCCAATCCAAAGGAAATTAAATCAAGAATGAGAATTTTCTCAAAAAGAAACCAAAACAACATCTGTAGATTTCACAGGATGAAAAAAACCAAAAACACAGGCTACCCAGGGAAAAAAAAATCTGTGCCTGCAACGGCAGATGTAAAGTATCCACACAGATTTAGAAAGCTGACTATAAAGTTCCAAGTAAAAATTTGCACACACACACCCCCCTGGCTGAAACAGGTACCATAACCTGAAACTAACGGGAACAAAAATACAAGAGACCAAGGCAATTTTGACCATGTAGGAACTAATGAGCTAAAACTGGGAATAAAAGAGCTTGTAAGTTAAATGCATCTTTATGGAGGAACTCAAAAGATTGCGGACTGCTATGGAAGACAGCCTAAACAGAGGAGGAATCAGACTGATACATTTAAGGTACGTTTACAGCAGTTCTTTACTGTCTCGGGTTCTACAGAGACACAGTCATGCAAGGTCTGATTTCAGAAGAATTCCCTGCTAGGTTGCTGCCTCAGGGTCTGGCTCACCTCCTTTACACTTCAGCCTTACGACATAACTGATAGGGGCTATAATGCTTATTGATTAATCATTATATTACTAATAATTAATACATCAAATAAGCTAAATAACTAATAAACAGACTACAGTTATCAATTTCCATTATTTGGCTTGCTATTACAAACAACTACAAAGCTACTCTTTATCACTATTAAATCCTATTAACTACACACAGCTACTACTGAAATACAAATCTGTCACCCTTCTCTCCCCACACCATTTAACATTAAGGTGCAAGTTGTCCATCTTTGCTCTACCCTCCTACACCAGGCCTTTCCAAAGCAGACCCAACAGGTAGTCCAGTGAGTTGTCCCAAGGGTTCCTGCCAGAATCCTGGTGGCCTTGAGTAGGTGGGATAGCTATGCTACCATCTGTAAAAGTTCATAATCTTACTGCTGGAAAATCTGCCCTCCTTTGCTCTTCACCCATTCTTTATCTTAATTCCCATTTTTCCATTTCTGAACCCACTTTTTGCTCCCCTGGTACCTCCTTTTCTCCAGCCAGTCTCCTCCCAAATGAGCAATCTACTTCTAATTACTTCTCCATTGGTTCCAATTCTGACACAGTTGTACCCAAATGCAGTGGCTTCAGTATCAGTACTGAAGCAATCTCAGCTTTACCTGGTATTACTGATACAGTTACCTAACTGAGGGTGGCCTTGCAAGTCAAACTCCCCTACGCTTGCTTGGTTCCCACTGGTTACCTTTAGCTTACACGCCTTCTAAGACAAATCACTCTATTTCAGCCTTGATACCACTATCTGGTTCCAGTTAAGTACAAGCACTTTCCTGTCTTCTGCATGAAGAGTGGGCACATGACAACAACTTGTTTTTGCAGACGATTTTCCTTTGCATACACCATCCTGCTCTCTCTTAGCTGATGGATGACAAAGCCTTGCCCTTGACACGTACTTCGGACAATCTGTAGGGTCCCTGCAGAGACCTTGGAATACAAGACCTGGTATTCCAGCAGGACATCTTGCTACCTGCCATAGGTTAACTCAAAGTGAGCTGAGAAAGGACAAAATCCATAGAGGTCACGGCCAAATGAATCATTTGTGAAACAGACAGGGGTAGCCTAGCTGTAGTGTAGCGTGTGGCACAGAAGATGAGTTGATTTAAATCCACAACGCTGAAATTCAAAGAGGTGGCAGAAATGTTGTGTTGCTCCCATCCCTTTGCCCCTCCAAATAAAGTTGACAGAGCATTGTTAACTATGCCGCATATTTTTTTGCAGGAAAGCAAAGCACCGTGCAGAAGGAGCATCCAAAGCCAGTTGCACCAGTGCCTGAAGTAACCAGCAGAAGCAGAGCTGACCACTTTGAGCAGGGAGCTATGGTCACGCTTTCACACTTCTGGCGCCTGAGCTAGTGTCGGTGAGGATGCTCTGAGGGAGAAATTGTCCTGCTTGAGCATATCTGGGGCACGGGAAAGCTTTAGGTATTATGTAAAATATCACAGTTAACATTAATGGGGGTTTGACTGTAGACAGTTAACTTTATTAGCCAAGAAGATCAAGCAATCATCACAAATGTACCCTTCTTCTCCCTAATCATTCCTGACAGCAGGTGGAATTTTGTTTTTTGAATTAGCAGTCCGTCTTCCCTCACGTCAGAGATCATTTCCTTCCAGTACAGCCTCAGCGCCTGGAGTGCAAGGCAGCGTTAATAGGTTTTTTTCCCCCTACTGATGCCGAACAGCCTGTGATTAATCACACTGTCACCGGATCCTATTCTGATGAGAAAAGTAAGCTAAGCATTATTTATATTTCTAAACTTGTTAGGCATTTACAATATGGTTTTAACAGTTGATACACTGAATTTCTGTGACACTGGTTTGGATGGCAAAATGACAACCGTTTAGTACGTGGAGATGTGCTAGCCATTTCTAAGCCCTGGCTGAAAGTGCCCAGGCTCCACAGAAGAATTACAAGGATTAGTTTCCTCCTTTTCTTCTAAAATCTGTTATCAGTAAAAAACCAAACTCCATTACCATTCCATTGGCAGTTGCTTCTTACAGGAAATTAGCACCTTCACAAGGTGCTGCTTGCTTTAATGCTTTCCAATAAAAAAGTTCAACTGTCAGAATTGTTCAAAATTTTTTCAGCATTGAACTGGGCTGCAATCTGTGATGGCTTAGCCATTTTTTACGTTCCTATATTCTGCCTTGTATGACAGTAAATGTGGGGCCCTTCAGCTGGGCCATCCACCCTCCAGAGTGGTCGCCTCAGGCAAACAACAGCAACCTACCAGATTTCTCCAAACATACAAGTTTTACCCCATTCATTAAAGGCAAAGATTTCCCTCCTCCCTTATTATTATTCATTATTGCCATTAAATGATTTGATAGTCTTCTGCCTGGTTGTTGACTAAGTCCCAGTGCATACCCTGTGATATTCAGCAATTGTCTCAAAGCCCCATATCATGTTCAGAACCTCACGAGGAAGTCAGATGCTATAATTTTATTACCAGTTTCTTATTGAAAGCAGAACGTCAGACTGAAGCTAATCTATTCTGTTGACACAACAAGCTTCAAACTCCTGGCTTACTCTTTCCTAATCAGAAGCCTAATCAAATTTTACTTGTTAATATGATCTGATTATTAACCTGCCCAGGAAGGAAACATTTTTTTCCCCAGTTATTCAAGTCAGGACCCTCCTGGGCTCACTGCCTAAATCCAGACACCAGCAAGTGGGGGTACAGACCTGCCACCTTGTTTTGCTGGGCTGGGGTTTTGTCACCTCTTAAATAATGGGTAAAACAGCCATGAATTAGCAAAAGCCCGGCAAACATTGTCCTTGTGGAAAGGCAAAGGCGCTTCCACAGATGGTGCTCTGGGCTGCATAGCGTCTCCCACATCAGTCCCACTGTCTGATGGAGCTCCAGGTCTCCCTCACCCGTGTGTGCCAGCAGGAGGCATGTGTTGGATTACAGCCGGCTCCCCTGGCCACCCTCCCCTGTGATGGTCATCTGAAAGACTGGGTAAGGGAGACAGCTATGTAATGTCCCCTCAGTCTCTACAGCTGCTATATCCGATGCCCACCGATACCTTTTGGGGTCTTTAAAACACCCTTTCTTGAGGTAGTCCATGCCAAGGATGCACAGAGCATCCGGACCAGTCACAGTGGGGTACTTCTCCCATTTATTCCCACTTCGGCTTCCAATACAGTCAGTTCTTGAGACAACCCCCCCTCCCTGTCACTCCAGAAATAGCTGCTTCCTCTGTGGCTGGCAGCTACCACCTACGTGCCAGCTGCGCTCCTCTTGCCTTTCCTGCCTCTCCCTGCGCTAAAGCTGCGGTGCATTCAAGGGCACGACAGCAGGAGAGCATCCCACCCTGTGGTACGCGCCTGGCTGCGATGAGGTGGCCGGGGCTCAGGGACAAGGAGGTGACCTTGTAAAGAGAGGCTCCGAAGGGAGGATGGGAGGAAACGCTACAGAGCAACATCATCAAATGCATCGGGGAGCAAAGGGGTGCAGGTGACAAAAAGCAGCATTTTGTCAGGAGGGGGAAATGCATTCCAGAAAATAAGGGAAAAATCAAAAACCTACGGAAAACCTGAGGAGCGGGAAGAGAGAGGGCAGAGCAGAGATCTGAAAGAGCAGATTAAACATGCAAATTCAGAGCAGAAGGAGAAAGGTGGCTGATGAAAGAGAAAACAACACCAGACCGGGAAAGTGGCTTAGTAGACAGTAGCGACCATCAGCAAAACAGCAAAACACTACTGGGAAAGGATATGCTGCTCTGCAAAGGACAGACAAGGAATGACACAAGGAGGACAGAAAAGGACAGGTTTGGGGGAGATGACAGGAAATTAACATCCTCAGCACTTTTTCTTGTTTCGTACAACCACCGTTAATAAATACTCTGCACTGAAAATATACATTAGATTCGTATGTGCAAGGAAGCATTACAATAAAAAGGAAATGGAGAGGGAAATGTGGAACAGGGAAAAATTGCCTAGTGAATTTTACCTTGTGCCTCAAATTTCCACTGGCAGGCACTCAGAATGGATGAGGTGGCTTTTCACACTCCTATGGGAACAACGCTGCTACTTGGAGATTGGGGGAGGGAGGGGAAGGACTTTGAACGTTTCTGAAAACTGTGCACTTCTTCAGAGCACAATCCCTCAAAAAAAAGGGAGCAGTGACTAAACTGAGATAAATGATAACACGGGCCCTCCACCACGTAGCAGCAAAGATAAGGTCTCAATACAAATTCCTTGATTTTTCTTTTTTTTTTTTTGTGGAAGGAGAATGTGTAAACAAATCCATTTGATGATAGATGGATGTCACCGTGGATAGTTCAGGAAACAAAGTATTAAAAAAATCATTCTCATTACTGCAAATCTTAGTGGATTTAAAGCATTTGGGGGTCATCTATCAAAATTAAAGCATGCTGTGATTAGAGAACCGCATTAGGACAGGATACATCTTGCATTACAAGGGAGCTTTCCAAATTAAAAACAACATACAGGGAAAAATGTCATTCCTTTGAGCTTCCACTGAAATCTTAGACAACTTGTAATTAATATGCATGCACAATGACTTGTAACTTCGTGGGTAATATCACTGTCATGTGCCTTTTTAAAACTTGGTGATTTTAATGCCATTTTTATTAATATGATTAATGCAAGCCAGTTTGTGTAGATGGGAAGGAACAGAAGCAAATCAAAGTTAGCTGTCTGCTTCATTTAAATTCAGTTTGGTAAGAATCTCTGGCCTGAGATATCAAATAGAAAGGGAAAAAAAGAACCTCAGATAAATTGAACCATTACTTACTGAAGAGGATTGGAAGTTGTCATCCTTTTAACGGAGCTTGTTCAACCATACTTTGAGACATAATCGTACCTTCTGCAAAATGCCAAGATAATGGATAAGGATTTCAAAGGAATTTTAATAAAAGACAATATTTTGCAGGCTGTAAAAGAGTTTTAGATTGACAAACACCCTCCAGTACTGAGCTAGAAAATTAGAGGGGCAGTTTAATTCACACTGCCTTGATTTAGGCCCACTAGACTCACAAAATATCTGCTGAAATGTGGGGCTGCCATTTAGGAGAAATCAAACTTCCTTCTATAATTTGACACCCTATTACAAATGAGCATGCGACACTGCAACTCAAGCTCAGGAAAAGAGGAGACAGAAGTGGTTGGCATCTCTGAAAGCCAAGCCTGTGGTGTCTCAGATTAAAGTCTTGTAGAGGATCGTTTCCCTTGGCCAGAGTGCTTTTGTTATTGAGCAGCACTAGAACACAGGTGATCCGAATGTGAGCCACAAGCCTACAGGCAGCTCGCTGGGACAATTAATATTCACCCTGCAGCGCTGCTCCAAGGAGCCTCTTCTGCTGTAGCTGTGCTCTCTCTCAAGACCCCCAACAGCTCCTCTCTCTTCCCTTTGCTGCCTGCCATGGCACAGGCATGGAGTAGATGCCTTGTCCATGCAGGTGATCCTGCAGAAAGTCCATTTTTCTTGTGTTCTTCATTTGAAGAACGCATGCAGAGCCAGCCTTGTATTTCAGTTTTATTTCAGGGTTTACTATATACAAACAGTAAATCCTCTACACTCAGGAGGATGTGTCCTTCGTGTCCTCCTGTGCACACGCACAGAACGGTGGACTGAACGTGCAGGGGACCGGATTTTTCAGAAAAGCTCTGGGCAGGGCTGTGTATACAAACAGAGCCTGGCCTGTGCAGATGTGTTCAGTCCAGCTTATCAGGAAGGTCCTTCAGAGGAGGACACAGTTAGGCCCCTTGTTTTATAGGACACAGGCTTTTAGTAAGACTTTGGTCAAACAGTTCTGAAGTCAAAGGGAGAAATCCCTATCCATATATTCAACCAATTCTGAACTCTGATGGGAAAGACTTCACAAAGAGAAAGCTGAAAGAACAGAATGAAACCAGCGCTGACGTGAGAGCCCACATGCGTGCAGGTGAGCATTATAGGAACTGCATCAGTATCGAGTCAGTAACTAAGGCAGACAGTCAAGGTTTGGAAGGAGCATGCCTTTGGATAAGGTTAGGTGCACTAGTCAGTTCATACTTTGGTGCTAAACCATCTTCAGAAGAGCTGTGCATCCACCTACCAACCAGTTCCTGGACTCTTTTTTGCTTGTTGTTTCTTCTTTTATTAGCAAAACCAACAACAAGCAGGGAGACTCTTTCTACTTTCCCTCTTCGTCTGGCTCCTACCTGTTTATCTTTTGTCTGATCTCCGTCCTGGAAAGCCTCCCTCCAGCTAGTTTTTCTCTTGATAGGAAGTGAAGCAAAAAGAATCAGTCATCCAGCAGAAGCCTTTTTTTGCCTGTCATTAAATTCCCTTCAAAGCATTTCAATGGCTATAAATCTCTCCCACCGGCTTTATATATTTGCCATAATTTTATCCTTTATCTTCACTGCTGCTGTAGTTCTACCTCCTTTCCATCTTCAACCTTGTTTTATTTGATCATCATCTCCCATTTGGTTTTGATCTCACGGCCATAGATTTGGGTAGTGATGTGACTTCCAGTCTTCCTGAAGCACGTGATTGTCACAGGTAATTAGACAAAAGGAGGAGGAAAGTCTCCAAGATCTTGCTCGACACACACACTTTTGAGAAAAGATCCCAGTTACTGAGGGTGCAGATAATATGAACATTGTGTTGCCAGGAATGACAGCACTCAGGGTGCCTACAGCACCTTCTGCAGACAGAAACCTCAGCAGCTGCAGAGTTGACCTTCCATCAAATCACATTTAGAGCAAATTCTTCACTTCCGGGGCAGAGTCAAGACACCAACTCCCCTGCAGCCAAGCAATGCACAGCATATTTAAAAAAAAAAAAAATTATAATAGTGCAGATATCCCACGGAAGAGGTGGCATGCCATTAAACAATCTTTTCAAAAAGCAGTGACCAGCTGGAATCCTCCCCTGTTGAGTAACAACCAAGTTGTTACAAGGTAGAAACTGCATCATTTCAAAGCACACAAACATACCGCATTTCATTATAAAAGTTAAGATTTGCTAAAAAGTGGATGAAAAAAAATTGCAGGAAAAAAAAGCCAAACTGGAAAAAAATCTGTTACTTTCCCAATCTATAAAATTAGTCCCTTCTCTGCACTATCCTCTGCACTATTGCAACCTGCAAGTTCTGTTTTTCATGTGTCTAATTCAGTGGGCTCCTGTTTAAAGTGAAATTATGTTATTAATAGTCACTGTGGAGAAAATCAACAAGCCAAGTAGATGAGTTTCTATCATTTTTATCTTCTGACTTACCTCAAGAAAATAGTTAGCACCATAGCCTTCCTGGCTATCACACTTTGCTACAACCCACAGGACATGCTAATACCTACATATTCATTATAAAAAAAATAAAATAATGAAACCCTCTAATTTAATAACAAGGGGCCAAGATCGCCAGCTGAAACCTGATCCCAGAGATGGCACACCAGTGCCCCTCTACCCATTTTCCTGGAACTTTGGTTCATGGTGGGTAAGAGTAAGGTAAGCACAGTGTCTGGCACGAGGAATAACGAGGGAATTCTTGCCCAGCCAGCAACTGCACTTCCCTCAACTTTGTCCCCTCTCTTCAAGTAACTGGGAAATAGGACGTCTCAGGCTGATAAGAGCAGTCACATTGGTGTTGCCTCAAACAGCAGCCTTCATGTGGAGTGAACACAGAGCTGTGGTTGCCTGATCTGTTGCAGTTGTACAGCCCACACCTTCAGCAGCTATACCACTGCTCACACCTTACCGCAAACCACAGCATGCCTTCTTCCTGCGACACTCCTAAGAGTCTATTTAACTTAATTTGAGACATCCCACATATTCACAACCTAAGACTCCTGCAGTCGAGACATTTCATCTATAGATTAGGAGTTACCATTCAGCATCACAGAGAACACTGAAAAGATGACAGCACCACAGACACAAAGACAAGTATGAGTCTTCCCACTGCCACGTACTGAAAAAAGAGACAAACCACTAACACATTTAAAAGCTTAAGTTTCTCAACATTGCATTGATATTTGACTGTCCAGACAAGAAATGACTGCGCTTAAACCAACACTTGCAGAGCTGGCCAGGCAGCTAAAGGAAGCCAAGTACTTTGGGATGGCACGAACAGCTGAGGAATGGTTAAGCAATTAACAGCTTCTAATGAGATGACAGTTACTCACTGTGGAAAAAAGAAGGGGCAAGAAAGAAGCAAAGCATTACTGTCGCTGAATGTTCCTGGGCAGTGAAAATTGTAACGGAGGAGGAAGATCATAGGGCGACATCTCAGGATCTTGAAGAGAGGGAGAGGGGCACAAGCCCTCATCAGCTGTGGTACTTAGGCTGCAATGGCCAGCAAGGGTGGGAACATGATTTCAGAATTTCCCAAGGAAAGTCTTAACAACCGAGTAACAGTTTCCTAATGAGCAAAGAAAAGGGATGAGGGAAGCCTAGAGAATATATAAGAATATATAAGATGAACCAGGAGAAAAAATGTAAAGCGTGAGACTGAAGAAGTTCAGGAGAGACAACAAGCAGAACACCATGAGAAGAGAGCTCTAAGAGTATAATTCAAAAGCGTGCATCTGCTTTTACTGAGAACGGGACTAGAAGAGACAATGAAGGTTCTAAGAAAGATCCTAAAGGTTCATTGAGGTAAGAAGAGTTCCTCCACTGCCATATTTCAGGTGTCTGCAAATTAAATCTAACTGCATTTCACAAATACCTGCAAGGGAAACTCAACAGCGTACAAAATTTTTCTTGGTTGAAATTCCCATGCTACCTTTCACAGGTGTTGATACACAAAAAAACCAGTGTCCATCAAGATATTCATTTGCTTCCCTACATGTCTATTTTCTTAAGTTTTCTCTTGTCTCGTTCTTTTTTTACACTACAACAGGGTATTAATATATGTTTCTGCCTTACATCAGGGACAAAACTATTGGTAGAGGACCCTGCTTTTTATTCGGTATTTTCCATTTGACCGGCATCTAGTTCAACCCATCTCACCACTGTAACAAGTCTTTTTCCTGGATCAGATAAACAGCAAGATTAAGAGCAACATATCTTTCACTTCTGTGTTTTCTCTAAACTCTCAAAGATGAGAAAAACAGCAAGCTAAAACCACGTGTCAGCATCCTGACAGTTTCCTCCTCATGGAGCTCCACGTTTTCTGGGGATGGGGGGGGGGAGAAAGGGGGGCGAATATCTGCAGTTAGACTCCTGATTTTGAGGCAGTAGAAGTTTGGTTGAGGAAAGGTCAGATTGGAATAAGGAGCAAAAATTTGTTCCATTATACTAGGAAAAAGCTTAATAGAAACAAGATACATAGATTAATTTGAGCACAAGTTCCTACTAATGGCTTTAGCCCAGATCATCAGCTTTTAATTGTCTTTCATTTCAAATCATGAGGTCTTTGGCATATGTACCTTATTTCTACCTATTTGATTTTTAGATCAATAGAAGTGAGGCACATAGAAGTTAGCCTTCACTGACTCAAGTGTTTTGATAGAAGCCTAAGAAACAGAAACTTACAGCAAGAGCTGGAGCCCTAAGTGCTTTGAACAAGGTATGTTTAGAAAAACTGAAATTCCCTAACCACAATACAGACTTGTTTGGATCTGCTTTTACCTTAAACTTTCCTCCTATTTACGGCCTTTATGCATCGTGCAGTCTCACAACCCTGGTGTTTGAAAGTGAATAAACAAACTGGCACCAATATGTATAAAAACATATATACAATCACATTTGCACAATCCACGCAGTGCTAAAATGACAATCACTGTATCCGGCCATGGGGATAAATATTACAAATAGAGGACAACTGATTTTGGTCTCCAATAAAAAGTACATATTGGCAGGTATAAGTGCTAAGACGAAGAAGTTCAGCTTACAACTGAGCAGAAGAGCAGATACTGAAACATATTCTTCTTCCTTTTAACATACGCTATTCCAGTAGTGTCTAGGAAGGGACACTTGCCTCTGATACATCTGCAAACGCGTGCTCCTGCACTGGACACATACTGACAGTTGTTTCTCTTTTCTTTCAGCTTCAATTTAATACTTTATCAAGCAGTAAGTCTTTTACCTCCTTTGCCTCTAAGCAGTTTCTTTTTCTCCTTTTATTTCCCCACCATTAATATGCAGAAGGCCATCCTTGTGCCACTCAGCTCTGGCCTCCTGTTCCTCCTTACACCACAGCAAGTGGTTTAAGAGGAATTTTTTCTGAGACTCTATATTCCAGCACAGTGGGAATGTACACAACACTGCTACTTTCATCACATACAGAAAATACGGAGAAATAGGAAGAGAACCTATTCAAGAAAGAGTGAGAGAATAGTTAAGCGAGAAAGAAAAACTGTGGACACCCAAATGCTGAGAAGCCCTGGCCCTTGGCCCATGCGAAGTTTGTTTTCCCAGCATAGGGAAGCAAATGCCATTATTTTCACCTATCTTTTGAACTTTTCATGACATCTCCCACTGAACCTAAGTTTGACTCTTCCTTTAAACTGAACTCATCAAATTTTTGTCTTTCCAAAAATGACCCAAAATCACCAATGAGAGATCTTGGACAAACAATAAAACCAACCTTGTAATGCTTTGTTCCATCATTTAGAGTCTGGCCTATCTCTCCTGTTGATCAGAGCACAGCTGTAGAAAGGGCAAATTTCTTATTCTCTAGACAAAAAAAGGAATAGGTGTTTCGCGGCTTCCTATCTGCCTTCTCCAGCACTTTGTACAATGCCAACCTCCACTTTCAGAAGTGCAAATAAATGAGTTAAACTTCTGTGTATTTAAATGCCAATTGTCATTAGGTTAGTTAAGCTACAACTATGCTTCTCGAGAAATAATATTCTCTCACTACATAAACAAAAGATCAGCAAAATGACTGAGATATTGTTTCTTAGAAACTTACGCCATCTTCATATACCTTCTTACTGCTTGCCACAGGGACGCTGCTTAACACCCAAAGGGTGCCTCCCTCCATATACGCGAGTTCTGGTACCACCACTCCTAAAATAGCTTTCAAAGCATTTTGCAAAACACATGCACTGAATCTTATGGAACCTGCCCCTCCGCCCCCCAATTAATCTGATAGAGCTTTCACAAATAAACCAGGCCCTTCCTTCCCGATGGGGAAGGGAACATTCAAACACCTCAAAACCCATGGATTTTACACAACAGAGTTTCAAGATTAAGAACTTCAAGGTAAAGGATTGAAAATAATTGTCGAATCCCCACCCGAACCTGCCCAACCAAATATCCTGTCGTTATCTTTACCTGATATTTTTAGTTTCAGTCTCAAAGTCCAATTTCTCCCTAAACTCAAAGGCAAGTCCTAGCAGGATTCTCTCCTGTCAGGATGTGGCTTTGTAAAACTCATCGCTTGGTTTGAATAAGGCCCAATTCATTGATGCAAACGTAGAATGCAAAAAAAGTGCCAAAGTCTTAAGGACTTTGCCCTCCTTTCTTATTCTCTAATCCAAGAAAGCCCACTGTCGTGGCAGCTTCAAATTAGCTGTCATGCAGCCCAGAGATCAGGCAAGCATTTCTAAGCTTATTATAGGCTGTTTTTTCCGGGAGTCTCCCTCTCTCTACATGTTATTCAGTGGACATGCAAATGAAGCATTGTCCAATTTGTTCCTGAGTTTCTTATACAAATGCAGGAGGAGTGCTCTCCTTTGTACGCTCCTAAACTAGCCGGCCCGCCTGGCTCACAGATTTCTGCAGTCTCTAGCTGTGTTTCTGTATTTAAACTGAGTGAAATACACATAAATTGTATTTCTTGAGCGACAAAACTCACACAAGCTTTTACTAGTACCACAGAAAATAAAACCTCTACAGGTTAGAGAGGTCTCTCTAAACCTCAAGAGATTAAGTATTATAGATGGACATAGAACGAGAAAGAGGGCATCTCCCTCCCCTCTCTCTCCCTGCTTCTGCCTTCTACACACTGAACACCTGCCAAGGGCACATTACAGAGTTTCTCTGCATAAACGTGTTTAAGTAAGTTGTGATACCAAAAGCAGCTACTGATTTTAGGTGCTCAGATAATCTTAAGTGCGCCAATCAAGAAATCTTAAAATATGCTGGACAATCAAGAAGTCACTTTTGAAACTGGACCACCCAAAACTGAGGTATCCCAATTGCCCCCAAAATAATTTTGTTATATTTGTGCAATAACAATTTTCAGCATGCCTGATGGCTGTATGAGTTAATGCCAATGAGGAGCATCAAGCATAATCACAGCATGACTGCTCTGTAGTTGGACAATTATTTCCACCACTGCATTGAAAAGTGAAACCCAGATTTCAATGCTGAGGAAAATAAAAACAAACCCAAACCAAAAAACCAAACAACCTTCCATTTCAAAGAATAATCTGTTGCAACTCTCCATGGAGGAAGAATAAATGCGTAACTGGACTGCAGGCTGATGGCACTCAATACAGGATAAAGTATAACCATTAATATTATGGGAATCATATGGTTGTGTAAAGCTTATACTGACATTCCTGTAACACACAGTTCTAGCCCCAAATTAAATACACCCTGTTACATGTATTAGGAGCCTTCCCAAGACTTAGGAGGGGGTCCTCTGCTGAAGTAAGGTCTCAATATTTTCTAGATTTAACAGGTTGTCCAAACTGGGCTCCGATACAAAACTGCTGAATGACAAACGAGGTTTTCTTTGCTTAGTCATTCATTTGCAAGATTTGGTGAACTTTCTCACTATCAATTTCAAACCCACTTAATTTTATGAATAATTTCCTATCTTAGAAGATGCTAACTAAACATATTTTTGTTATAATATAAAGAACAAATAGAAGACCCAGTCTTTCTTTCTGAGACTGACTGTTAATTCAAAGCAGCATTAAATAATAGGATTATTAAGTTACATTATCTACCATGATTTGTGTTTTAGCTAATGACGTTATTTACATTTCTCACTTACTTCTGGTCACAGACTGTTCCTCGAGTGAACCATTTTCTTTCTTCCTTTTTTTCTTAGGAGTATTTTCATCATCTGTTTTCATTTTCTTTCTTTTCAGGTACGTCTGTCAAATCCCTCCCCTTCCCCGTTTTCTCTGATAAACCTTCTTACCCTCTTGTCACTGACTTGCCACCAAGAGATACACAGCAACGTCTTGTTCAAACAGTGTAACTGTTGGCATAATTTCAGAAACTATACAAAGAGCAAGGGTTTTCTTAGTTGTTGATTAAGCAGGGAGAAAAAAAAAATAGCTGGAGAATATGTGGCTTCCTCAAAGCCACTGTTCAATATATACCTTGAAAAACAAGGAAAAAGAGTACCAGCATCTTCCTTTCTTTAAAGGCATGTCTGATAGCTTCCAAAAACTGAAAATTGATTGATAAAAGCTTTTCCACCATAAAAACCATTCTCTTAAAAAAAAATAGAATAAAAAAAATCAATGCTTCTCCTGAAATACCTTTTATCCCACAAACACATGCTACAAACAAATCAGCCAACCAGTCCCCCTCCACACAGCCATCTTGACAGACTTTGAAAGGAGGAAGACCAGGCAGTCTCAAGAGGCATGGATATTACTGTAATGGAGAGAGCTCACATACAATGATGATACAGTACAAATAATACAAGGTCCCATAAGGGTGCATCAGTGGAAAATAAATTTCAGCTCGACCAACCACGAAAATCAATCCACATTGCTAAGATGATAGTTTGTACATCAACAGGAGCCTCTGTGCATTAGCGGTTAGTCCACGCTGCTGTCTGTACTCAACGCTAGCAAGGAATTAACCTTTGTCCTGTGCACCCCATCGCAGGAACCTTGCATGCTTCACAAGGCAAATTATATCAGCCACTAAATAAGCCTGGAAATGATGGGGGTTTCGGGATAGGTTGAATTTTACAGCATTATGCTCATGGCACCACACACGAATACGGTAAGTTACACAGCCACAAGAAGCGAAAAGCATACCCACATCACCTTTGAATGAAGCCACAGACAATTTTAATTTGGTTCCAGCCCCCTAGGAATTATTATGGGATGCGGTTAAAAAGGGAACCAAGAGCCAGTTTGATGGCAGATTCACAGCCTGCAGCGGTGCCCTGGTCAGCCAGTATCTAACATCATAAAAACAAAGCGCAGATACAATTAAGATTCTGCCTCTCCTAATAATCTCAGAGACTGTTTACTCAGCAACACCAACACATCAAAGGAAAGGATGCCAATGCCTGAAGACAAATCTGTTTAACTCCAAGCCAGCTTTACTTGTTGCTAATAGTCTTCGTGCTAGAACTAAACCTCAGAACAGATAGAAAAGCTCTGAAGGGCCTGGAAACGACCACATGTTAAACCACTGACAAAAAACGTTGCTATGAGAAGCGACTGAGCAGTTTGCCACACAGAATTTCAGAGCTGTGCCAGAGACCACATCCAGGTGGGGGTGAAGAGTAGTAGTGTGAGGGTAAACACTAAAATAAGCAGATTAACTGCGGTGCAGGTCACCTAGGAACGACACAGGCAGGCACGTAATGCCCTTTCCATGTGATTCTGCTGTGCCCCAAACATGGTGAGGCAGATATCCCCCACTTCAGTGCGCCCTTGGCACACTGTGAATCAGAAGTTCCCCCCTCTACCCACACTCTGAAACACATTTTTCCAAGTTGTCAGACTTCTTTTCCTTCTGCTTTTTGCCATTTGCTCCAAACGTCTACCTGACTTCTCCCACCTGATTCCCTCCACACTTTCTCCTCTGCATTTCCCCTTCACCTCCATTCCCTCCTTCCTCTTTCCATTACACTATTCCTGCTGCCCCCAAATAAATCACGGCTCTAACACACCGCCTTCACCACCTCCTTGCTCACTCAGCTTGTTCATTCTCAACCCTTCCCTCACCACCCAGCTTTTTTGTCTCTGGAGGATCTCTGCCAGGTGGGTAGTCTACGTTTGTATGAGACCTAATGTAAACAGTCCCATTTCTGTTAGATTTTGGGAAAACTACAGTGCAGCAGCACCCAAACACAGGAGCCCTCTATCTACAGTCATGCTCACACATATTCATTCACCTAAAAAGCTACAGAATTATCATAATCACAACCAACCTGTGGCCAGGGTTACCTGACAAATAAAGAATAAAAGTCTTCTAGGGACCATTGGTGGAATCATTCAGATGAGATTTTTCAAGCAACATGATACTCATTTCTTTGATATAAAATGTATAGAGTCAGTCTTTTATCCCGGCCACTCATGGTAATCAGTGACCTTTACCTGCAACTGACATCCCAACTTCATTGATACATCTTATAAAATTTATCCATTTTCCCCCTTCAACCTGCATGTCACTCAACACTAGAAGTAATCAAATAGAATTGTGACTCTCCAAGCTACAAACCACATTTGTTGGACAAACTTCTTAACTCTCATACTGAGACACAAGCCATCTCAAACACAAGGACTTTTATTGGGAGAGGATGTCTTTATTGGTTTCTTTTCACATCTCAGAAACAGAATAGGGATCTGCTGAAATAAGCAGTGGATTTCATCTCCATTCCTGACAAATCATTAAACAGAAGAGCGTATTTCCAGGCCGAGAAAGGAGCAGGAAAAAATGCCGGTGATATTAACAAAGAAAACAGGCTTTCTCCCAGAATTCTGAATCCATTTTGGACGACTGTGTTCACAGGGGCCATTCTGGTATGGCACAGAAAATCTGTATAATGATCGAGGCAGACCAGACTAGCAGATATCTTATGAGGGATTACAGAAGAAAATACAGATGTGGTCACAAGCTGAGATGGGAAACTGTAGTGTCTGTCGTTACTGAGATGAAGAATGCGCTGGTAGTTGATGCCACTGTGAAGAGATTTGGGGTGGGAGAAAGAGAAGAAAAACAGTCTTAGAGGGAGCACATGAGGATGCAAAGAAAGTGATGCATGTGTTGTAGGACAAAGGCAGGGCTGAACTTGGCCCAAGCTGGGATGTGTATGAAAGCAGGAAAATTTTAATTTCAGTGTACGAACCCAGAAAATAAAGGTACTACTGATAACAGCCATAGTGGAAAGTACAGAGAAGAAAAATTTTGAAATAATGGTCCAAGAATTTTATATGGACCATACCGAGCTGTTAATGAAGATGTAAACTTCAAGAAGAAACACCTGAAAGTCACATGTTCAAGCAAGATAATAGTTTCAGAGAACTATGCCAGCCACTAACTTGAGGTATTTCTGAATGGCTGATGATGTAGACCTACTTATCTTTGTACAGCATTTGAAATTCAGTGATATTCAATCGGCAAATTAACAAAAGACAAGTTCTCCTTAGGGCACTTATTGCATTGTGGTCTAATGAAAACTAACATTTACATTATGCTGTGTAGGGAGCATTTATTATTTTCAATGTCCTAATCGTTACACAGATGCATAGAAGCAAGCTATCTATTTTGGAGTGAATATATCCACCTCCCCAGCTATCTAGGGAGAAAAACTTGCCTCTTAAAACATGGAGGACTATAGTAGCTTGATTATTCTGCAGATTCAGTTCAGCTATCCAAGAGGAGAAGATACTCTGCACAGGTAAATACCACAGCCTAGTTCTGAAAATACTTGGCTGGCATCAATTAGAATACTCCCTCCTCCATGCTTCACCTGACTAGCATGTACATATGTATATCTTTCGAAAAATGAGATGATGAACTTTAGAAACAGAAGTGTTTCCACCTAAATCCTTACGAAGCTCTTGATTGTTTTGCTACCATCAAAAAAACATTCTGGGCAGAGTGCTACTTCACACTTCCCCCTGCTGCTTAAGACGCTGCTATCCTGTTCTAAAACAACATGTCTTTTAACAAACGTCTCAGAAAAGGATGCAGTAATTGAAGACTGGAGTAATCCTACCAAATACTCCTTCATTTGCACCAGACACCCAGGCAGTTCAAAACAGGTAAATCTCGTATGCCTAGCAGGAGAGAGGTTTGGATTGTTAGGACAGAATTATCTTCTCTGTAGCTCTCTGCTTCTCTCCCATCTTGCTGGCTACTGTGGCAGTTATTGCAATAAAAAAAAAAAAGCTGAGTTTTTTCAAACAAGTATTGCAGTTAGACTGGCCGACTCCTCCACAGATCAAAGACATACACAAGTAGCTTCACAGTCAGAAGATCAGTATTCAATAGGTTTTTGCTATTGTTTCTGGCAGGTCTAGGAAGCAAAAATCTTTTCATGATTCATATTATTCTGAAACCTTTAAATTCTTTAAGATGTTCAGGAAGGTTATGGGGTTAATTTCACAATTTTAAGATTTATTTTGTGATTTAAGATTAAGAGATTTGGGATTTCAGATTTATTTTAAATAAGAATTCTCTTTGCCAGACGTGAAACCACCTAAGGACAAATGGAATGTTTAGGTGCTAAACAAACGCATAGCGGTTTAAAAATTTAAATTTACCATAAATGGATAATGATAAATGGAGGCGGGTATCTTGTACAAAATTAATGACTGGGTCTATCACACAAAAATTCCTGAAACATTCCTACAGCACCCAGCTGCTAAAATTTGATTATAACACAATGAAGTGACAGCTGACTTTCACATTGGAAGAGTAAAAAATGAAAGAAATAGGCAGCTATAGTACTACGGACAAGTATACCAAACAGTTAACTTCCCTACTTAGTAAGATGACTAGTGACCTACATAACGGACAAGGATTTAACACAGATTGAAGAAACAACCACCGAAGGTCTAATCTGACCTGCAGAGAATGGTGTTGGGCTTTAAATAGTAATAGTTCTATTGTCATGCATAGTAGAGAGGTTAGATTTTCTAAACATTTTTCAGAATGCTGGAATACAATAACAGGAAAAAAAAAAGTATTTTAAAAATATTTTTTATATTAGGAGTACAATGCTTGAGAATGTAAATGCACAGGATGTTAAAGATCTATCACTGTGAGCTTACTGTAATTTTCCTCAGGAAAAAAATCCTGTAAATTAACGTACAGTCAACTATACGTTCACCAGCTTGTATTCTAAATATTTAATGATTATCACCTTTCTGCCATAAAACTATTACATGCACATTCTGAAATTACTTCCTATTTATAATTTTTTAGTACTGAAATTTAGAAGTGAAGTAACGTATGGGGATATAAAGCAAACATCTCAATGCAATGATTCACCTTATTTTAGAGCAAGGCCTCATTTTTGTGGCTTACAAAACAATGGTTTGCAAGACCCCTACACAGGATAGGCTGTGTTTCTAAAGCAGCATATGAGAAGTGATAATATTCAATAACAGAGACAGAGTCTTGAAAAATCACAGACCAACTCAATGTTCTGTTAACATTAATTTTATAAAATACCTTACAAGAACAGATAAAGAACTTGAGCTTACATAATAACCAAAATTTAAAAAGAATGTTGAATAAAATATAAATTAATTGAACACATCACTAAGTTTGCCACATGTTAGACAAGTTTATAAAAGGCATTTTTTGATAAAATAGTTATTTGAAAGAAAATCCTTCAAAATGGAAACTACTGAAGTCCTTTTTCAAGAAGTCACTCCTAAAAGCGCTAAATTCCAGGTCAACAGGTAGTACCTGAATTTGCTTAGAATATGGTGTTCATTTGCTTCAAAATTTGTCAAGCTTTAAGACACAAATTTAAATGCTTTCAGGTCAGAGTCATCAGTGCAAAGTAAAGCTTCAAGCTGAAAATGAGAGAAGTATAACAGAAGAAATGATCCTGGTGCAAAAGTTCTTAAATTCACATTATGAAAAAAACTGTGCCAGATGCACTCTCGAGATACTGAACATTAACAAATTTTACCAGTGGCCATTTTCAGGCTCCAGCCAAGCCATTAACATGGCTAATTATATTAAATTCATTTATTTTATCACCATTTCAATATTTTTCTACTCATAGTCTTTGGAAAAGATCCATGCTGCCAATGAGCATTTACTTTGTTCAACTTCTGCTTCAGCCAATTTGCTTAAAATGCAGCTATTTAGCCAAAAGGAGACACAAGGTGAAGCCAACAGACATCAGAATGGTGGTCTAAAGCCATGACATTTAATTGGAAGAAATATGACAGCACGTGTTTCTGAGTTTAACCAACTTTGTTCATTCAACCACTCTCACTGAAGTCAGTCTTTCTTGAAGTTATATATGCGCATAATACACTGCCAGGCTCAAACCTTTAAGTCTTTCAAAGGTTAAAATATGTTTAGAGAACTATGTGTTTGGAGAACTAGACTGTAGCCAGATTAATTTCTTTTAAGCCTATTAATTCCTGCAGAGTAAACATCAACACTCTAGCAAAGCAATTTTGTTCTGTTTGAATTTAAAACTATTAACCAAAACAGGTTTGAAATAGTCTTCACGTTCCGCTATTTAGAAGTGGTATTAGCACACTCATTTAAAGATTAACAGAACTCTTTTCAAGTTACCACTCAGAATAATGCTCATCAGGCTTTTTTTTTTTTAAACACATAATTAGGGAAAAAAAAAAAAAAGCATCACTGGGGGTCACAACCAGAAAGGAGAAGGAAAAATTTAAAAACCTTAATCTATCAGGCAGCAGTTCCAGCCTCTAATTGCTACAGAAGGCTGTCATTTATACTAAGCTGCTACATAAAAATGAGAGAAGGAGTTCTCCATTACTATTCAAAATTCTAAAACTCAATCTGCAGATTGTTTGCTCACCCTTGTAAAGCGTTTTTTTTTCACTGTCATCATTGCTATGCTGGCAGTTATGCTAGAACCTTGTTTAAGTAATTCCAGTACAACCACAGTGTTTAATTTAATAGTATGAATAATTTTGAATTTATAGTTCGCTAAAATGGTAGAGTGATATTGTAAACAAACCAAATGAACAAGTGAGTTCAAGACTACACAAAACTTCCCCCCAAAACAGAGAAAAGAGATTTACTTGAACTTAAAGCACACAATATAACTTCAACCAGAACTTTGCATAAGCTGTACTCAAGGAATGAACATTTAATGGAAGCTGCAAATGCCCTTTTCTAGGACATAAACTCAGAATCATTTGCTTAAATCAGAATGGAACAGCAGCTCTTCCCTATACCCTGAATTCTCCTGATCAGCTTTTATCACTGAAGCAGATTAATGATATCCATACTATGCTTTGTGATGCTACACATTAATTTATTTAATTAGTTTTAAGAATAAGTTCTTTGATGAAATGATGGACTTTGAGATATCACAGTAATTTCCACTGGATGTTCCCAGTTATTTTGAACCCTGCAATTCAGCCATTTGCTGTCTTAAAAAAAAAATCGTTAAAACAAACGCATTGGAAGCCGAGATCTGATCCTGTAAGTGATGTAACTTTTGCCACTTGCTCTGAGTGAAGGAGAACACTGACAGCAGAAAGGGAACAATAAATATATACCTCACACCCAGCCTAGCACACTGTGAAAATTCTCATACACTGGTCACATCTCAAAACGTGAAAAATATTCTAACTACCACATGGTTTTATCTTTTCAATAGTCACAAAAGAAAAGAAGATTTCAAAGTTTCCTAAAAAAACCCAAGAAAGCAGCAATCTTAACTATTCTGGAAATATTTGGACTCTTAACTCTGAGTGTACTAAGAACAGAGTTGTCTTCTCTTTTTTCTAAAATTGGGAAGATTTTTAATTTGGCTTGCATCAATTTGGGCTCAAAAATAAAACGTCAAAGCCTGAAGTATCACTAACCACATAAACCAAAAATGTATTTCCAACTAAGCAGCTGGAAAATGAGTGAATGAATTTGGGCATTAAACACATACTTGTGAATAATAAAGTGTACAGAGGAAGAGGTTAATAAAGAACTTTGCAAAAAATATTGCTACAGTAGCATTAGGAATTAACAGTGCATCAAAGATTTAAAGTTTCCATGTTAATACAAACTGATCCAAGCCACAATGAACCACAGGATAATCACTCAAAAAAAAATTAACCGCATTCTACTTTACAGAAGCTAGAACTGGAATTTACCTGAATACCATTAATATGATTCAAAAAGATTCCTTCTAGTCTGGCATGCCTCAGTTTACATAGGTCAGAGGACTGGTGCCATTAGTGTGTAATCAAAACACAGTATTATCATGTACATTTGGCTTTTTTGAACATTTGCAATCAAATACTCAAATCTGAAAGAGCTTTTACATGTCAGAACTCAGTATCACTGCTGCATGAAGTGTTTTATTTGTTGGTTGGGATTTTTTTGTGGAAACTGTGTATAAAAGACCTTGAAGACTACAGGTCATGGAATTCATGTTAAACAGAAAGCTGCCCAACATCACTGTCAAAATACCTTTAAAAAGGCAGTTCATAGACAGAATAATGCATTTTACATTCAGATATTTCCTCTCTCAAAAGCAAAGGAATCTCAGAAGAAAAAAAAAAATCAGTAGTGAAGGCCACATACTTTTTGCATTTGATGAGCTGAAATGCAAAAAACAATTAAAGCATCTTGTAAGAGGAAAAAAAAAAAACCAAACACAGAACTTCTGGAAAGTGATGATTTAGTTGATGGGGTGGTCAGCATGGAAACTGTTGGGAATGCTACAGCAGAACTGACCACAATTACAAGGGAATATGAACAGGAACATAGTACAGGCATCAACTAGAAAACTGTAACTTACTGTAACTTGCCAACTTGTAAACAAGAAAAAGCATTTCACAGATTAAAAGTTCTAGGGAAGTAAACTTCTTTAAATTATTTTGTCAGTTCAACCCTGATTTAAAAAAGTATGGCTAGCAAAAATACATAAGCCTCAGCGTATTTATAAGTCTTGATCAGAGCAGCCATGAGCCTTTGATAAACGGCTGGAAACAAACACCCTTCTATTAAGGATGAAAGAATAATATTCCATTCTCTTCTTTCTCTCATTCCCCAATCCACGCGTATATATGTAGAATTCACATGCTCCAAGAATATCTTGACGCTGCTATAGATTGAGACGTGGGGAGACTGGTGGAGGAAAACAGACAAACTCTCTTAAAATACTACGGGCCACGTCAACATTATTCTGGGCAATTTCAAGTGCCCTCTTGACTTCTTCAAAGGAATAGCCCTCTCCCATAAGTTTTGCAATTTTTGCATCCACATTTTCCGTGGAACTGTCAGAGCTGTATGCTTTCCTGTGGTGTATTTCTGGTGCAGTCCTCCGAGGAAGCGGTTTGGGGGGCCTGGCTGGTGCTTGTGAACCATCTGTTTCAAATAAAGGAGACAGAAATCATTGGCTTAAAATTGCGTTATAGGTAGGTCAAGCCTCAAGAACAGTTTAAAAAGTAAAATTCTAAAGAAACATGAAGAGATATTTTAATTCACTGATACATCTAAATTTAAAATTGGGACAGAAACTGAATTCCTCAAGAACATCCAAAATGGAAATAACGTAGTGGAATACTATTTTAATAATATCATAGGAACATGCAAGTTACAATCTGAATTATCTGAAGTTGGAAGAGAAAGAAAGTATGATCAAACAACAAAGATGGTGAAAATAGCCAGTCAAAATTTTAAAGGCTCTCCACTCTCAAGCCCACAGGTTGAAAACTTTTTCTTAATCTATTTAAAAAAAAAACAAACAAAAAAACCCCCACCCAACAAATTCGATCACAATTTTATTCAGGACTGTAAGTTGGGCAGAAGAGGAATCCAGCCAAATATGCCTGAGGGAGAAAAATCCCTCATTTATTGGTACATCTTGCAGATTCTGTTCAGGTAATTGCAGTTGAGTTCATGCATAGCAGCTACGTGTACAGAAATAACTGGTTTCTCAAAAAAATCTCTTGTCCAGTTATTTTCAGTGGTGAAAACAGAACACGACCCTTCCTCTCCAGTCCTTCTTTGGAAATATCTCCCCTTTCTTTCTCTTCTATGGAAACGTTACCTTCACAGTTCATGCTGGTGCTAAGAATCATGATGTGCTGACGAAAAAAGCTAATATTCTAACTTGCTAATCTTCTGAGAGTCAAGAGCTTCGTGCTTAAGTAAACTTGGTACTTTACTGAAACCTCTTTATCCTCACTGATTCCACAATAAGAAGCTTAAATACAAGCAGGCATAGAGCAGAAAACACTTTCAAGAGCAAAGTATTTAAAAAAAAAAAAAGTCTTTAATCCTTCAAAAAGAGTTCTAAAAAGTTTCATCAACAGTGACTTTGATAGATAAATTAGAGGAATTTCAGGCTGTCATACTTCCTGTTTACTTACACTGACAGCAATAGCATTTTGCAGCGTTAAGTACTTCAGAGACAGTTTTTTAGTGATGAAAGAATGCTGTATTTCTAGTATTGCTGTTACAACATGCTACCTTATCGTAACACTGGATAGAGAACTGTAATTCAACCGAGTGCATTAAACACTTCAGATGAATGAAAATAGTTCACATTAGTGTACATCTAACCAAGGTATATTTTTCTCTCAAGTTAGTTTCCATGCATTCATATGAGTGTTGCTATAAATTTTAATTCCATTTCTTAATTCAGAGAAGATAAGCAAATAGTACTTCTAGCATTCATATATTCATATAACAAATGGATGAGAGAAATTTGATTAAAAATTTACAGTAAGGGTCTAAGATTAATTTTCTTCTAATTTCATTGCCTATTTTCCTTGAAAATAGTTATGACAAAACCTACAGATAGTAAGGGCTATTTCATATTTGTTATGATCTTTTCTCTCTGAAGATGAAAAGAATCATATAAATGCTAAACGTTCTAGTAAACACACCTGAAGCAGATCCAAACCTCCTATGAAGGTGTGGAAGATCCATGAAACATAATTGTTTGAGAAATTAAGCATAGCTCAGGAAATGTGGTTAATAACTAAAAACCAAATCAGAAACAAGTTCAAATTTCTCACTTAACTTATTTTAGAAAAATCAAGACTGTAACAGAAGAGTATTCTTTATATTTAAGATAATTGTATAACATATTAAAACCAGTTTTCTTTCACAAACATTTCAAACTGTTTTAATATGCACATTTTGTTATGCACGTCATTTCTATAGAGGATGAAACAAAATTAATTTGCAAACTTTACATTTTCCCCTGGGCTTGAAGTACAGAAGAAATTCTTCATGCATAGATCAGATCCTTCTGTATGAGTTACATGAGATATTTTTTGCTCTACCCAGACTAATACAGGCTTAAAACTGAAGTTATTTCTTGTATAAACCCTTCACTTTGCTGAAGCTTCCAAACAAACTTTCTTAAGCAATCACATCATTTAGAAAGGTCATTTTTAATTCTGTCAGCAGATTTGCAGCATAGGCATTTTATTCTCACTACAGTGACATCTCTCTATAGCACAGATACTTTAAGATCTTCAGACCTCTCTCTCTAACCCAATTTCCATTATTATTTTTTTTAAGCACTGACATCTCTTTCAATATCTTCACATCCATAAAAAATTTTAGCTGAAGCTGGGTATGACATTGGATCCTGAGCTTAAATATACTAAGCCTAAGCTGCATGTCCATCTGGACACTGAGATAGAGGTATTTAAGCAGGACTTTCCTTCCAAACCTCCCATTCTCTCTGATGTTTCAGCCACTGTGGATGCCTAACTAAAAATTCAAATAGGTTTTCTAACTGTGTAATTCCATTAACAGTTTCTACAGCAAAGAGCTTCCTCCATCACTCACGTTTCTGTAATTCGGTACTAGATTTAACCCTTAGGTAACGGGTTAGTATAAAGACAGCGACAGGCTCATTTAATAAGTGTTTAAAAAGCGCGGAAAAAGTTGTAAGGCGAGAGCTCCGTGGCACAGTGGGAGAAGGATATTTGTAATGATGCCAACTGTCTGTTCCTCTCTGCTGTGAAATGGCCCTTTTCTTTTCTTCCCTTGCTGCTTCTCCTGTATGTTCCACAGTCTTTCAGCGACAGACTGAGAAGCATCAAAGAGCCAGGTGACGAAGGGTTGTTGTGCGAGGCCCTCTCTGGAGCAGTGGCAAGCAGCTACATCTAACCTAATTGGGGTACAGGAGCAAAGTATACCCAGGGGACATCTATACTAAGGAACTGACAGAGCAGGGAGAAAGTGAGAAAGGAGTAACTACACATATTGGTCCATCAAGCTGTTGGGTACGAACTTCGTATTTTGCATTACTGTGGCACATTATTCCCCTTAAGGTTAACTGAAATCCACCCTGTAGTAATATGGAACATCCTTCCCCTAGCATTTCCATGTCAAGGAATTTAAATTTGCATGCAAGTGCTTTAATAAGGCCAGGTGAGTGAATAGGCAGCCGACAAATATACGTAACTAGCCATTTGAATCCACTTCTTACAGAATAGCTAAATTCAGTAAAATACAGCAGATGCCTATATTAGAGACCTAATTGTCTTCTACCTTTCCCACATATCATTGGCTGTGCTTAGGTAAAATATGCTAACTATTAATGGTATCTCTTTCTCTTGCTTTTATTGCAATAATTTTAAAAATTTGTATTTAAGAAATTTGAAAAACCATGCCATTGGGATAATTAGGTGCATAGCGGAGAACTATTTCTTCAGTGTTCAATACTGAATACATTGCTGAATTAGAATAAACTTCACATTACATGTCGATTCAGTTAAATGTCATGACAGCGATCTTAAAAACAGTCAAACCAAAGCACGTAAGTTAAAGGACTCCCCATGCTACTCTACGGAGCCAGTGGCTAAATTATAATTAGATTTGAGAGTGAACTACATTTCTTTTCCAGCCAGTTTGAAGAATCACCACACGACAGGGCTGAAATGAAGAATTTCCTAAGTGAACTGATTAGTTCAGAATACATGCAAAAACAAAAGTTCTGAATAGAGTTACATCTCTACATTGTCTTTTTAAATCATAGATGAAGGTGAATCAGCTCATCCAGAAGCTCATCAGTTCTGTTCTACAGAATTACTACCACTGTAAGAACAACTTTCTAATTAAGAGTATGACATGATCTATCACACAGTTTTCATTTAATTGAAATTAAATTGAATATCTTGCTGATTCAGAATGATATTTATAGCAAAGGTCAACACACGTGGGTGTTTTAGAAGATGGCTGTGGGAAACATACAGATAGAAAAGTATTTAAGTGACATCAGAAAGCTCCAAGGTTTGAAGTAGCAAACATCTTGCAGTAATTTAGGAAAATTAAAAATTGTTCTACCAGAGAACTGCAAGAATTGTAGGAAAACTCCGTACTTTAAAAGGTAGTTATATCATTGTCATAATTTGTATAATAGAAGAATTTTAAATGCCCTAAATAAATCAGGTTATCATTGTAAGACAAATAGGTCCCTCACAGTGTCACATATAAAACAGTCATTATAAAACAATTTTTTTTCTAACACGAAAAAAAAAAAGAGAAACACAATTATATTGGTAGAGGTATCCTCCCAAAAGTGCTACCAAAGGCATTAAACTAATTCTCCAATGTGCTATTTATTAAAAATTCTGTAGCACTCCTTAGGCTTACTTAACTTCCCCTGTACTTTAAGTTGGAAAAATATATTCTCTCATTCCTATACCACAGCAGAGATGAACTACATATTGCTAAGGAGAAACAGAATTCAATTAAAACATGCATCATTTTTCCACTTGTGACTGTTGCCATTAAAACACGGGTGATCATTACAACTGAAAGCCTAAAGTAAGTCCCTTCATTTCTTTATGCATTAGAAAAGAGTTTTCACACACAATTCACTCTTATCTGGAGAGCAAATAATGGTTCAAGGCATCACTTGGTTCTTTTCTTGTGTGGTCTCCCCACACAGCAAAATGATGCAGGTGGGACAATGCTCCCCCTTCCCCATATACCATGCACATGAATTGGTGAAAGTCCTTTGAAATGCAGGCAATGCTTTTTTTAATATTTTATAATTATTTTAATATATTTTATTTGCTTTCCTTTAAATACTATTTGTGTTGCCTAAAAACCATAAGCAAAATTTCTATGGCAGAAACTGGTTCTACTGGGCCCATTCCATTGCAAATGGAAGACTGAATTTTAATTGGTTTTTGTTCTTGTTGCTTTATTAAAACACATTTAAAAATTTTCTTAGAACTTCAGACAAACGTATTAGCAAAAAAGATCAGAAAACAATAATACTTGAGAGAGTGAAGCTACTTTTTGTGGTCCCTGCAGGACTTCTGATCTCTTGTGAGCTTTAAAGGTGGCAGAAAAATCTCTGCTTCTCTCAAAAAATAAGGAATACTAGAACTCACGTAAGCATTCAGTTTGGCAGCTGGTGAAATTGATGCCATAATATCTACACCTACAGACAACAGGTAGCCACTTCTACCTTTATTGCTGAACTTTAATCTCTGTTATCCTGTGATGATTTCATATTTTTGTAAAGCAATATTACCATTGGCATTTGTTGCCCAGAATGACAAAAACCTTATTGGACTTCATGGATGAAAGTTATTTGCTTCATAAAGTTGTAATTTTCTACAAGAACAATTTTCTACCTTACCTGAACAGGGAGGAAGTTGATCATAGTCTTGAGATGTCCTATTTGTTTTGACGTTTTCTCCAGTTACTCTACGAGCAGGGGGCAAAGGAACATGACCAGTTACTGGATCAAAATGGGGATCTGTAATAACAGAACAAAAAGGGTGTCTTAGAATAATTAGATTTATTATTTGGGGAGGGCTGATGCATAGGACCTAGGCTTAAAATAGCCTCCCTTCAGACACAGGAGCCATGAATCCAAACAGAGGTGTTCCCCCATAGCACGTGCATATATGCATGTATACATCCAAATTCAACACTTGCACAGTAGATGTACAACTGTGTCTTGAAGTGACAAAAACAAGAGCACAGCTCAAAGGTGGTCTGTCCTGCACTGACCACAGCTCTTCTGTTTATATCCATGAAGTACCTTTAAATTACCCAACCCTGACACTGCCAGGATTGTGGCTGGCAAAGCATGGGAGACATTGCAAAGCCTGGAGCAGCACAATTAGAAATATCCCAGCTATTAAGTTTGGTTAGAACTTGGTAACACTATGCTTTGCAGCTCACAAAGATTGCAGGGCAGATTTCCTATTCATACAGTCCCCAGCTACGGGTAAATATTACAGGGACTGGTAAGGCTGTGACTAGGCTTTTCAGTTCTCTCTGCTGATTACAGGAATAGAATTTATAAAATGGGAGAAATATATAGTCCTGGCATATTGTGTCTTCCTTTTTTTTTTTTTTTTTGGCTATTGAGGATGCAGCTAAGCAAGCGTTAACATCATCCTGAAACTGGCTTCTGCTCTGGACTCATAAGAGCATTTGTATGTGAATGGAACTTTTTGCTGTTGTTGATGATGAGATTATTATTCTAATCTGACAGGCTCTGATGGATAGCTGAGAAATCGCCCCCAAGACTTGTACGGAAACCAATCATCAAAAACTCATCATAAATCATCTACAGGAGTTTATTTGACAAGATGCAAAGAGAGTAATATGGCTTTAGAACTACCATATGAATAAAAAAGACCAATCCGCACAACCATGTATGCCTAAGTAGATGTATACACTTACAAGATTAATGAAAACTGCTGCTATAAGATTGTATTCACTAGGCAAATATGAAGAACAATACATGGCTATAGATAAATTTTCCAGATTTTTAATTAAAAGCTATTAAATGTTTTTTAACACTATCAGTGATGCTTCTTGTATTATTTGGAAATAACACTTAGTAATTTAATACTCTGCATGTTTCTGGGAACTGTGCACAGATCAACGGTGCTTGTGTGCGTGCATCTGTGTGAGGGCTTCTGTTTTTCCTCTCCATTCCCATTAGCACTGAACGGCGCAGCGTGTGTTTCTGCATCAGATGATACAATTGAGGCACCCATTCACACTGGACTGAATAACAAAAACGTTCCATAAAAGGTCATTCCAGTTCAACCCGAACTAGCTCACTTTTATCCCACAGCTAGTATCATTCACAAAGGTCAGCCTAACCCCTGACAACCTGTCAGGCGATTATGGAGTTGCACATGACTACTTGTCACCTACATTCTGGCATTCCTGTGATACTATCGCCAAGACATTTTGTTTATCCCTCTCCGTGCAGCTTCTAAGAAAAACAGATAGGAGGAGGAAGACATCTAACTGCACCAAAAGGTAGATAATGACTGAACATATTCCCGGGACAGGTAAACTTAAAACATGAACATCCTTTGCAATCTTCTACAGAGAAAAAAAAAGTCACTTCACAGGTATGCACTATAACCCACAAAATTCCTGTCATAATCTGTACCATCAGCAGCAAATGTATTCAACTTAATTAACCTGACAATCAAACACTTTTCAACTTAAAGACAAAATTGTAAATTGTGGACATAGCTTTTGTACCTTTTACAAGCAAAATACCAGACTGAAAAGCATCACACTGATTCATAGGGAGAGATAGGTGAAAAACTGACTTATCAAAAAGGTTATGAACCACAGGCGCCTGCAACTGTGTTCACAATTAATATAGGTCTAGCAACAAAATTTTACAACAGTTCTAACAAAGCAGGATGTTCTTTTCCCTTATTTTCTAGTTTTTCCCCAAGTTTCAACTTGAAAATAAACTTGAAAAAAACTTGAATTATGTTTTACTATAGGAAACAATGGAGCTAACAAAAGGATACAGGCTAGTATTACAGATTACAACAGAAAACTTGGCACTTCACAAGTAACAACTCTTACTAGAAAAGTAGTTTACCAAAATGTCTAGCATGGTATAGAAATATTGATTGTATTTCATTACTTTGTGATAATGAAAAGTTAAGTCTTTTTATATTCTGAGTTGTTTCATCTCCACCATTAAAAAAAACCCAAATGTATTTTAAAATATTTTGTATAATGGAGTATAGACAAATTAAATAAAATACATTCATTCCTTTGTATTCCTACCAGAATGAAGGAACAGGTCATGTCCTGAAGGAGGTCGGCTTCCTGAGCCAGCAGGTTTTGTGTGCTCAATCATGCTGTGCCGCGCAGGTGGTGGTGGCGGTGGTAGTGAAGGGGGTGAGCTATCAAACGCATCTTCACCTGCATTTTAGAAAAGAATTATTAGATGAGCAAAACATCATTAAGAATGGTAAAATAAAGAGTGAAGCTTAAAATTTATTTTTCTCTGGCTGCTGAGGCTGTCACTCCTAGGGTTCATCTAGCAGTTCAGCGAGTCCAGTAATGAAATTGTAAACCTGACTCTTACTATACACAGTCCTCTTCTAAAACATGCTCTGAATGACCTTTTGCAGTGCTCAGTTTCTTTTCTGGGATGGAGAGAGATTTCTTTTAGTGGCTCAGTTGCAAAAAGTGTATTATAACAAAAGCTTTCACTGAACATCGTTGTAGAATAACAGCTATGTTCCAGTGGCTAAGCAAAAATATTTATATTCAAACACCAATGCTGACTACATTGGATCTGCTACATTTATACTGTGTATTATCTTTATCTGCTTTATCTTTAGCTCTGACCCCAGATATAAACTGAATTTTCTAGGGCTTGGCAAAACAAGGTATCCCTTAGACAAAGGTGGTGCAGACAGGACTAGAGTTATCAAGCTGTGTGATTTTTATGTGCTCTTCTGCCTTCAATTCTATGCAATCTCACAACTCTGAAGCACTTCAGGGACCAGAGAGAGTATAACGCAGGAACACGGCAAACGTTCAAAAGGTTTTATGGAACCAGAAAATTGGATGATAACACATACATTACAGTCTAACAATCATGCAGCTGAGTTTGTCAATGAAGGTGTGGGTGGTGGCCAAGCACAGCCCCAGTACATACGCAGAGCTCACCAACTTTTGTGTAGGAGAACAGAACAGAAATCAGGGTTGGAAAAGATAGCTTTTGGTGATTGTAGCCAGCAGTGAGTTTTGAACTGCCTCGTAATAGTGGGAAAAAAACCCCTAGAAATAAACTTATTAATTTAATTTAGTTTTCTTTGAGTTAAATACCACCTCTTTGGCATTCTTCTTCATATTTGATAAAAGAAATGGAATTATTTAAGCTAAAATAGGAAAAACCCTCCACTCTTGCATTAAATTGCAATGCTCAAACTTCACATTAAGGGACAAAAAATTATAATTTATTTCAGGAAAAATGGTTTTGCTTTTCTTTATAGCTTGAACACAGATTTAGTATGCCTTTTCATCTGTCTTGCATGAGGGCTTATAGACAGATACTAAGTACAGACCACTGTCACAAATATTGACTTACAGCTGTCATATTTAGCACATAGCTTGTTTGGTACTCATAACACACTCAACATCGGTTGTTTTTCAATAAACATGGCATTTGGTTCGTCTAGGCAATGTTAACCATTAAATGTTATCAGCAAAAAGTCTGCAACCTAAAGGGGGCACCAGAAGATCATAATCGGAGGGTGTCCTGTTGAGCAAAGAGCTGTGTTTTGGGTTGTCTCTGGTAGGAGGTCGTGCAGGTGGCAAAGGTACCGGAACAGTAGGTGCATCATAGACATCTCCTGAATGACACAATCACAAGAAGTGAATGTTTTCTTGGTGTACCCCTAGAACAGCACAGAGTAAATTTTCTTGGTAAATAGTGAAAAATAAAAACATACCTAACTCTGGATGTTTTGATTTCTTCATCTCAGATGTAGTACTGTGTGTCCCATTCGTTACTCCAGCACATTGACCATTCTCACACACCCTGAAGACAGACATTAAACAGGAAGCGATCAACCAGTTATCCAAGTATTAATTCCCAGAATGACCAAGTACCTGAGCTGACAGTCTATTACGTGGAAACAAATGAAAGATTATAAGCTGCACCAATTTTAAACTTTATGTTTTTTATATTGAGAGCAGATATTGGTTAACCATCAATAAAACTCCTTTGAACTCATTTCTTGGTGGGATACTGACATGGCTTAAATGACTTACTCAAGGCCGCAATACAAGACAGAGGAAGAACTAACATTAAACATAGTCCCCGCTTCAAAGCTCAGGTCATTAGTTTATTCATGTAATCAAGTCACAGACTCAATCCTGTTCACCTTCCAAGCTGTTGAATTTTCCCCAGCAGAAATATGGTAAAGGGAAATGTGGATTTTGGTAATTATCCACGCTGAAGTACACAGAAAAGTCATTAAACAAAATAAAACAAAACAACAAAAAACCCCAAACAAAACACCACAACACACCACTAGCAATAACAACTTACAACTAAACTCTTAGGCAAACATTTAAAAAAAAAAAAAGGAATGTGCCAAAGCAGTTTCGCAGGCGCCTATGCATTTCTGTATCAAAAAGCTGACTCTCACTCATACTTCTACCACAGTTTAAAATGGAAGCATGTTACGCCCTTAAAATTAAACAACAGTATCAAATTAAATATGAACATCATCTAAACCAAACACTACAAAGTTGCCTATAATCTTGTCAGAAAAATATTGGAGATTATTTTTGTAAGATGACTCTGTTCAAATACTGCAGGGAAAAACCTAGAACAAAAGCCTTTTCATAATATTAAATATTGTTTAAATAAATGTGAAAGAATTGGGAAATTAACCCTGTCATTGGAACTGTGGACCCTGCATATTCAGAAAGAACCAGAGAGTTTCTTTGGAAAAAGGCCACCATGCTAAGCAATTCCAGCTTAAAAATAAAAATCCCAACCCACCATGCACCATTATTACTAAATACTGGCAAATCTGCTAGAGCTATATACAGCTAAAATTTCAGATCTTGGGTTTTTACCAATAGTATGAACACTAATAAACCTATCAGCTTTGGCCATATGGAAAGGAGGGATGAATAAGGTCTGGAATCATTTAAAATATATAAAGAGGAAAGAGGAAGTGAAATTGTGTTTGTGGTCCCAAGAGTTACAACTAGGAGTAATGAAATCAATGTAAGAATAATTACAAGACTTAAACAAAACAAAACAAAAAAAACTAATGGTAAGGGCTGTTTTGTTATGAATTAATTTCCCCAGGGAACTGGTAGCGGAAGTATTGCTTCTATCTTTCAAATTAGATTGGTTCAATCTCTCAAATGCAGTGGATACAACATTTCCTTTGACTCCTCAGCATACACACTAAATAACTAAGAATATTTTCTACTTTAATTTGAATCTATTCTGCATTTTCAATAATCTAACCAGCCACAGGCACTAAGATAACTTAACACGTCATCACTTCAGAAGTCTTCAGATCACAATGAGACCAGTTAGGGGATCAGTTTACAAATCATTCTGAAATACCTCTTTATGCCAACAGTAAACACCAGAAAAAAGGGCAGCAAATGAGTACTAACAAGCAAGCCCTCTGTCCTTTTCTTTTCCTTTTGGAAAAAGCTTTTTTTGGAAAAGATAGCAAACGTTATAATGTATCATTCTTCTAATAGTAGCCTAATTAGTAATGCTGAAATTCTTTCCCTCCACTTCTTATTGCTGAACTTGCCCCATACCTGGGAAAGACGATCAGCTGTAACAAACCAGACAATTAACTGATCTGCCAGAAAATAAGACTGAATCATCTTTTGGATTATTCTTGCAATATTTTTAGCATTGTCGTATCTACTGGTAAAAGAGCAAAAAGTCTTAGAGGAAATACAAATTTGGGGGTAGGACGGACGGATGACATAGTTCCTAAATTCCAAAACATTCAGAAGAAATTTTGCAGGCTCTTTAGTATACTGAAAACTCTAAGTACTACCCAAGAACTGAGGAAGCAACACTTAGGAAAGAGATAAGAGAAGGTGACACTGGGGGACAGAACTGAAAGGTGCTAAAAATTTATGACAATTAAAAAAAATAATAAAAATTGTTGTTAACAGTTTTGCTAAACAATACTGAAAAGTTATTCTTTTATTGCCACTCCCCTCCCTGTGAGATTAAAAGAAGTGCATTAAAAGAATACACCATCAACCAGAATCAAGATTCTTTTTGAAAGCTTTATCTCAGCTTTCACATCTAAGAAATGACAGTAGCTAAAAGGAGGCATTTTAAGTATACAGAACATCATATATATTCATACACAAATATTCAATAGGATTATTTTTTTTTTTAATCCTTAGGAGAATGGTTTGTTCCAAGTTAAAATTCTCATCGGTGTATATAAGAAGAGTTGGTGGTTTTACTCATAGAACAACCTGAATGGCAAACTGAAGTATTTTCTCTGTAGCATGTCCTGGGCTAATGCCAAAACACCCACCACAAGCGCAAGACCAAGTATGCTAGCTAAAAAATAAACTAAAAACTAGAATATAACTTTGAAATCAGCTTTCCATCTACACCCTCTATGAACAGTTCTAACAGCCTGGTGAAATCCTGTACCAGCCAACTGAAAGCACTCAACTCCTTTTTCTGCAAAAGAAGGATACTGGAAAATGAATAGTTTTTAAGTTTTCCAGTTGGTTATTTTCTCAAGAATCTTTCAGGGTGCATCTACATATTAGCATTTTAGTTCAGGTCAGGAGTACGAATCAAAACAAATCTCGGCAAGTCATTCCCACTTACAGCACTTTGGTTTACATTGCAGAGGGGTCTCAGAGCATGCAGACTCAATTGCTTCTGGATGATGTTAACTCAAAAGATGTTCTGCAAGAGGTCATCCAACGTGCTGCAATTACTGAATGGTACTCCAGCCACAGGACCACGTTAGGGCTAGTCTGAATCCAAAACTTCCTAAAACATACAGTGTGGATGTGGGGTCCTTGGAGTCAATTGGTCCCCTCTACAGAGCTACTCCTATTGCACCACACTTCTTACTAACCTAGACACAGCCCTCAGAAGCTGCTAAACCAAGGTAATCTCTCCTCATACTGCCCTCTTCTGTTGCAGACGACCTCCTGCTTAAGAAAGGTTACATCCTGTGCAACTCTAGTCATGCAAGCAACTCAGCCTCTATTAGATGACTTTGCATGGTACAGAAAGACATTCCCATGCAGAAGCACAACACACTCAGATAAAAAGTGGCATAGCTAAAAAGGATTAGGACCTTGGAATTTTATTTTCTTTTTCTTCCCATTTTTTTTGCTTGGCCAACATTGAGACTTTTATTCATCATTGATTTATTTTTTTTTTTAATTCTCATAGGATAGCTAGGAATTTAAGTACTCAAGAACATAAAGCTCAGACAACTGTGTAATATTCCCATCTAGGCAGTGAAGGTTGCATCAGCATTTCTAATAAAGATAGAATTTTTAACCTGCATGCAAGGAGTATTCAGACTATGACCTTTTTTCCACCTGCTCTAACTGCCTGATTAAAGAGGTCTAAAAATCGAAATTGGCTAATTTTGGGATGAGAGACATGTTGAGCTTTATTGATGACGGGTCCTTGACATCACGTTCTGACAGAAAGAGGAAAAAAATGGCACTATGTCACTGCATTTTTTTAATCGCAGGAGAGTCTGAACTTTTTAGATCAATACTTGATTTCAATATCACACTTTTGATCTACAAGACCAGTAGAGAATTGGCCCTTCTTTTTCTTGAGACTTTTTCTCTTAATTCCAGAAATTCAGATTTTTATGAGTCAAAGAGCAAGAAGTTCACCAGGAATGACACAGCCTTCAGTTGCCGTGTCCCTTGGCTCCAAATCTCCTTGCCATAATCCATTAATATTAATAATTCAGAACTGTGACAGTTTAGAGATATTATTTTAGAACACGTTTAAAGCAAAAGAGATATATTCCATCTGAATTTAACAATAAAGGTTCTTTTTCTGAGAAGCACAAAGAAAATATACTGTGAAACAGGCTGAAAGAGCCAAAAAGACACAGTACACGTGGGACAAAAAGAGAATAAAAGTATGTACATACAGCTGCCAATTCACATATTTTACAGTACCATGTTGCTTCTTGAAATGAATTATATAAAATGTGAAAGTTTAAGATTTTCAAAGATTACTTTGGGAATTTCAGTCACACAATTCTCTCATAAATTAAATTTGCAAGAGTTGTGGGGGTTGAATCTCATGGTCATATCTGAAAACCTCAACCTAAGAGGAAAAAAAAAAATCAACTGCAGAAATGGTATTCCAAAGCAAAAAACACCCAGTTCTGACACAAAAGAGATACAATAAAGCAAACTTCACAGGTTTATGACTGTAGTGATGATCAAATGAAACAGAGGCATAAGTAATCCAAGCTTGAAAAGGTAAGACGTTTTAGAAGGCAGGCAAACTTAACCATCATTATCAATGTTGAAACCAGTTAAATTTTGGAAAAAGCAGAGTTTTTGTAAATAAGTTGTCTTCAAGGCTGCTAAATGACCTTACCGAGCAAGAGGTTTTATATTTTGACTATGAGGTGTTTGTGAGCTCAGTATTACAGGATGTGAAGAAGGAACTTTGTATTCATCATCATCATCTGTGTGATCCCTTGATTTATCAGACAAAGAATTTGCTGAAGGAACAGAGCACCTAAGGAAATGAGAAAAAGATCAGTTTTGCTTTAACTGTTACATAACTGACCTCAGTATAATACAGAAAATACTCTTCTTTAGCCTAAACATCCTTAATACACGTCTGCTGCATATAAGGTAACAAAAATAACATGTCAAATGAAAACTTGCAAGGTTATTGTCTTTTTTGTCACTGAGAATGCATAGAGAAAAGGGCAGCTGACCTTCTAAGAGTTACACAGCTACTTTAAACAAGCAAAATATAACAGAGAATTGCAAAGAATTAGAGTACTAAATAGGCACTTAGAAGGCTTAACCTGTTTGCACCTATCAAAAGAACTAAACAAAAGTTAATTCAGGGCAAATAGTATTTAGCAGGGCTCAGTGAGGCAGTGGACATTCACCCTTTCGGTGAAATCTTGTTCCAGCCATAACTTTATCGAACTCCCAGCATTTGCCTGTATTTTAAATTATTTTTACTTCAAACAATAATTGTCTTTAACTGTCATCCCAGACAGTGATTTGTATCACTTCTTGAGAGCAGTGGAAGCCAAGGAAAGATGTAGACTTTACAATATAACAGGTAACAAGTTAACAGGTAACAATGGAAAATACTGCTGGATATGAGATTTCTTTTAAAATGAAAACCTAACTCCTACTTTCTGTTTTCTGTTATATGAGTGTAAACAAAATGATGGGCTCATTTTAGTGAGCAGTCTTGGGAAAGTAATTTTGTTAGATATTAACAAGTTCAACATATCTTTTGGCCTTCATAAAATATAACTAGCTAGGTTATAGACCTAGCAATCAACATCATCTACTCTTATACACAGAGCCACTCCACTTACAGCAATTACACTAATACATTAAGACAAGTAAGAAACTCACAAAACATCTGAAATACAAAACCTTGCATTAAGGAGTTAATTTAACTTTAGCTTGATTGTACACGAAAACCACAAACAGAAGTTTGATCCTTCAACTAGCTGAACATGAACAGCAGTAAGCGTGTAACTTCAAAAATCATCTGGATATTACGTTATGCAGTGAACAGCACCCTTATTCTTTGCCACAAAAATACCAACAGCTGGAGGACCTTGAATAAAGACGTGCAATGCATCCA
Organism: Anarhynchus alexandrinus; assembly: GCA_008711295.1. Classification (NCBI taxonomy): domain Eukaryota; kingdom Metazoa; phylum Chordata; class Aves; order Charadriiformes; family Charadriidae; genus Anarhynchus; species Anarhynchus alexandrinus. Next base: position 875,617 of record VUYV01000037.1, on the reverse strand, counting down.
CAGCCATTTTGATTTGTGGCTTGAAAGTGTGGCTAACGGCCCGAGCTGAACTACATGCTGCTTTACAAGATACATCTACTTCATACAGCATTTAGGGGATTTCTTAAGGCCTAGAAGGAAATGTGAGAATGGAGTGGACATACTTTCTCTTCCTGTGGTCTAATTAGTTTGATTTTATGTTAAGGGCAAGAGCTGAAATGACGGGACAGGCCTATCTCCTAATTTTTTCAGCGCAAGCAGCACCCGACTCAGACAGCACACTGCTTCACAAAAGAAAAACATATGTCTTTCACTATTTACTGTAGATGATGCCACATGACTTCAGAACACCCAGGTACTCTGTGACCAAGAACTAATAATTAACTACTATGAGTACAAGCCAGTCACTAAATGAATGTATAAAAATAAATAAAGGCAGAAAGAAAAAGAACAGAGAAAGAAGGGGACAGATGTGCTGCTTTTGTTTGAATATGTTAAAAGTCTAGAGCTCCCTAGACACTTATAACTTCTCAGACACCCTTTCCTTCAATCAGTAATACACTTTGGACTTCAGAAACAAGCTCATGAACGATGGGAATCCAACTTCTTTTGCAAAGACACACTAGCTAGAGACAGGGGGAAAGGATTTATGGCACTGAACTGCAAATTCTGTATTTCAGTTTGCAACCACCTTCTGTAGAGGGAGCAAAATTTCACACAGGAATGCAGTGTGAAATTGCTTTTTCCATCTTTGATTCCTCAGATGGACAAGGTTTGTGTCACTGCTATACGGCCATTAAAAGAAAAGAAGGTAAAAATGTACCAGGGCCATGAGAACTCTAGCATTCTCAGGTAGATAGTTGAAAGACCCACAAGGAAGAAATTTTCTCATTTCTGTGAATGTGCAATCATTCTTACATGGCAATCCAGCATGTTCTCGAGACGTTATATATGCAAGTGTATATGAGCTGGTGTTTTTGAAAATAATCACAAAATGAATTGCTGGCTTCTGCAGATAGCAACGTTCGAAATATTCATATCTAGACCAGAAATGTCCAATACTGACCAATACCCAATGTCCAACACTGACCAAACCAGGTTGGTAGTATTTTTGAAGCCCTCTTCAAAGGCTACTACTGGGAAAAAACAATGACAAAAAACCCTTGTCTGAAGGCCCTATCTGAAGCTTGTTATAGGAGAGATTTTGATTCCTGGAATACTGTGAATTAAGTTAATTTTTTTAAGGAAATCTACAGAATAAAACTGAGAGCCTGATCATCACCTGAACTAAGTACAGCATTATAATAGTTAGTCTTATCAGCTTCATGATAAAAACAGTTCTCAGACAGGAAAGCTGGAGGATTTACTTACTGACAATTTACAAACGAAATAAATTTGGTATACTCAAGAAATACAAAAAGTTTTACCATCTTCACCTAGTTCATGCCCCCGCTTTTTTTCTTGGTTTTCAGTAGATACAAGAACCTAACATGTTACAACAAAGTTACACCTTTATTCACAGGATATCAGTGTGTATACATATGCCAAAATCAATTTCCCAACATTATTACACTGCTGAGAAATTGTTACTGGTTTGGAGCTATTATTAAAGACATAAGTTCCAAGCCTCCTGCTTCTGAATACTGTGTAGCCTTAGGCAAGTCCTTCACACTAGTAAAGTCTCTCTTGTCTTTACCTTTAAAGTAAAGAAGATATTTGCCAGGTTGTAAATATTGTTATGCGATTAATATTTGAAAAGTGCTTTCGATTCATAAAGCAGTAGAAGAGTTGAGTACTAACATATAGCTAATATATAACTATACTAACATATAGGGTCCTAAAGTTTTCCTATACTTGAATTCTATTTTATTAATATTTCAGGATTCATATTTTGAAAAAACCATATTGCTCTTCCAATCTCCTCCAGTTGTAATGGTATTGGATTCCAAACATTGCATTGTTCTGCTAGATGTCTATTCCATTTTCTCCGTTATTATTGAAATTTCTTCAAGATCAGATTGTTTATTAAATCTCTATTGTTCTAAGACTAACTCTATTGTCCTACACAAAACCACCTAGTAAGATAAATAAAAAAATATCTTACGTTTTTTTGTAACTTAACAGGTGAATATTGTCATTATATGCAAAGACATGGAACAGGCATCTGTTTATCAAGCTGGTGAAATTTTCTGTAATTACACTTTAAAAAATTTCATTACTCTTACACCTTCAGAAGATTTGTGTACAGAGGAAAACAAAACTGACCAGTACACTGTATTTATATATTCTCTAGTTTCCCCTCCTCCTCCTTAAGTGGAAAAACTTTAAAATTGAAAATCAGAATTACATTCCGGTAAGTGATGACTTTGTATTTTCTGCTTTGCTGAACAGAAGGCTAGGTGTCAATCTCTCTTATCCTACTGAGCATCAAGGGCCAAAGGCAAAACAGGAGAAGATGTGAGAATTCACTTTTGCTGAGCCACTTAATGTCCAGCTTAGCTGTAAACAGAACTCCAGGGAAATCAACATCTCACACTTATTTAGAAGTGTTTCTGGGAAAGGTTCCGCTTCCATCATTTACTGGTAAGCAGATTCACAGAACTTAGAGACGATGAACTTGCAGTCCATGTGTTTCAGTCTGGATCAGGACTGTGCTTTTGAAATGAATCCCTTTACTCTCCCCACTTACCATGCTGTGATTTGCGCTGAGGAGCGCACAACTTGAATACTTTTCAGATGAAACTAGAATATATGATACACTCCAAGTGTGTTCCTATTACATTCCAATTGCAAAAGACTGTTCACATTCATGGGACAAGACTACAGCTAGTTGAACTGCTGCCCCACAACATGTACAGTACAGACATCAGGTCCTTACTATCAACTCTTCTGTCCTGTGCAGAGTACTACTTGCTAGCGCGGACAAAAGCTTTAGTCTTGTACAGCCTCAAGCAGACTCTTTTTCAGCAAAATGTGTTGTTATATGGACCACGTAATCAAGTCAACACTTGTCAACTAACTGCCCTTGAGTGTGCTCTATCCTTAAAACCAAAGTGTATACAAAGCAGTTCACCTCCGTTCATAGAGGAGGACACAACTTTCTGTTTGTCACAGGGTAAGTTTGCAATGCAACGAGAATTACCACAGAACAGCTGATGCACCAAACTCACTGGCCTGTCAAGCTAGGAGCTAAGGACATGTTGTGTCCTCCAGAGCATCATCTCTGAGGTGTCTAGAACCTGCATGTCAGCAGTGCTCCTTCTAATGCCGCTGAAGAAGCGCCATGCCAAAGGCTGATTTCAAGGGAGCCAAGATTTCCAAGCCCCAGTTGCCTTCAATGGGACTATAATTTCACCTTCAAAGTTTGTTAGCAAGACGGAAGGGAGAGCAAGAGAAGAAATACCTTTGGGTGCTACTTTTCCCTCAACTACCTCAAAGCAACTAGATATTCTCAACATATTTATAGAATACAAAAGGTACTTGGAATTGGATGTCTCATTACATACTCAAAAATAAATGCTCTCACAGAAAACATCAAGCGGGTATAAAGTACTTTTGAGACAAAGAGGCCAATTTCCTATCAATGTAGCAAAACAGGACCTACTCATAGGAACAAAACAAACACCATTTAACTTGACAATTTCTAAGTTTGGGGGAAGAACAGTTCTGTATCTTCAACATAAAAGTTGAATAAAAGAATAAAACAGCAATTTGGTCAAAGCTGCCAAAAGTAATCTGACATAATTACAGCAGTCCAATAAAAGAAGAACTGTTTTAACATGGAGGGTCATCAACATAGCGGCAGAGTGGAAAATAAAAATCTGATGCTTGGTTAACATAAGTCGAACAATTCATTATTATAGTTAGCAATAATCAATTTATTAAAATGCAAATAAATTGGCACCGTTTCCAGAAAAAAGACACTAGTGTTTTTCTATTAATGTAATCTAGTAAAGAAAAAAATCATATTTGTAATGTCTTATTCAATAAAAACTGATCAAACAAGTTAACTAGTGATATTTTAGAATTGTGAAGTTCCAACTAAGGGCCATTTTGCCTCCTAGATATGACTAAGACATTTCATTCATGGTCAATGTATCCTTCAGTCAAACCTTTGAAATGACAGATTTATGATAAAAACTAGAAAAAATAAAATGCCTTGCAGCTGTATGAAACAGTCTAGCTCTCAAGCCACAACTCTGCAGAGATTGGAAAGTAGAAAAAAAAGAAAAAGAGAAACCTGCACCGGATTGATTGCAGTAGCACAGTTGTGGAAAGTCAGTATTTTGGATCAAGTGCAGTTCAACATATTTATAAGAGCTTAGTGCAGTCAATTTAACAGGAGGAAAAATATGCTGTAAAAATATTCTTTCCAACATTTCAAATTAAATCATGCTAAGTATTATTCAGGTTATCTTTTTGAAAGCAATTGTTCTGGTTGGTAGAAACACTAAACTTGCTATTTTTGAAGATTTCCCCCACAGTTTTTCTATCTATGTATTCCCACACACTATTATAGATTATTGGGGCATTTTCTGGTGGTAGTAGAAAATTAATTTGAAATCAATTTAAAATGGACATATTAATGTTTCAAAAAACAACATACAATGATCAATTTTTAATTTTAACAGCCATTTCATGTGACATTTTAGTAGTTGTTAATTAGGTAATTTGAACTTCTTACCCCTAGGCTCTACATTGCTGGTTTTACATTTAAAAAAAAATAAAAATTAATTCATGTTGTATGTTTTTTAAAAGGTTTAAGTACAAGACCAAACCAGAAATGAAAGTTAATTTCTTCCTGAGAAGTTTATGAAGTTTGGTTTTAGCAATGAAGATTTTCTTTTGGCTGGAATATGTCAGTTTTTGATTCAGAACACTTCAGGTAATGAAGAATATTTCTTTTGACCAATTTAATTCACACATTCTTGTTTTGGATTGGCTTGACATGGATTTTGTGGCTGTCCACATTGTTACAATATCCTGTGGAATTTCCAATGAGCACTGTATAGTGTATGTATACATTTTATTTTGCAAAAATCTGCGTAAAAAATGGGATTGTAACAAAGCACAGCGTTTTGTTATTTCAACACTATGAAAAATAAAAATAAAAGCCTTCCCCTCTTCAGGATCCAGTTTCCTTTGGGATATGAAATTACTTAGTTTGTCTATCAGAGTTATTGCTTTCTTTTTCTGACTGACCAGAGGGGTTACATTGTATCATGGAAGGAGCAGTCAATCCAAAGAAATCAATCTATAAAGGGGATTGATTACATGAGGTATCCAAACGCTATTCCTGTGATACCCTACCTCAATCAGGTTACATCACAACATTCAATTACAAACATGTCTGGATAATGTTCTAAAGTTTGCTTCTGAACTGAAAGTAAACATGGAGAACTTCAACTCAGCAATTATTCCACCTGAACACATGCTTCTGAATGCAATAGTCAATGCTCCACTGCACCTTTATTCTAGCACTTTGGAAGAGAAAAACCAGCATTGATTAACAAAATGCTGAAATATATTTGTCTTTTATGCTACCACTAACTGAACAACAATGGAAGGAGTGCTGAAGATACGGCAAAATTATACACTAATGAGAACATTCTCAGTATTAATATGTACTGACTGACTAACTATTTTATTTAACAGCAAGAATCACAAGGAGTACATTGGAAAGAAACTGCAGGATAACATCAAACGTTGCAATATGCTCTGATTTCCTTACAAAAATGCAAAAAATTGACAAACTACTTTATAACACTTCCAACCTTTCTATTTTAAGTATCTCTTGCTCTGTAGAAAATCCTGTGTGATTCAGAATCCAAAGATACTTGCTATGCACAGCAATATCTTGGTACCAAATAAACTGCCATGTTACTGGAAGACTAAGAGTAGACTGCCACTTGAAATGACAGTTTCCCAAACCATATTCTGGAACTCAGGGAGGTTGAATCCATTTAAAATGTTTATAAAATGTTTTTGTTTGGTTGGTTTTTAGCCACAACAAAGAAAAGATACTGGTGTGAACCCTGGATAAAGCTCCATGTGTAAAAAGTCCAGAAAGAATGACTAGATTAGGGGCAGAACGCACACAAAATCTGCTCTTTACCCTTAGTACTTTCCTTGGAATCTCTCATCTCCTGTAATAAATAGCTTTGACCACACTTCTTCTGCAGTAGTAGAAGCAAAACTAGACAGTGTCTGCTCCTGCTGCCAAATGCCTGTGAGCAAGACCTGCCACAATTTATTCTCTCTTCGTATAAATACGTAGTACGTTCAATTAACATCAGAACTGCTCCCACTTAATCAATACAACTTATGTTTCCCTTGTAAAGCCATGTTAAAGTTCATGGAAAATGTATTACCAAGTTGTATTAGTTAATTTTATTTCTTTCTTTTACCATTTTTCTTTTAGAACCAAAGAATCAGTGCTATTATCTAACATTATTAACACATTTCTTTTACAAATAAAGTTAACTTACTTTATACTAGGGATGATGGAGGCAGCTGGAAGAGGGGGTGAAAGCCGTGGAGGGACATCATATTCTTCATTTATCAGATGACCATTTGAAAAGACCTAAAAATCACACAAGTGTTACAATTGGTCTCTCCTCCTGTTTATCATCATGGACGTCCATCAACTAGGTATTACAAAACAGATCTCGAGAAGATTATGGGTAAAGGCTTTCCTAGGAGTTCACACTACAGAGCTGTTATCTGAAGTGGCTCTCATACCTGGTTTCAGCTCACCTCATTTGGGAGCTGTAGAACACATGAGCTTAAAACTTCACCAACACAGGAAGTTCCACATCACAGTTAATAGATGGACTACGAAGTTACAGTTGAACAGCTTGGGTGAAAATTAAGATTTCGAGATTGCAAACTGATCAAAGTGAGAGAGATAAGTACGATGGGAAAACAACAGGTACAGCATGCTAAACATATTAAGGTTTTTTAAAACCCTGTGATACAGTGCCTGCCAGAATCCACCCCTTACCCACAGGATTGGCTTCCTGATTCTTGGCTTTTACCAATAGCAAAAAGATTATATTACAATTGATATATGAATCAGGGATGAAAATTCATTAAATGTTTCCCTTGTGAATGTGCATATAGCTTGAAACAATAATTCAGAGTTGCGAGTTGCTCCATTTAACCAAATGGCTTAGATCTATAACCCGAAGATGACAGTTCAAACAGCATTTGGTTAAAGAAGTACATATGTAACTTCTCCAGACTACAGTGGCACTTCTATACTGAGTGGTTATTCTGGTTTGAGAAGTATTCATTCCATCAGCTTCAATACTGCACCAGACCAAAACCGGAATGCTATATGAAGATATAAACCCAGTATCCTTTTAAAATCAGACAACAAGCTACAGCATTTTAAACAACAGCCTAGATGTACGTAAAATTTTGGTGGTTTGCCTCAGTGCTGATAAAAGGACATTCTAATTATATATAACATCATGGACTTCTTGTTTTATCATATATGTCAATGTTCTTTACCAATACTAATTGAATTTCAGTAATGGACTTTCAAACTAACCAAAACATCCATACAAAAATATTTTTAAATGGAGATAGAAATGTAAAATAGCTTGTTACCTTGGGAAAAGCAAGTAGAGAGAAAAACTGATGACTTTAACTACCATGACTTAAACACAAATCCATCCTTCTTAGCACAAGCTATGTAGTCTTCAAGAAAAACAAGAGCAGCTTTGAATTAATAACCTGCTCTACGAATAAATTACTGAGCTGATTTGATAAAACTTATTAGTGCAGAACTAGAAATTTCTTCGACTTGATCTCTTTCCAAACCTAAGCCTCCCCAACTGTACATAATCTTGCAAGTTGGCTGAAGCTGCCCAATGCCACAACTACTCCCTCTACGCTCTCCTCCCCAGATATCTTCAATTAACATATGGAAACAATCCTTCGATTTTTTTGATAGAAGAAACACCATAGTTACAGACAGACGTACTATTCACTGCAAGCCAGGACAGGAAAGCATACTTCTCCTGTGGATGACAAGCAGATACCCCATAGCCAAACCAAGCTACACAAGCAGTGGAAAGGTTGCAAGTGACAACTCTGAATACCCTCAGCACTGAAAATGGATTACTGGACATTTGTCCAAGAGAAGTCAAAAGCCACTATGGACAAGTTACAATAATCTACAACTCCAGCAGCTGGAGTTCTGATTTAAGTACAAAGGAGGAAAAACTCAGCTAAAGATATGTGTATTACTGGAAATAATTGACAAAGAAAAAGACAGTTGCAATGCTAATTATCCTGAATAAGGTTTAGAGTATTAATGATAATATCAAATCAAACAATGCAATACTGGGGCTGTGCCACTGCGCACTTTCAAGGATGCTGCCCATAGAGCCAGTGGTAGAGATACAGGAAATGATTCTACATTTAGCTTGGCTTTGGATGTATTTGTTTCCTCCTTCTTAGGGTCAAGGCAGGTTAGATTTTTTCCATCAAAGTATACTGAACATCATGATTAATTTAATGTTCTTTTGAAATAATGTTTTACTGATGAACAACACAACTGACCTTTAGAATATTTAGCTTTTTATGTTAATGCACACAATATATCTGACAATTTAAGTATATTTGTATACACCATCTGTACACATTGCACACATTACAGATTGAAGAGGTTACCAAGTCCTCACCTCACCTATGACAGAGGTAACTGGAATATCTACTATTCCATCAGCAAATGCATACACAATTTTGGCCTAAGACACTTCCAAAGTGGACCTATGATGCTATATAACTGTACTACAGCATACAGTGCTATATAATTATCATGTACCAACTGTATGGATAATTTACTAAAAGAATATAGCAAATTTAGAATTTTTCTTCCAATTTTTTGAAGGTTTCGTGTTAAAATTGTAACTTAGACCCTCACATACTATTCCTTTACAAATTACAGTATCTGACAAACCATTTATTTATGACCAGCTTATAATTAAGTATCAACAGAAAAGATTCAGAAACAGCAGATCAACACTGACTGATATAAACAGTACTTTAGCCAACACAAGACAATACTGCAATAGGATATCAAATTAGGATTCAACATATTCATCTCATTTCATACCTTGGCACCTTCTGCAGGGAGCTCGTGACGTCTATGTTTCCTCATAAATCCTGGATCAGAACTTATGCGGTTGTGCCTTCCATTTATGTTTGAAATTGCAGTCAGTCCTGGTTTGGGAGAAGCATCACTCCCTATTCGACATCCTACTAACTGACTTGTCCCAAACACGTCTCTGGGACACCAGCCTTCAAGAGGCATTGGCTGGTCTCTGGAAGGCACACTTTCTGGATGATGCAGGTGTCTGCTTATCCTGTTGTCTGGTGGAATTGGAGGTGGTCTCTCCGGTGGAGGTGGTGGAGGATCACGCAAGGGAGGTGGTGGTGCTGGCAAAGGCTTGTCTTGTTTCCTCACCATACAAGGAGAAGACTAAACAACACAGTAAGTTAAAAAAAAGTTACATATATGTATGCATATTTCTCTCACGATCAAGTATGGCTTTACCATTTCTAATTGAGGTATTTTCAAGGCATCACAAGAGTACTTCCCAGTAGGTTAAATGTTGCTCTTGTCTTTGCATTTTGCAGACAACCTGTCCTCTCTTCAGAAAACTTGCCCACATTTCTGCTGTTGCATGAGTAACCCAAGGAAGGAGGTAGACAGGAGAAAAGAAATCTGAGGCAGATTTATCTGACCCATAAACTTTTTTCCAGAATCCTTTGCTTTGATCTTTTGAATCACTTATTTAACTGCTGAAATGAATTCTGAGGAACGTTTTGAAAAAGCTGAAAACCAAGTTACCAGGAAAAAAAACCCAACAACTTATCCAAGTAGCTGTATAGCTTCTAAAAGCACAAATCTGACAAAAGCAAAACATTTTCATTAGGAGTGAATTACAAATAGCATTTTACAAAATAACACTTGGGCCAGGTCTTTACAAAATGCTTTTCTCTTACCACCAGCTACTGTAAGAAACACAGGGAAGATTTCCCTTGGAAGGTGTAATTTTCACAGACTCTGGTAAGCCTGCATATTATTACCACTTTAAGAGATGGAGGACACAAAAGTTTTAAAGTAAGAACAGTATTTGCTTTTACTTCACAGGTTAGCCCACCATTATTCTTTGAGCAGCACCTCAACACATTACTTAGATTGAAAATAAAGTTATTCTGCTTGCAGGTCTATTAATACAAACAGGATAGTATATTAAACAAAGTAGCATTTAATTTAGCTGCTACTTAAGAAAAATAGTTATTCTCACTGTCAAGGTGGGAACATAATGGCTAGATCCAAATTTTTTGTTATAGCTTATAGTTATAGCTTTCCATTGCAGAAAGAGAGAAGAGTTTTTTTGACTGAAGTAGTAGTCTTGGCAGGACTAAATTGTCTTTTTTTTGTTTTAAATATGAAATTTTTTAAAGAATTAAATTATTCCTTGTTGCCCTCATCTTATTTGCCTTTCATGCACACCTCCCACCCCCCCCCCCCCCGAACCTTTTTTCTTTTCAGGAAAAGTTTCAAGGAAAAAAACAGGATTTTTAAAATAATGTCACCAAAAAAAAAGCCATATCAATGGTATTTCTGATTTTCTGTTTTTTATAAGACATGAACTTTGTAAAAATATGCTATTGTCAAATGGATTTTTAATGGATGTGTCAAATGTTTAGCATATATCGTCAATGTGTTATAAATTCCTTTATATAATATAAAAAGTGATGAAAGAAGCTTAAAGAAACTATTCAAACTTCTATTTTTTTCCTCTAAATTATAAACCACTAGAATCTTAAAAAGAGGTTGATTTTCAAGCTTGAAGTAAAAACCTGACAAAATAAATAGGGTACTTCATACTGGGTTATTATGAGCATACAGGTTTCAAGTCATGTTTTGAACTTGAATTTGAATTCATCATCTACTAATCAAAATCTAAATCTAATTCCCCCTCTCTATAGAGCAATCACAACAAAATGAACAACTCATAATGGAGAGCAACAAACATAGTATTTGTTCTCATTCATGCTTATCCACTCAAAAAATCATTAACTCTTTAGTATCATTAGTTTCACAAAACACAGTATACAATTTATTAGATATAGAGTCATTATTATTTCCCTTGAAACTTGAGTCCTAATACATGCCAGTTAAGGTTCTGAAAGCAGGGTATCTGCACATATTTTTCTTGTAAGGTTACTGAGGAAACTGAGCATAAATCATCATCAGAGCACAACATATAATTTAAATGAGATAATGACCTCAAAAATCTATTTTCAGGAAACTTCCATTTCTATTTATTTTCATGAATCAGGGTTTATTGCAGAATTGATCTATTACAGCAATGTCTTTAAAATTCTGACCATAACCAAATGCAATATAATCATCAGACAAACAGAGGTCACATATGACCAACACATGTAGCTGTAAACATCTGACTATGCAAGGTATTATGCAAAGGGACAGGCACTTGCCAAAGTCAACTAAGGGAGATAAGAGACATAATCAATGTGGATCTAAGACACAAGGAAGTTTTTTTTCTCTTGGACAGACCAAACTCCTGAAAAAGAAAATACACACAGAAAATTTCATAGTAGTCTGCCTTCCAAAACAAAAAAGCAAGCGCACCTTGAAAACAACCAAATACAATTTCTCAATATTTGTATATAAAGAAATAATGGTTCAATAAGACTTACCTTTGGTGATCCAGTTGGGCTGGCACATGGTGACCTTGCTACTCCCTTCTGAATAAGATCCAGACGAGGCGGTACAGGTGGAAGACTAAGATGTGGGATTTGCAGGGGGTCTGGAAGTGGTTTTCTTCTTTGTGCAAGAGGGGAAGATCCCGGGGAAGTCACTGGCGAATTCTGCCTCTCATTGCACTTCAAAACAGAAAAAAAGTGTCACTGGTATTTACCTGATGACCAAGTATACAACTTACATTCCATGACTAAAACATTTGTTACTTGTAAGGTACTTAACTAATAGTCAGTTATCATAATGGACACCGGGCTACTCTTAATTAATAGACAGTATGGGTGGTCAGCTTACGGTTACTGAAAAAGAAGTCAACGAGTCATTCTACCTCAAAACTAAGATCCGTGCTAACTGGTGATAAAAATAAAAGACTATATATTCCAGAATATATATTAAAAGCCAGATGCCTATGATATTGCCTGTTAACTACAGCCCATTTTCAAATCATACGTCCATAGAAAATGGAACGTATGTGTCTTCTGAAAACTTATGAATCAAAACCATCAGCAAGGCAGTAGGCAAATGAGTTATTTCTTTCCTCATTTATTTGCTGATTTTAAAAAAAATCATTTTAGGACAATTCAGTTTCTCATTTTAGCAAATATTAAACTAATGACACACACACCCTTAACATTCCCACAAGTGACAAAGGCTGATTTTTTTTTTCTTGACATGTCTTTTCAAATTCATCAGAACCAAAGATTTCAATCGTTAATAGAGATTCCACCCATTTTTGCAACTAGTTTCTGAACCTCATCTGTATGAGTTTTAACAAACACAGTTTAGCTGTTTGCATAAACCAGTTAAAGTTACTTCTGTGACCCACTATATTTGTATCAGTGTACTGTAAGCAAACCTGGATGTTTACGCTTTTCTGTGCTTTCCCTGACCTTGGACACAAGTAGCTGGAAGACATTCACACCAAGCATCAGCCTCAGGCCACTTGTGCACTGAGGCACCCTAATGTTCTCGCTAAATAACCTGCCTAGAGAGGATAACAATCTGGCTTCTTCTTAAGGCAAGCATATGAAATGACTCACAAAAATGCATCCATCTCTAAGCTAAATCACTTTGATGAAAACCTCTTTTCCCCTCTTTTCGTAAGCTTTTTCTCACCAATGCTATGGTGATGACATACTGATGACAAGGATGGGACTAGGAAGTTCTTCAACAAGGTATACAAGCAAACAACATTGTCTTTCTTTACATATAGTGACTATGTTAAAGAATCTGAAAATTTCATAAATTCAAAAGGAGATCCAGGAAACGAATCCAGTGTACTGACTCCTTACCCTACGCACTACAGCTTAGTTTAATACTCTGTCCTATACAATTGGGATTGCTACCAGATTTCCTTCAGAAATAGGAGCTACCACAGCATTACTGGATAACATTGCAAGAGAAAATGAGACAGAGGAGTGAGGAGGTGTTGAAGAGTTGAGGTTCAATTCCATTGCCAGAATGATTTTTTTTGTGATATGCAGGCTCTTACCACTTGGTGTACAGGTGTAAGGTCAGTGTCACAACTACATATTCAATTTCAAGAGACTGAGCAACTCAAGATTTGTGCTCTTCAAGGCTACCAGAGGCTTCCCAGTCTTCTATAAGGAGTTGGTCATAGTGTTCATATTAAAAGGCTTGAACATAGGCCTTAAATTTTCTTTGTTTCTTTTAATTGCTGAATGTCCCTGACCTTGACTGAAAGTCCATGAGGATAAACACATGAATGATTGTGAGGTGCTTAGCCTCTCTGAACATTATGGGAAATTGAATAACTAAGCTAGATATGTATCTCACAAGCATGCCTGAGCAACCGTAATTATAATCTTCTTATAAACTGAATGTCAATTCATTTTCCCTAACAGAAAGCAACTATCAGTTAAAGAGCATAATAAACACTGTATCATTTAATAGCAGCAGTTTTCAAAGTTTAGTTATAACTCCATCAAGCATTCCTAAAAGCCAAGAGCCATGTAATATACTATATTTAATGCTTTGGCTTCAGCATCAGACAGAAAATGAATTAATTTCCCAAATTACTTGAAATAGAATCAAATAAGGAGGCCTCTCACCTCCAAAAAGATACAATTATTTTAAATAAATGCAAGTATTGTAGTAAGTCTCTACATTTTAGGTGTTGCAGAACATACTGTGTCTCAGTCAGCAGAGAATTGCTTCAGAAGATCTAAGAAACAATCCTATATATATAATAGCAGTTGGAAACAAAGAAGAAAAATAGGAAATACTGAAAATAGAATTACTGGACAGGAAACATTTGTTTGGAATTGAAGATGTTCTTATGGTTGTACCATCACATTAATTAACATGACTTCCTGAGAGGGTAACCTGATGGAGTCTCAAATGTCACACTGTGCGTAGTTATGTGAATCCACAGCTAAATGAACAACATTGTATTGACAGCATATTAAGAATATCCATCACTGTTCCTCTATGACAACCTTCTCTTACACAGGTATGCTCTACAGAATCAACAGGCAAAATGATACGCTCTTCTCTCAGTGAGCCCATTGGTCTCCATCCATGTGAGAGTTCTTTTCTCCTGCCATAACAACTGTCCAGCTACAGCAGAGACAGAAATCATGGAAATATTCACATTTAAAACTTACTGGGGACTGATGTTATTTTCAGATTTATGGAAACAAGTGGCTGGAAGATACACCTAATATGTGGTAGGCAATAACAAAAACTAGAACAATATGAAAATTTATTTAAAAATTCAAGATTCTTAGAACCTGAAATAGTTTTAATCCTGTTGAAACAGAACATTAATTTATGGGATAAATTTCTGGTTCCATACATATTTGGTATTTAGCTATCTCTACCCACCATATTCCATGAATGGTGAATCACAACTGCCAAAATGAAATGGAAATTTTTCAAAGTCTGAAGAGTGTGAAAGGACTTCAATTTAAGCTTACATCAATATCCTGTCAAAATAGCAAAATAATCTTTCAGTCCCCTGAACTACTACTGCCTACAGCCACAATGCTATCAGAGTATGCTGTGGCCCCAGAGATTTCAAAAAGAGAACTGATGATGGCCAATAGACTCAAGATTAACTTATGGAGGCATGAGAAAAGGAAAATAGCTAATAGCTGATAGCAAAAGTAGTTTCTCTCCCCTACAAGGAAGCTTAATCTATGTCACCACTTGGTGCTGAAGTAAGAGAGAATGCCTTGCTGGGAGAAACTAAGAATTATCATTCCTTGTTTAGATCTACTGAAACTAAAAATAAAACAAACAAACCAAAATGTTTCACAGCAACAAACAGGTTTTCTTCAGCAGTTATATCAGATTTCCATTATATACCCATTATAAAAAAAAAACAAAAGAACATATTTTTCCTGTCCACTCCCATCCAACCTGTCTGGCTGCATTATTTGATGTTTGTGACAGCCAGGCCAACAAGATGGTTGCACTTCATGTGAGTGCCAGGGCATTAACAGATGCATGTAATACCTACTCCTTTTGGTAGACTCCCTAAGGACGAAGAGACTTAAAGTTTTTCTGTTTGGAAATTTCTGTTACTGGAAATTTCTGTGTATTTTCTATTCACTGGAAGTAAAGCGGCAATGAGAGCAGCACAGCGACAAAAAGATAAAACAAGCAAGCGATTAAGACACAAAGTAATACAAATGAACTGGCAGTGACAGAAGACAGACCTTCAGCGTACAAAGGGGCTCTGCTGCAGCACACACAGACCTGTGCAATAAAGATGTAATTAAGGAAAAGAGCGCAGACTCCTTTGTAACAACATGGACTTCATCCGGTTGGCAAGACTGCTGCCAAGGGAAAAGCAGCTATGACTTACTCCGCAATTGTACTGCAGAGCGGACCACACTTGTGTTATTTAATCAGATGTATTTATTACTGGGATATACTGGTATCAGTTTGCCCCTAGTGGCTGTGAATTCAAGAATAAGGCTGCTTCTGACATTGATTACAATTTCTAGTGAAGGTTTTTCTGATGGCAATATTAGCAGCTGGGCTATTGAACTGGGAGCTTTAGCTTCAAATGTCTTTCTGCCAGATAGGCACATATGAAAAGCATATTCAACGCAAGTCCTAACAAGGGAATAACTGAGGAATATTATCCTGATTGTTAATGTCCTGCTGGAGCGAAGTCAGTAATTTATAAATTGCATATGAGACATCTAAGAAGGTCCAAGCAGACCTTCCTAAGAAGGAAATGATGTGTATGTATGAGTTAAGAATGTACAGCTGAAGGGAATACCTAGATACATATTTGAAGTCCTTTTTTTTTTACATAATCCTGTATATTATATGATAAAATTAAAAACTTTATTACTATGTAATACATGCCTTTTTTCATTATCAGAAAAAAGTCAGTTTAATAATATGGAAATGAGGGGGAGGAGTCAAAAACAGTCTCCTCTCATATTTTGAAAACCAAGGTCTCTTGTCATGATTTGTTAAGTTTAACCTAACTCATCTGCTGGAAGAAACCTAATCATGACAAACAGTGGCTTTCAGCTTTGACAATTTCCTATAACTATTTTAAAGTAACAGTGTGAATGAATCAAAGTCAGTTCTTGGTGCATTCAGACAGCTAGGAAATTAATTCCAGAGAAGACAGTAACTCCCCAGACAAGGTAACTTCATCTAGTTTTAGAAGAAAGCATTTTTAGAGAACGTTAATTCACTTTAACCTATTGAAAACCTCATAGTCTTCTATACTGCTAGGGCCTTCCTCTGTGTTTTCATGTAATATTATTTGGATCAAACAATTATCTTAGCACTTATGAATTCAAAATTATTTGCTCTTAACAAGAAGTCCTGCACTATGCATTTTCCTTACTTTCTTTGGGACAACGGAATATTAAACATTATGGAATAATAAACATAGTCTACTAGAGACTCAAATGCCCTCTTTAAAAATGAAAAAAGGCATTTTTAATATTTACCTGAGCCTGTAATCTGCACATTTTTTAACGTGTATTTCATAATGTTGTGCTTGGCTAGCACAAACAGTGTAGAGCTGAGAAAAGGAACACTTCAGGCAATAATTGCATTAGCTAATCTGATACCATTGGGCTGGAAATTTCTCAGTGATGAGACGATTAACAGAGGTTTTGGCACCACTCTTCATCTTTCTTTCATGAAGAAATATCTGAAGACAATTTGGAAATTTAAAAAAAATAAGCTGCTTGATGAGGCAGATAAACAGACTAATAGCAGTGAATTTCTCTAAAGTCTCTGTTACAGCTGATTTGATGCTGCTGCCGACTCATACACAACACCTAGCAAGAATGATTCATTTTTCTTAAAGTGGATCCATTTACTCATTCCATTAAAGAATGAGTAAGTAGCTTTGTGATTACTCTTTTCCTTAAAGCACTTTCAAGTCTGAGGTCCCTGAGGGACTTAATTCAGATACCTCTCACACTTTATGAGTACACTTCAGAGATAGAGTGATAAACTGCAGAATTGGTATTTTTCTGGTATCAAACATATTCCTAATTCATACAGGTATAGCAGGTGATAAAAAAAAAAATGTTTTGTCTTTACACTTTAATGACAATTCCAAAAAAGTGTTTTTCAGCTTTTCATTTTGTCAAGAAGAGTTCACTTAAAAATCCACCCAGGCCCCTTAATCAGTGATGAACCTGACTGTGTATGCTTCTAAAATGAGCTTGCTGCAACTATTCTTTGCATTATGAATATATTTACAGCTGTAAGTCCCAAAGACAGTGAAAACTGGTAGTAACACCTTAGAAACATTTTAACAGTGTCCCTCCCACAAGGCTTTCAGGACAACAAGAATTGGTTTGAATATTTCTGCAGCACATCATGAAGCCCTACAATCGCTTTCATCAGGACTTCATGTCCCTGGAACGTCCCAGCTGACTACCAGCCAGATATGCCACAAGAAGATTTTCTCAGTAATACCACATGGTCTAGCCAGGTGACTGAGACAAAATCAGCCCATTTGATTTTCAAGGATTAACAGCTTTATGTTGAGAAAGCATATGACAACGCTTGCAATAAAATAAGAATTGAAAAATGTGTTCGTTGGGATTACAAAGTAACAAAAGTATCAGCAGGTTGGCTGCAAGAACTAAACTATTGTCTTTGTCATCTAACTTTCATTGTTTCAACAAATCGAATGATTACAACACAGCCATTATGCAGTAACATATTCATAACAACAGCATTAACAAGAAACAAAAGAAAAATTCAGGAAGGGTAAAATCTCATATAATGTCATAGAGGAAAAAAATTTCTTCTAGCAGGCTCTGAAAAAACACTGTTTAGTAGGAAAAGGAAATAACAATTAAAAGAAACAGACCAGGATGATGAAGGCATTACTAATAACAAATGAATATAAATAATGCTGTATTCCATACGGGTGGTGTGGTTAAGAGCATCACTGTACAATCAACCACTGGTAACAGTTTTAAGAAGAAAACAGCAGCAGAAAGTCACCAAATGACCTGGTAATTCAACATTTGCAAGTAAGGATTTCAAGAGGCTAACGAAGAGTGGAAAACGCTGTTCCTGAACTTCAGGGATAACTAGTAGGTTTCTTTCACTGAACAATGAAATTAATGACTTAAAAAGAGCAAGCACCAAAGCACTCAAGCGCTCGGTGGATACTGAAAACAAGACTTCTTATAGTAAAGCCTATTGTTCCCTCCTTTGATAAAAGCATAATGCATTTTTGCCTTATCATGGAAATGATAGTGTTATAAAAGCCCATCAATTCAAGGCTATCTCACAGAGGTCAGGCTGCAATTTAAGTCGAGGCAGGAAGGATAAACTGTTCCCAAGAGTAGGCCATGTTGTATTACATACAGAACACAAGAATGATTCATATGACTTAAGAGGTTAGGAAGGATATCAGAAGTATGTATATTAACTGCCAGATACTCTCAGATATGAGGGTGAAACACTTTTTTTTTTCTTAAACAAACACGATAAGGAAATGGAAGAGTAAGATGTCACAGAATTAATTCTAAGGCAATTATGCAATCTAGATGACCTTAGTAAAAGGTAAAATATAGAAAATGCACTGTAAAATTCAGTCAGTGTTGCAATATATATTCCAGGCTAAAATACAGTTGCAAAAACTGCCAGCATAAAATAAACTTTTGTTAATGATAGTACTTATTTATCAGTGGTAAAATCTCCTGTGGTGAAAGAAAGACCCCAAAATTTAACAAAATCACTTTTAGGACAAAACCATCCCAAAATGCAAAGTCACTATGAATAATGTCAGATGAACTTTTCCTGCTAGAAGTACCTAATAGAAAATAGAAAAAAAAGAAATCATAGACAACTCACATGAAACATGATTAAAAGCTACTTGTGTGCAATATGAATTGGGTTCCAAGTCGCCTTTACAAAGCAATAATATTTATAACCTATGTAGAAACTCAAGTTTTATCCTAAAAGATTCTGTGCATGTGTATACACACATGTGCAGAAAACTAGTAATATATTCCGTATATATGAAAAAAAAAAGTTCAGGGAATCGTCCATACAGCGTATTTTGGATAAAAGTCTCAGCTGGTGCAAACTCATGCTTCCTCCATTATAATCAGAGTTAACTCGGTTCATATCAGTTGAGAAGCTGAAGCTTTTTTTTCCCCCTCTCCTATTCAACTTCATTATTATTGCTGCAATAGTGATGTGTTTTGTTTTTTCAACCCTAGAACTGTTCAGTAAGTTGCTGAAACCTAGAGCATGAAGTGCAACCTCTCGTTGTTTAAAGTTACAGGCAGCTCCATTTACAAACAAATAGCTTTATCTGTTGTACAGTACTTGAAAATTTACCTTTCGGACTGAAGCCAAACGGTTCATCATTAAAGACTCTTCTCTATCATCATCATCGTCCAAATCCAACATGGGCATACTAAAGCTATCGATAATACTGCAGCACCTGGAGTTTTCATCCCTTGGATCAAAGGGATCCACAATTATTGGTTCAGTTCCTTTGATTTCACAGCGGCAGAAAGGACAGCCTTGGCCATCAGATTCCTACAGCAAGACAAAAAAGTACATAAATTTTTAAAAATAAAAAAAACAGACGTAATTTAAAAAGTAGGTCTTATATCGTTCTACACAAAAATGCCCTTAACAGGTCTCTAAGAGCTTTTAAAGAAGCACTGGTGCAAACAGGAAACAGATTGATAGATATTTAACTATCGTAAATGGTAAAATGACAGCATCTTTAAAGCCGTCTCTCTTTAAAAGATTAAGCTTCTCTTAAAAATAACTAATCAAAATGCAATGACTGTCTCTCCAAAGCACCAAAATTGTAATTGTCTTAGTATTACAGGTCAGCAAGTAACACTTTGCCTTTTAGGATTACAGTAGTGAGCTGAGCATGACGCAGATGGCATGGAATAAGGGGTGGAATGTCCTGGTTTGAGGTAAAACAGAATCAATTTTCTTTTTAGTAATTTTACTTTTCAGCTAAGCACCTTCTAAGTAACCGAACTCTCTGAAATTAACAGCAGATTTTTCAGACAGTGTCACCTTCTAGCAGAGATAAGGCCCGATGTTTATAGTTAATGACAAGGAATGGTATGCAGAAACGGTCCTGCTTATACTTATTGCTATAACATATGACCCATTGGAGGGTGGGAAGCAGAAAAGCATAGAGGGGTCCCACCTGCAGAAAGGAGCAGACAGGACAGGTGACCCAAAACTGACCAACGGGGTATTCCATCCCATCTGCATCATGCTCAGTATAAAAGCTGAGGGATCAAAGGGTCAGCCCTCTTTCTTCAATGGGCGGTGTCAAGGACAACTATGTCTGTTCGTCTGCCTTTGATCCCAATCCGTGTGGTCCTGAATCCAGATCCTGAGTTCATCCGTCGTTGAGTCCAGTCTGGGAGTTCCCCAGTGTCTGCTGGTGACGTAACTGTCACCTGAGAGCATGATACTGGTTTTGCATATATTTCATTATTAATATTATTGTATTTATTGTATTTTTGTATTATTGTACTATTGTATTTTCTTTTTATTATTTTATTATTAGTATTTCATTAGAGTAGCTTAGTTCCTTTTCAACTTATAAGTCTCTTTCTCTCTCATCCTTCTCTTCCTGAAGGGAAAGGTTGTGGAGACCATCTGTCAGTCGTTTTAGTGGCCAGCCCAGCCAAAGCCACGACAGGAAAGAAGGCAAGGTATGTAGACAAAGCATTTTCTTCTATATTGTTTATATTAAATATTAAGTATTTATTTTTCATTTTAAGTTAGAAAAAGCAGATGAGCTTTAGGGCATGCAGCTCTTATTCTCTGAAGAACCTATATAGAGCCCATCATGGCTGCAACATTACCATCATTCAGTGATATGCGTACAGAACATCTAAAGCTACAAACATTTTTTGATGTGTTTAAGTAACTAATGAGGACTTTACTACATTTTTAAAAAAATATGTAAAACAAGGAACTATTTTCACATGTTATCAGAAACAAGAATTACTTGAATTTTAATTTCTAAGTGCTATAATGTGTTAAATGATTTTCAAGCAGCCATATTTCCATTCCTTTTACTCATTTCAGAAGTATTTTTTTTCCTTGTCAGAAGTAATCAAAAAGCCTTTAAAGTAGATTTCAGGGTACTAACAAACAAAAATATTAGAGAGAAGTCTTTCAAGCACTTATACAGAAATTTTTCCATCAAGAGGCACAATGTAGATCAGAATTANAAAAAAAAAAAAAAACAACACAAAAACCACCCCAAAAATAGCCCTGAAGCTTTGAAAGCTCAAGATAATTCAATCTGAATTCAGAAATCACATTGTGTCATATTTGCAATCAGGTAGACAAACAGTTAAAACACCAATATTAATTCTAAACAACCTACCTATCCTGAAATATCATCAAGATCTCAGATGTAAGGACAACTTTAATTTTTTTCTAGCATTATTTCTATCTTGACACTTGCCACTCTTACGAAACTGACAGATGATTTTATAATTTATGGAAAAAAACGTATCCCAAGGTCAAATAATTATAGGTGATGACTCCTGACAACAGTCATGTCTATTTGCACAGTTAGTACTGGATTTTCATTTCGTATGGAAAAATATATGTAATCTACTTTTAACAGCCTTGCATCCTAATTACAAAGGACTAGTCAACATCACTTACCACCTCAAAGAGCACCTCCAAATTATATGGCCCTACTGAAGTAATCACTGTCAAGTGAACAGAAGTACTCCCTTACTCATACAATTCTTTACAGTTCCATTTCCTAAAAACAGCCTTAGAAATGAGGTACAGAGCTTTTCATTTTCAAAGCTTTCTTATATCTGTGTTGTCAAATAGTTCTGTACTAGCAGTTCCCCTCCTTTCTTTTCAAAAGCATGAAGTTCACCAAAATGTTTTGGGTAACCAATCACAGCAGCAGAGACGTGTATTCAACAGTATGAATGTAACTGAGAAATTAAAACTGAGATCTGAGATGTCAATATGAATACACGTTTGACCATGCCCACAGAAAGGTTATTTAGAACATTGAAATAGTAGTTATTGTGAACATTATGATGCAGCATATACACCCATATGCTTTTAGAATCAACCCCAGACATGTAGTTTTCAGACAATAATGGATTTCTGTGGAAAATTACATTTTACTCCTGTTGCATAATACAAAAAGGAAACAGCTAAACCAAGTCTTATTTGAGAGACTGATCTCATAAAGGTGAACAACCCTGAATTATCCTTAGTATTCTATCCAGATCTGATGTTGCTTACTCAATTTTTTTCTACTTAGTGAAAACATCTGTATTAGACCTCTTGAGGCACGTCTAATGAGCCATTATGCTGCCAATTAAACACTAGCCCACCAGAAGCTCACAACAGCTGACGCTGTTACAGTGTAATATTTCTTCATTGCCTCACTAATTACACAAAAGTTAAATTTGTAATGAAGTCCAAAGTGTACCTGGCTGATTACAGCTGGTTGCAATGTTCTGATGAAGCTTGATATTTTTGAACATGCCAGTTCTCTAAGCCTAAAATGCTTTGTTGTCCTTTTCCCGAATGTCTAGCCATTGGCCAAAGTATTGAGGACCTTAGTTTCTCGAGCCTCCAGAATCAGAATATATCACTGGCACAACACCGGAACATGCTGCTACCATTCTATGACACACCCAGCAATCAAAAGCATCAAGATTTCAATCCTTCCGCTGAGTCCTTTCAGCAAAGCAAGAAAGAAGCAAAAAGAAGTGGAGAAAGAAAAGGGGAAAGAGGGGAAAGAAAGAGGGGAAAGAAAGAGGGGAAAGAAAGAGGGGAAAGAGAGAGGGGAAAGAAAGAGGGGAAAGAAAGAGGGGAAAGAAAGAGGAGAAAGAAAGAGGGGAAAGAAAGAGGGGAAAGAAAGAGGGGAAGCTACTGACCTCAATTTCAGAATTGTTTTAAGTCAAAGATTAACATAGTCAGACCTCTATGTCATTCAGAATGAAACTGGGAAGAACAGATAAAGGGTACTCCTGAAATGAGAACAATTGTTCCAGCTCAGCAGCTGCCTAGTCGTGAAATAAATATTCTTATTTGGGTACTTCTAAAGGGGAATTTTCTCAGAATTTCTGATCTGTAGGCAATTTGAAAGGTTTGTGTTTGGAGCATCAAACTCAAATTTCAAAAAGAACACAAAATCAGAAACTGAGAATACTTCCTTTTCAGCAAGCTGTACTGCTAATGGAAGAAAAACTCAAATGATACTTCTGATACATCATGTTAGCTTGCCAATGATGACTTCTTAATTGGGAATTTAAAAAGAAAAACTATAGTACTTTAAGTCATATCTCAAACACGAGAATGAAAACTCATTACGTGAGATGAGTTTAAAACCATTAATTTTAATCATTTAGACATTTAAAACTAGGTCAAAAATGGACTATAATCAAGGATTCTTTTTACTACTCTTGCTACGTTTGTAACCAAACACTGGTGCCCAACTGTGGAACAGAGTCCCGCCTGAGAATGGGATGACCCTTAATTCCCCCAAGAGAAGATACAAAAGAAGAAAGGCGCAGGGAGAAGGAGACACAATAGATTCAGTTTAAGAAGCACCTGTGAGGGGAAAGTCTGAAGTTGTAAAGAGGAATGACCTCTGCTTTTGATTTTAATTTTTAAGTCAAATGCTTGTTAACTGTGCTGTACAAAAGGTACCAGTCCTCCCTTTTCTCACAGATTGGCATGTCCATGAACAAGGTGGACAAAACACACCAACCTGTGTAACCAGGAAGTCTGTGTTTTTTGGGATGTTCTGTAAAGGGAATTGAGAGATCAGTTTCCCCTCTGTTCAATCTCTTACCCCAACAACTGCCTAAAGCTAGTGGTTTAGTGCCTTACATATTATTAACATGAAACACAGGAGTCCAAAGCTTATTTTTCCACAGGCCATTTCATGACTTGTGCTACTGACTGAACTCTTCTCCCACCAAAGACATCCTGTCTCCTTAAAAAAATGCTGTCTAGTCAGTTATCCACTCCCAGCTGCTACCTGTCCTCTTCATGCCTTTTGAATACATCGTGAAGTGACCTGGGTGGCTGAATTGGCACCAAGTCCCCAGCTTTCAACATCCGAGTAGATACTGCGTTGAGGAAATAGTTTCCACTTAGTAGCAGTCAGCAAATGGCCTTGGCAAGCCTACAAGTCAAGATTTTAATAATTCCTGGAACTTTATTTTTCACAGATTTTAGTCCACAAAATGAAAAAGTGTACCATCTTAAATAGATATGTCCTTGAACCCTCTTACTGAGTAGCTGGAAAAGTAAACATATACCCACACTGTAAACAGGGATGTAACAGAGAAATCCCTCCTCTTCTCTATGACAGTATGAACTATGACAGTACCTGCCACGCTGTAAGACAAGAAGTGCACATAAGGTGTCCACAAGGCTCTATCTTCACATCCTTGTCATTCTCAGCACAGATTTTACACAGCTGAAAAGTGGAGCCCATTTCACAGTACAATTCATACTGCTCCTGTAACAAAAGAAAGTCAAGTGATTATTTCTTTACTGTGATTTTTTCACAAAAACTATACTTAGACACCAGTAGTGACAAACACTTCTCCAAGTCTCCTGTTTTCCAACCCACTGAATAGGAATGTTACAGTTGTTGACAGGTCCAGGAGGGTTCCAACCCAGTTTACTTTAGTCAAGGAAACTATTGCTACGTATCTATTTAAAAGCCACACTGAGGTTACTGAAACAGCTTACTTGTTAGCTTCTTCAAACCTGTTATATACTACAATACATGCTACAAAAAAAAAAATTAAAATATCTGTGCCTATTAGGTTTTCTCACATGTAACTACTACGCAAGACACATATCCTGCTTTTCCTTGGTTGCAGTTAAGAGGAAGATAAGCAACACATGGCTACTAATGAGGAACTAAGTGACAAATAGAAACAAAATTGGGATTTCCTTTACTAGGTATGACTTTAGGACTAATAAAACTTACTGGATTGAAAACTGACAAGTAAGAGGGCTTTCTACCTACAGCAGGGATGTAATATGGTAGCATGGTTAACTGAAGTAAACCCTTGTGAAGGAGTGTGGCAAGAATATCCCCCAGAATAACATGGCAGTAGTCACACACATATCATTCAGTACTTTGTATCCTTAAAAGACTGACCGGAAGGTATAAAAACACCTTCAGGAGGAATAACTAACAGACACATCTTGAGTCTAGAACAGTTTTCCAGAATTAGGTATTGTTGGTGAACTGGCAATCAAATGCATTTGGGTATAACTAAAGCTTTTTTAGTTTTGGAAAAACAAAATCTGAAAGCTTGAAGTAAGTAGAATCCAGGTCACAGGAAAATAAGCAGCTACTGCAGAGTAAAGGGAGGGGAGATGAGGCTAATAAAAAGAGAAAATAAAATAGACAGCTCATATCTGCAGCTGTAGTCAGGATGTACTAAAGATACTTATGGCGGACCTCTCACAAAGAATCCACCTGCAGCAATGTAGCCCTGCAGCTCCCTTTATATCATCTTTTCATAGTTTAAGCAGCTCTAGTGACAGCTTTAAACTACTGCAGTTAGACATTATTTAAGGCAGCATTCACATGGTTCAGACTCTGTTGAATTACCGTCAGAATTAACTAATGGTGTTCTCTTAACTACAAGTTCAGAAGCAACTGGATTCTTTTAATGAATTCAAAACACAACATGACATCTAAGCTGCTTTTCCCTTCCTTGAGGAAAAGTAAGGCTATGAGGCTAGAAAATCGTTTTGTGCAACACAAATATCTGATATTTCTGCATTACTCTTTCATCACTATTTTAAGACTGGAGGTAAAAGAGGGAAGTCAGGTAAGTGGAAGTATTCACACTTTCTTCAGGTAATTGTTTTTAGGAATTGTCTTACTTATGAGAGAGATATTATCATAATGGTATTCCTGATAATACCATAGACGGTAATGAGTACCTCTTTTCTAAAATACTTCTGGAGGTTGAATGCACACAGAGCATTCAGAATTACAGAAGATTCCGTAGGCCATCCAGTCTTGCTCTCAAGAAATGGAAGGCCATCTGAAACAGTATGGCTTGTATCCAGTCCAATGTCTTTCCTTGAACATATCCTCAAATCTTTCAGATGCTTTTGTCAGGAAAAATGCTCTACTCAGTATGCCTTAACCTTCTAGTGTTAGTTTCAGCGCCATTTTTAATCAAGCATTTGTTTTGTGGTAGCTACTTCTTATTACTTGAGTATGAAACATCTGCACATTAGTTTATCACTAACACTTAACAGATAAAAAACAAAAATATTCTAATTTTCTCTGCAAAGTGACTCCCTTTAGGCACTTAATTATTTCTGTTGCTTTTTGCTGATCTCTTTTTTAATTTGCACAATAGACAAAGAAGAAAGGAGAAACCCCCTAGAACCACTATCTTTGTGATACACAAACTATACTTTTCCTCTTGGACCTGTCAACAACCGTACCATTCATATTCAGGCTTCAAAACTACCATCTGATCTTGATTTTATTTCTGTATTCCCATCTCCTATTAGCAAGGAAACACCAAGCTACATAAACCTGTAATATAAATATCAGAAAAATCTTTAATAACCGTTAACACATTTCTCACTTGGAAGAGGCTTAGAATAAACAAAACTTTCCAAGACATGCCATCTGCATCACCATCAGCTCTAGAGTTTAAAGAATTATTATCTTGTTCTTCATCTAAGCTCAACATCAACAATGTATTTTCACCCTCATGAATTTATTTCTCACATATTAATAAAAGCTTATCATCACTGCTAGATGAGACACGGAGGGAAGCGAAGATTACAAAATAACTGACAAACCCTGCAACATACCTGTGTGACTTTTATGTGATCATGTGGTGTGGGTTCACATAATCCTGTCAAATCAGGATTATAACTTCGTCCATCTGGGAACAGATAGCTGCATCACAAGAAGATTGTTATAAATATAGACATTTCTTTAGTTTTACTAGCTAAATAATACCCATGAAGTTTCAAAGGGGCACAATAAATTACAGTAGACATTAAGTAACACACATCATCTTTCCTCAGCTATCTTTCTCATCTTTTGGGTGCACCTGAACTGCTACACATGCATTTTGATACACGCTCAAATCCATTTATAAAAGCACAGGAAAGATTTTGATACCACATGCATAGCTACCAGCAGAATGCTTCTGAGCTTTGGTTAGCAGATAACTTTCTGGGAGTAGCTCAACAGAATATCATTTTAGATCTTCATTTTACAGTAAGCTTATACTTGCTTATGTTCCTAGTGATCTGTCCACTGCAAGCATCACGCTCAGTGACTCTATGGACTACTTTAAGCAACAGAGCAGAATAGAAAGTAACATGCATTTGTGTATATCTGCCTATATTATGATGTACATAAATCTGTGTATATTATGACGAGAATCCGCACTGAGAATCCAAGATGTAGACTGGACTTTAAGCAAGAATCGATGGGGGCATGCCAATCCTTTGAGAAAAAAATAATAGGTTAAATGATATTACAGAGACCCTAAGTTTTATGTTACCTCTAAACTTGGAAACAGTTTCTTTAAAGTTTTGTTGCTAAGTCATGCTATGAGGAAGTTATATCTACATCGAGTACAAAAACTTCACTCTGCATTAAATATTCTCAGCTCTAGTTTTTGTTTGCTCAGTTTTTGTCAAGTAGGAACACTACCATTATAAGTCTGTTTCTTATTACAGGTATGAAATCATCATACCTGGAAAAAAATTACTGGACTGTGGAGGACTGAGAAAAATTGCAAGATGGTAAAGGGTTTCTCAATATTTTTCTGAGGATTGATCAATTTACCTGTTTTTGTTTCTTTTTTTTTTTTTTCCATGATGATCGTGTGGACATATCAAAACATGTATCCCAGTGAAAAGATTTTGACTTTTTTCAGTGGTGCCCAGTGACAGAACAAGAGGTAATGGGCACAAACTTGAACATAGGAAGTTCCATCTAAACATGAGGAGGAACTTCTTTACTTTGAGGGTGACAGAGCACTGGAAGAGGCTGCCCAGAGAGGTGGTGGAGTGTCCGACTCTGGAGACATTCAAAACCCACCTAGATGCCATCCTGTGCAACCTGCTGTAGGTGAACCTGCTCTGGCAGGGTGGGTTTGACTAGATCATCTCCAGAGGTCCCTTCCAAACCCTATCATTCTGTGATTCTGTGACACCAAAAATTTGTCTGTTACTTCAGTCAATCTAATAAAAATGTGCTACTACTCCCTATAAACTTAAGATTCTCTGACAATTACAAATCTTTTCAGTAAACTATTAGAACCTGGAAAATGTTCTGGCTGCACAATATATAAAAAAGCAATCACATAGCTTTCAAATCATTGTCCAGAGTTAGACACATGAGTAACTGGCAGTAGCAATTGTTCAATAAGCTTAAGTGCATTTGGGACTCTTGGGGGCAGGGGGGGAAGGGGAGGAAGGAATCAATGTGACAGCTGCCCCATTTTATTTTCTCCTGGAATTTATCAGCTATGAGATATGGTTTTGGTTAACTTTGGTTAATGGAATTACCTGGAAACAAGTATTTTGCAAAGAATAAAAGGAGTAGTCCTTAAACTCCAAAGGAATGCTAAACAGCATATCCTGATTTTCTGTTCTAAAGATCTTTAATAAATACTCATATAAGCATTAGAAGAACAAGGAAATCAGAATTTCAGACCTACGGTGACTACAGAAACTTGTACTTACAATCCTTCCCGGCTACCATCAATCAAAGCTTGAAACAGAGGCTTATTGTGAGGTATGGTCTGCAAAATGTTGCCATCGCCAGTCACATATCCAATGGCCCACTGTCCCAAGCGAGTGCAACTCAGTCTGAAAATGTAGCTTGATAGAAACAGGATAAATAAAAAGTCAGTGTTAATCAAAGAGCAAGGATGGCCTCTGGTTAAGACACTGAATTACATCTCTGCAGACTTGGGTCAGATTCCCAATTCTGCCATGTGTTCTGGTATAACCTTAAATAAACCTGCATCTTTTACACTGTCAGTTCCTCATGGGCATAAAGAAGGTAACAGTAGCACCCTACCCAAACTTTTCATTTGCTTGCTTCTTAGTTCTCAACGTGAAAGCTGCACATTCACTGTGAATAGTCCTATTACATACATTTAGACATGCCCGTAAACCTTTTCAGGAACAGTGTATTATATTATCGAGCCTCCATAGCTACAACATATACCTTTTGCGCATACACGGGCCAATAACCTGAACAAATGGAAGGGGAAATATAAAACATCTTTAGATGCAACAGAAATGTTAATGATGAATAATATAAACCGTTCTACTAGCAATGTTAATTTTGTGTGTACCAGAGGAGGTGAACAGAACAGAAGAAATATCACTTCTACTTCAGAAAATACCAGATAATACCAACTCAAATGGACTTAAATTTAAATACTTCTGTGTGTTACAGGTGATAGCTGGGAGTACACATAATTTAGACAGAGAACACAGTAGAAGAAAAAGGAAGATTATAGGCAGTGGTATTGGGCTTGTTTAGCTCCTACTAAAAACTCTAGTTCCTTTACCGTCAGACACCATCTCATATGCAAAAACCTCACTCAGAAAAGCATCCCACAGTGAAATACCACAAACTCAATTTTGTATTATAGAGCAGCTTTTCTTAATTAGATATAAATATTTTATTTCCTTCCAAACTGTTTAAAATGAGAAATCTTGGTATCCCTGAAGTCTGTCATTACTCTTACAAACTTCAATAGGGCAAACATTACACTGAAGTAGTAACTATTCATTTGAACAGAATCTTGTAATTTCCAGGATGTTTTAGACTGATTAAAGAAGCAATTTCACTCATATCTCCTCTTTCACACTCCAGCGTTTCACCTAAGCAACTCAGAAAGTCATTTTCTGATAGTGCAATAGAAAGTTATCTTAAAACTAACTCTCTATTTACAAAGACCATAAAGGCAACTTTGGATAATTTCTCTATTCTCTTTTACAATCAAAGAATCAGGATCAATAATAGAGAAAATACTAAGTATAGCAACCACTCTCAAAATCAACCTAATTATCTGACTTCCGTAGAAGTGTCCATGAGTGCCAAGCTGAAAATCAGCGTTATTCTACTGGAACCACAAGGTTCTTGTATATATGCACTTGACCAGTCAGCTAACTTAACAAGATACAGTATACTGTTTGCTAAAAATCAAAAGAAACCAAGTACAGAATATGAGTATAACTGTTGCTAGACTTCTCTAACAAGTTTCAAAATTATGCACTTTAACTATGTATATGCAACAACCTGCAGCAAAGTTAGACAGCTAGACAGCTAGGGAAAAAAGCTTCATAACTGAAAAGTAAATCTAGCAAAATAAAAGTGAACTAACATAGGATTAAATCCATTAATGAATTTTTATTTCTCTAATCTGAGTGAAGAAAAAAATAGGACAACAGAAGTGGCATAAATGGTAAAAGTTTAGTTTGAATAATTCAGTAAGTTGTGCACCACGCAAATTATTTAAAAACTCTACATGTCGTGATATTTAATCTGACAGATTCCTTTTCTAGGTGCAGAGTTTGTGACACAGAATCATTACTGGCAAAGAAAAATTAAAAAGAACATAAAAGGAACACATAAGCACTGATTAAATTCATATTTTAGGTGTGCTACCATGAAAGATGATTTTTACTTTACTATTAAGCAACAATTCAACGTAAATTTTGAAAAACAAATTGTACTTTCAAATATGCTTTTCACGAATGCATTGATTGCTGTACATAATTCAGAAGAAGAAAGGAAAAGCAATGTAACTTCAATTTTTTTCCTGCTTATTCGTACTTAGACTTTCGTGTGCTAATACAATGGTTTTTTTGCTTCACAGCACCATAAAAGAATTATGGCATAAAAACCAGACCATGGTTACAAAATTCCTATGTCTTAAAATCTAAAAGGTCAGCATTTGTTGAATGTGGAGTTCTGAGCTTTAGTATTAAACTATTTTTTAAAATACATTTTGATAGAAATAAAATCTCAAGTATCAAAAAAATACCTATTACTTCTCTGACTCACCCTGTCACAAAAAAAAAGCCAAGACTTCACTCCTTCAATATTGCAGTGAGTATATCACGCAATATAGAAGTATGAATCTTAAATAATTACATAGCTTCTGAGACAAGTTTATTTGGAAAGCTATAATCAGCAAAACCTCTCACCTCCCAGGCTTAGTGCTGTATTTTTGCAACCTCGCTTTCACTTCATCGTATGTTAGGAATGCCATATATCCAGGATGCGTCACAGCTAAGAAGTTCCAATTCCTTAAGATTGAACCCCACGGCTAAAAACAGAAGACAAACAATTAAACAGATGCAGCCAGGTAGTTACATACCTCTAATAAAACTCAAGTCAATTTGTCAGAGAGATGTACAGTGTTTTAGCTTCAGCTGAAAAATGCACACTTTCAGTTAAGGTCTAAATAGCACAAAAGACTGTTGTATATACCCAGCTTTGCTACAAAAGAATTATTCCAAGAAGATCAAGTCTAAATTTTTGGATAAAGAGTTTGAAGAACTTGAATTTAAGGGATCTCCTATTAGTAGCTACATAAAATATTAAACATCCTGTTTGGTTAGAGCCTGGAGAGTATGGCTCCATGATGGTTTAATAAAAACACAATTAAGTCTATTCTTGAGAGCTCCTGAGGCACTTTCATAGTTAATGACAAGTAACACTAACAAATGAAGCCTAATAAAGCCACTAATTTGATCCATCGTTCCTTTTCTTATTCTCTACTTCCCGTTTTCTTCAGTTGCCTTAATGGTATTACAGCCAGAAAACAAAACAAATATTGACAGCACTTCATCCCAGTTTTTGCTGACCTGAATAGCAAACGCTTCAGAAACTCAGTGAAACATGCCTCATACGCTATCACTTCGAAGAATACAGAACAGTCCTTTACTGTAAATGAAGGATGATTTTTAAGTAGTGGATCAATACAAATATATTAAGTGTTTATTGCAAGCATTTGGAGAGACAAGAAACTGCCTCTGAATGGTTTGGAGGTTTTTTTTACGTACTTGTCAAAAAAAAAACCCAAGGCAGGTGAAGTTAAGCAACACAAGAGAAGAGGCTTGGGTTCTTGTGTGCCTTGCAAATTCCCTTTAAAAGGACTTCTAAGGACTAGTGAGGGAGATATGAAATGTCTGTGTGACACACTTGAGCAGAGTATCCTAACAGTTTTGCCTGAGATTATGATACATTTCCCAGGCAAACCCTAACCACTACTTAAAAATGGATGAACACCTATTTTAAAATTAATACCTCTTCAAAACAGACACATGAAATGGAACAGTAAGGTTTTGGCACAGAAGCCACAAGAAACCTCAGGTGTTCAAATCTGTACAAAAGGAGAAAAATTCACAATCCCACATGTAACACCGCATCTTACCAGCCCCTCTCTGCACCCTCACCAAAGACGGATGCCAGGAGGCTTCATCACATGAAAAATGCTAGTTGCCTTAACCAGACAAAAAAGGGAGTTGACTCTTCCTCCTTCACCATATCAGCACTGACACTTCCTTCTCAAAAGCACAACGTTCTTTCTCCTGCTGTATTACTCAAGTGCATGCATGTAAATCAAAAAGGATGATCAAACACGCAGTACTTCGACGTTTTGTTGGACCGTGGTAATATTGCTTGCTACAGTACATTATAAAACAAATTGAAGTAGCGTGCAAATTCCTTGGCTAATCACAATCATCAAGCTTCTAAGTTGACAGTAGACAGTATCTTCCTCAAAAGCTTGGACTCTCTATGGAGTGTCACTCTACTGCTATACCTAGAAAATGATGCAACAGTACAACTGAAAGCCAAAGGGCCAGAACTCATCACTTGCCTTGTGCACACAGAGTATTACAAAAGCAGAAAAGTTAAATGGGAAAGGATTTGTACACTTTCTCTTCTAGAGAAATATTTTTGCACAAAAGGACAACTTAACTGAACACGTTAACAGTGAGAGAATGAAGTTCCATTCCTTCAAAGCATCTGCATAATCTGCTCTGCTAACTTTATCTCTGGGCAGAGCACTTAGAGCTGTGCATGCATACAGTGGGGAGGCAGGGGGAGCAACTTCACTTTTACAGGACCTCCATAAAAAGTAGTCTTGCTTTCTTCTGTGAATAAGCATCATGCTAAACGTAGCTTTTCCGTAACACAAGCCACAGTTGGCAAAACAGTATTTTGATTACTTAAACAATTGGGATTTTCTCTCCGTGGGCGCACGCACAGACAGTTACAGAAGCTGTTTAAAAACTAGAGAAGTAAAATGTAACCTCTGGGAGAGGTTCTCAGACCAAGTTCAGCGCAAGTTCACTTCAACAATTACGCAGCTATTGCACCAGTTGGTAATCTCTTTGGCAAAAATTCTCTCTCTGCTTCTTTGTTAAATTAAAAGTTAATCCTAACCAGTCTTCTCTCCTTACACGTATCAGTACTGCTGATCCCCTTTTTCTAGCACAAGCCACGGTAATGACTCAAACCAGCACTGGCCTCACAAAGAAACGAATGCAAACAGATATTCAATGGTGTACAGAACAAGGAAAGTAAGTCTCGTTTGAGGCTTCTGTCCTAAAGTGTAATGCAATCTATAAGACCTCACACAGGATCAGAACAAACTGTCACTTCTCAGATCACTGCTTCTCATTTAATTTTATATTCAATGTACAGATTAAAACAAATAAAAAACCCAAACCCTGTTACTATCCGTAAGCAGAATGCTTAGGGAAAAAAATCCTACAGAAAGGAACCTTAAATAAATGCATTTTATAAGGATGTATGTTGCACCCAATGGGTCCCAGACATTTTGAGTCAAGTCTGAGATCAAGATTTGGACTTGATTACTAACCTGAACATCGTATTAGTTTGCCAAATACTGAGCAAAAGGGAGAAACTTTGGCAGAGCAGAAGCTGATCTCAAGGCAGCAAGCAACGTTCAGACAGGAATGCCTGATCATATCAAGCTCCACGTAAAGGGAAACGCTTAAAGTGATACTGCTAAAGCAGCATAAAGTACAATGATCTATATTCTCTAGTTTATTATTTCATCAAACAGAACCCCCAAAATTTTGTCAAACCTCCATAACCTGTGTGTTTTAATAAGTGACCAATGTTTGTGGTTAATCTCTCTATTTAATTTACTTACCCATAACATTTTCAACTTTGATACAGTTTTGACTCAGAATGGAGAGAAAATGATCAAAATCAAAACTCTGTAAACTAAACCCATTAAGCATCTCCTGCCAAATATCAGTATCAACTTTTTAATGGCACCCTTTCACATAACAGCAAATCCAAGAAAGCTAAACAGAGATTATCACAGATTAACAGGGAAGACAGAACAAACATATGGCCCAGGCTTTGATGTAAAATCGGTGTTTTGAACACATTTCCAACAGGCTAAAGAATAATGCACCAGTTTATCACTGTACAGGTTAAAGAAAGTAAATGATCAAGTAAATCGCTGTATATCTCAAAGGTTCCTATATACAAAAGAAATATCCAAAGTGACAACTTCAGAATCAGTACATCTAATATGGATGCATACCAGCACAGCCTTCTACATTGACTAAAATACTTCAAGTACGTTCTGTAGAAGGGACACAAAGTTAACAGAGGTATGTAACATAAATATAAGTTTATTTCAGATAAATATTACCTATTAACAATACACCTAATGCTATTCCCAAAGATAGTCCCTTATTGTAAATAAACAGCAGAGAATTAATGGCAAAAATATGTTCATAAAGAATAGAGTTAGGCCTACATTTAGCCTAAAAGTCAAATGTACCCTTCTTTATGGGTTTGTAGAAACACTTCATATAAGTATATATAGATACAAAAGCACAATGAAAACACATATAAAACTTAGACAGAAGGCCTACATTTTTAGGAATGCATTCAAGAATAGTGAGAAATAAGTAGTAAACGCAAAGATACTGTAATCATACTAAATATTTGCAGAAACGAAGTAGATGTTGCTCGATGTTCTTCAGATGTAGGTGCTGATGCACCAAACATATCTGAAGGACTAAATAAAATGCATAATTTATTTCTTAATCATAGTGTTTCAGTTATTTCAGTTTTTCAAAAAAATCTGCTTCCTTGACCCATAAGTACTTACCTCAGGGCCCTAAGCATCTCAAATTCATAAAACTATCTAAAATTTTGAAATCTTACCTGAAATAATCTAGTGAAGATATCAAATTCAAAAATTGAAATGTAGTCATTGCAGGTCAAGTCAATAGTAGATTTAAGAGCCATCGCTTCCAAGCCAGAGCTTATTTGATGAACTTCATGAAGGCACTGCCTGAACACTTTCCATGGCACTATAGTTCTGTGAGAGGGGTGGAAATAATAAATTTAATGAAACCACACATTTAAGATTTGATTCCTTATTTAGACATCAGAACTGGACTTTTAAAGAAGCAGAACATTAATTTGGTTTCTCTGCAGACAAAAAAACCAAACCAAGCAAGAAAACCCAGAGTTTTCTGAAAGCAGCCTAAGCAAATGAAAGAATGGTTTACCTTCCTTTAAACATGGTCAAACAAAGTGTCAGTTATTTTACAATGATAAATATTCAAGCTTCCCTAGGAAGACAACAAAAAGAACACTGCAGAAACTGAAATACCCTACCAAGCAGGTGTAGCAACCAACCTCACACCTTCTCAAAGATAATGTAAAGGACCCGCTCTGTGCTTGGTAAAGAACTTTCTTCACAGCCTCTCTTCTCAGAACGATAAGCATCAATTTAGTATCTACTGTGTTGACATTTTTTATAGTTAAAGCTCATAAACACTGGTCAAGTAACCTGATAGCAATCAACCAGATACCACCAATACTGGTCCAAGGCCTGTCACAGCCCATGACAGTTACATGCATATTAGAAGACACATCTCATCGTATTTTCACATTCACACATTCTTGCAGGATGGGGAGTATTTTCAGACTGTAGTGAATGTGGGAAAAGGTGGGAAATCAGGAGAGAAGGAAATTAAAATTATCCTCTCTAACACAAAGTTGTGTTCTGTCAAATTTAGTTTTTATTTGCATAGTCAGAGATAATGCAGATTAGTTATTTTGCCAACCAAGTGCTTATATTTGGAATCTGACATGAGGCTGATCACTTGGAAGTGCTCTATTTTATCACTCTCAAAACCATGAGAAATTGTTCAATAATGGCAATTTTTCTTCTCATGTCATTAGGGTCAAATCCAAATTTTGCAAGGCCATAACACCTTCTCTTAAAAAAGTTTTGCCTCACATTAGAGCAGACTATATGGTATTTTAAAAACATTTTAATTAACCAAAATATAACCACTAACCAATATATGACTATTTTCAGGACTTAATAAGATCTCACACATTCATAGTAATATTTTGTTAATAACTGCTAAAATGACAAAAGACACAGGCCTCAAAAACTCATCAATATTTCTTGTAATTTTTATTACTTTTGGTTTTTACACTGACTTATTTTTGTAAGAGACAAAATATTTTATTCCAGTTTTTCTAACTATTTTCTTATGCAGAAGTGTGTATTACTTGGTAGTACAGTACTGTTAAAAAAAAAAAAAGAGGACTGACTGTATTAAGTTGGTCCTGCATAATAAATATTGTGCAGTTAACCTAAATGAAAACAAATAGTAATTTGAAGTACAACACTAAAGACATACTCTTGTATTTCTACCGCATCAGGCATTCACTACATTTGTAAGTGCAAAGAAATCTACTTGTTACTTAGAGGTTTATATTGAGAAAGTCATAAATGATAAAATGTGAAGTTTAATAGATCTCAGCAGATACTTTCATCTGTGTATGAAAAACAGGAAACCACAAAGAGCTGAAGAGAGATACCACATCAGATGCCATTTAAGAAAGAATGCACATCAAATTTTGATTATGGTAAAAAGAGAATGAAATGTTGCACTAAGTTCACAGAACACAGTTGGAAAACATCAGTGCTTTTGTGGTGTTAAAGTTGTCTTAGTTCAAGTACCTATTGCTTATTTAGTTCTTGTAACTGTGACTCTGAAATATCTTCTGATTCTCTATGTAAAACACCCTAAACAGTTACAGCACTTTGATCCTGCTGAAATGGGGTTAGAAAAGATTTTTGGATTTTTGTTTTGTTTTGTTTTGGGGTTTTTTGTTTGTTTTCTTTTTTTGGGGGAGGGGGGTGAATTTAAAATTCACGAAATTCAGCAGATTTTTTTTCTGCAGCTTTGTGAAATAGGTCTTTTGTCTTCTTGATAGCTTGTTGAAAATGTACCTCCTATTTCTCAGCAGCTACTTTTATACAGCTATCATTCCTAAATACTTTGAAACACCACCAGCCAGGGATCATCCCTCCCCCAATGTGTCTCTCAAGTTTATATATACAAACTGCTTCACTCTTCAGAGACCTTGCAGACAGCACACACTCCCTCAAAATGAGGGTGTTGCCGAGTCTTCACAAGGTGAAGGATCCTGCAACATCCTCTTCTTCTGCTCCTATGGCACTGAAATTTAGTGACCTTTCAGGCACACTGTGAAACACCCTCCTGTGGCAGAGACCAAGGAGGGGGTCACACAGAATGCATCCCACACTGATGGGTCTGAGGTTTTTGCAGAGGGCTGGAAAGTTGAGTTTCTGTTTGGATTAACATTGCACTGCTGTTGCTTCCTTGTGTTTTAGAGGATATACAGCCTCTGAAGGCACCTTTTCATTATGCAAATCTAAAGAGTTATTTTAATTATTTGGGGAGATGGCAGGGGCAATGGGGAAGGGAAAGGAACAGGACCAATCAAACCAAGGTTGAGATTGGGACTGTGCTAATCAATTGCATGCGTAAATTGTTGTTTTAAATAGGTTGGTTTTTTTTTTTAACAGGAAAAAAAAATTGCCTTTATAGAAAGAAAAAGCAGAACCCCGTTTTTAATGAAATACTGCCTGCAGCGTTCAGCTCCTGAACCATAGAAGGTATCTCCTATAAATATTTTCAGTGATCTTTGTCCTTGTAATATTTGTTGCATCATGCCCTAATGACACCCTGCACTAGAGGCTGGCAGGTATTCTGCACATGCCTCATGCTATTAGGCTGACCTGTGGACACTTGTCTAGGAGGAGATGAGTTAGTCAGCTCTCCTACAGCTCATCAGAAAGATGTGATTTGACATCCCAGTAACATTAGTTCTCTACAGAATTAGGTTAAGGAAGCGCAGTGTCTCAGTATTTCAGGTATTTAACTGTAGTTACATGAGCTATCCCTTGCAGAAGAGCGCACGTGACTCCAGCTGAGACAATGACCTGGGGAGTATGTCACGTGAGAGGATGGCACTGCATAGTGACTGTACTTCCCTCAAATGTTTGATGCCCAAAGTTCAGAGCCCAACTACACACGCATGTGCACGCATTATGAACAGATATGTCCAGGGCTTTGGTAACTGTTTCTCTTTTTTATAATATAATTTGGGGAAAAAACAGGACACTGAAGTAATACAAAAATGTCATGTACATACTGCTACTGAGCTACATGTTACTTTATTATAAGTTCAATTAGTTCAAAATCTTCAGAGGAGTAATTTTAGAAGGAAACAAAAATATTAAGGAAGCTGAAACGCACACCTTATACAGCAGAAAAAGGTTATGGAGGACCTTCTACAAGGAAAACGTAATCTCTGTATGCCAAACTTTTAGGAAACAATTCATTCATACAGTGTCTTCGTACTGCCTTTCCTCATCATTAGAGTTGAAGCAAGCCCATACCAATTTAAGAAAAGAAAACACAAAATAAAACAAATGATCCTGAACAATTTTTCCAGAAGAGGCTTTCTGCGCTTATCTTATCTCTCTCAAATCAACAAAACTATCTGCATCTTGGCAGACCGGGGTTGTCGTCTTATTTAAGAGTCCTGTCAAAAGCCCTAAAATAAACCATTTCTCCCTCGAGCCTCTCAAGATGACACCACTCCACGTTTCTTCTGCAATCGTAACCATACTTGAAGAATGATGAATTAAAAAAATGTTCTGATGGAAGTATAAGCTTTTAAAAAATACTTTAATATAGGATGGTATCTATTTACTATCACTGACACATGTCAAAGGGAAGTGTCACTCTATAATCTCACACGTTGTTTTAAACAACACCCACACAACTTCCATATGCCTAGAGGAGAAGGATTAGTGTCCTGCATGTAATTTTCAAGCAATTTAGCAGAGGAATTTAGGTCCTCCCTTCTCTCCTGCCCTGATGATGAGTACATAGGATTTTCTTAAACTCCCAGAATGTTGCTGCATTGTTAAAAAGCAAAAGACATTAAAATAAACCTGGAGAGAAAGCAAATATTTTCTGAGCGTGCAGAGTACAGCACTTCAGTAGAACTGCAGAGATGCAGCTATTCTGGAATGTCAAGTGACACTGCTCCCATTTGAACCAGAGCAGACCACAAGTATGTCTAGGAAGGTAATCATGTACCTGTGTAACTTACAGTGAACATTTTTGCCTGCAAGAGACTCTCTCAAATGTGGCCAGAAAACATAACATGAAAAGGGCATTACTGTATCCAGAGCAAACTCAAGAATATTCAAGCAAATACTGACCCAGATAGAAACAACATTCTTTGCAAGTCTGCAGTGAGCAATGTGGATTTTGGTTTATCATCACTGAACAGAGCATTTTCTTAAGACTGCTGCTTCAGTTTTAAGCGAGAGGCCACATGTTTTCATTGCTTCTGAACTGCAGAGCAAACAATTGACACACAGAAGGCTTGAGAATTTCAGTCCTGAGGGAAAAAAGGAATTCTGCCGTATCGTGCCAGTACAATCGTTAAATAGTGACATCACGCATAACAAATATAGATTAATCTAACATGAGAAAAGAGAAGGTAAAAGAGATAAAATGAGCCTTATGAAATGGGGAAAATATACCACCAAAAATATCCACTTCCAAAGCCGCATAACTGGACACTGCTGGAAAGACAGCAAGTTAGTACTTCCTTAAGGGATGCAGGAAGTCTGCATTTCCTGAAGTGTCCCTGAAGGCATAGACTTATCTATATATTTCCAACTCTGATCTCTAACCACAAATCCAAAGCACGCCCATGCTTCTGCATGTCCTTTTATACTTAAAACACTGCCTCTCCTGCCTATTCATCAAGAATCTGTTCTCCTGTCTCACAATCTTGCGTGCCAACTGTTACAACTTTCTTTTCCCTATCCTTTGTACACGCAATTTTACCTTATTCTTAGCCACCCAGAATAGCTGTGAAGACCATTGCCTTTTCTGTTTTTTAATCATATCTTGCAACTTTCCATTGAGTAGCTCTTCTCTGTAATATTCTCTATCTTCTTGTTCAAATATGTTTATCTCGCATTTACATGAAAAAGATGTAGCAAGATTTGTCTCACTAGCACCCAGGGAATGGTACCTTCTGCCTCTAGCTCAGGTTCGTAAACAAGGGTACCAATAAGCTTATTTCCTGTGCTGCTGCTGAGCCGAGGGAGGAACCATCCTCTAAAAGGCTCATTCCCTGTTAACTTAGAAGTTCCTGTTGCCAAAACACCTGTCTTGATAGCGATGAAGGCTACGGCCCTTGGATCACCACGCCTTCCTCTTTTATCTCTCTTTATCTTTGGCTTCCCTTTACACTTCAGTTCATACTCAGATTTGAAGCTCTCTGGTCCAGGACCACCTCTTCAGTCCATATTTTTACAGTGTTTGGTCAACAGTAGGGCTCTTAGGTGCTATCAGCAGCAAGAACAGGAAACCAAGTAATAAATTAAGGAGATCAACAAAGTGTTAAAACCTAGCTTATCTGAGGTCTCACCTTCTGACAGCTAAATGTTTTCAAGTTAAGTGGTGCACTGTGGTCTGCCTGTTTTACTGCTTCTTTGCTGAACCCAAGCCACAGAGGCTATGTCTCTTCTATCCTGAGCCAAAAAGTACTGACCACAGCAGAACCACAACTACTCAAAATTTAGAGTATCAATCTGAAATACCTGTTTAACTGCTACTGAGAAATCAATAGCCACATTTTTTTCCTAAATGCCAATAAAAAATAAATACATTTCAGGCCTCAGCTGGGGGAAAAAAAAAGTATCAGAGCATTAAAATAGTAATGTCTTTGATCCTAGCAGTGAAAGAATTTCTATTTTCTCAGAAACTAGAAGGTCGGGGAAAATCAATTTTTCTGACAAAAGTAACAGAAATGCTTTCAATTTTTTAAGGTTTCACAATGAAGAAGAGTTAAACTTTAAAAGTTAAAATAAATGGCAGAACTATGGAGAATTGAAAATCTAAGAACATTGACACTTCACTGCTGATTCATTCTGCAACATGAAGACAGCCACAAATCACAAATTTCAATAGTTACAAAGCCCTGCATGACTTCAACGTAGCTTTCAAATTCAGAGGCTGGAAAGATTGTGTCGCTGTTAGGTCATCGCGCCCACTCTCTTTCTCAGTTCAGGATCGCTCCCAGTGCTATTGTGCACATTTTTGCTCAGAACAGAAAACTGGTAAAAGATGTAAGGTGCTATTAAAATGAGCGAGGAACCGAGGGAAATTAACATCAAGCACTATACAGTGATAAAATGCGGATAATGAAGAAGCTATCAGATTGTGTTTTATATGCATATTTACAACCCACTGGGGGTTACTAAAGTATCTGTAAACAAATGTAACTGCTGATTACATGCCTTACAATTTCACAGTTCCATTTAACATTACTGTTTAGCTGTACATTTAACTATCATTTGCTTCAGTGCAACTATAATGATAAACCATGGGTGAACATTCACTCCACTAAAACCACTTGCTCC
Source organism: Anarhynchus alexandrinus (assembly GCA_008711295.1). Classification (NCBI taxonomy): domain Eukaryota; kingdom Metazoa; phylum Chordata; class Aves; order Charadriiformes; family Charadriidae; genus Anarhynchus; species Anarhynchus alexandrinus. The sequence goes on along the minus strand of VUYV01000037.1, from coordinate 833,476 downwards.
AATAATTGTATTCTAGTAACCAGTACAAATTCAAAAATCACACCTCAGTTTCACTGCTTGCCTGCTTTTGACACCATCAAGCACTTTCTTGGTATAAATCTTAACCTAAAATCACGACCTTGACCATGGTGTAAAGCTTGTGTCAATTTATTCCTCAGTTCTTTTTCAGCCAGCTCCTTTATTTTCTTTAAGAGGTTCTCTTCCTCCTTATAGCCTGCCAATATGCCAAAGAGCTCCATTCTCAGCCTACTCCAGTCATTCAGCCTTTGCTAAGTTCTCACTTGTTCCTGATTTTTGTTTCCACAAAGCAAATCCAAAATTCTCTCTATTCCCTCATCTCCCCGATAGCTTTTCTCGGTCAGCTTCCTTGACAAAGTCAGTCCACCAAAACCATCCTGGGTCTTCTATTTGACACTCACCTCCTCAGCTACCCTCTAATTTGGATACAGATTCTACTTTGTCCTTGCAGAGAAATCGATTCCTCCATTACTTCCTCTGTCATACTGCTATTGTCCACATTCTCCTTTCCACCCAGATAATCAAAATCTCATTTATCTCCCACCTTGATTTACCAATCTTCCCTATACGTTCCTAAACCCCAAATTAGTCTCTGCAGATCTTTTCCAAACATCATATCACCTCCAAGGCTTCCCCTTTCTCCTCTAAAACATGCAATACTGGAAAACGTCACAGCTGTAAAGTGTCTATTTACTCCTTTTGCACTCTTTGCCTATCTGAAGGCTGATGATTTCCATTATCCACGTATCTGCTGCTCTCACAAGCAGCATAGCACTGTCTCCCACCCAAGCTTCTCTAGCTACTGACAATATCTAGTTTTGTAGAGTTGTACCAGAAATGCAAAAGTTCAGGAGGTATTTGAAGCCCAAGAATGTGTTAAGTTACCTCAGCACATTGCTCTGATGGAACCATTCAAATTGCTTGCTGAGTTCTACTTCTGTGTTTTCTACAGAAATTCAAAGAGCACCTAGATGTGTGATCATCAGAGACTTGAAATAGTTAGCCTGGCCATTTATTTTACTAATGAATTTGAAGTCATGTGAAGATACACCTGACTAGCTTTAAACACAAAAAGAATGACTGCATCCTATGACACTTATTAATAACAGTATGAATAAACTTAGTTACAGCTGCATAATTTTGCAGCAAGTGTTCAGACAGACAAATGTAACCAACATAATTATAAGTTCTCCATTCACTGGGGAAAAGCAGTGAAAGAAATCAGATATATGGGTTTTTTTTTTCAAACTACAAACTGGACTCTTGAAAATTTTATCTTTTGGATTTTCTTCCTCCGCAAATTACACTATGTTGCTTTCTGTAAACGGAAGTGTAGGTTGCATTTTCAAAGACCGAAGGCCAAAGAGTTGACTTAAAAACATAAATGGCTATTAACCTCCTTGCTATTTAGAATATTTCAAATTACAAAAGAAAAAAATGACAACATTTCAGAAAGAAATCAAGGCAGAAAATAGATTCTATAAATGCTTCTGATACATTATGTTTAGAAACAGGAAGATTATTTTTATGATAATATTATGCGCAAAAAAAAATCACAAATTAATCTAATAGTTCCAATTCCTCCTTCCAATCAGATCCAGCAATGCATCAGAATTCTTTCTTGTGCTACAGATACCCATCAGAAGTCAAGATCCAGCACAACTTACTTTTTATTTATGCTCTAATCTTAAGCAGCCTTACTTAGTGACCTCAAAGTAAGGGAGGCTTCTTGTAAACAAGTGAGGAGTCCAGGCTTGCCCTGTAAAATAGAGGTGCAGCCAGGGAACATATAATATAGTTCCTCCCTGCACTCCTTCGTTGCACCGCATACCTACCCAGAGTTGCAGGTTTCAGATAGTCCTAGGGGCCTATCTTTAGGTGGTCGGGTTAGAAGCAGATTTTATCAGTTGGCTGCAACACCCAAAATCTTTATGTGGGCTCTGCTTCTAGGGAAGTGATACTAGCATATTTGCAAACTAATTTGTCATAACAGACCCATTGTAAAAGATGTGGCTCACAGGCATAACTGCCATATATCTCTAAATGGATTAGAAAATAATTAATGTTTAAAAAGCTTCAGGCATTTTGTTTAACAAAGAGATTAAAAGTAATGCCAAATAAACAGTTTTCTCATCTGTTTATTTGACATACATGCTGTTACATGTTATACAGTTACTTAAGCACAATTAACTAAACCTAAGACAATGGCAGGGCTGCCAAGCACAGATCAACTGTTCACTGCTTAGAAGACAGGTGACTAAACCAGCTTCAGCTCATTAGAAGAGAGCTGGCAACACTAATAACAGTGGTTATTTACCTAGTCTGAAAGAAACACACCTGACAAGACAGAACTCAAAAAACTTCCAGGCTATACTAGAAGACCAAGGCCACATATGTAATTAACTGGACATCCCCAAACTGCCTCAATTCCTAGGCATTTTTGGTGCATGGGTGCTTTAACCAGGAAAAAAAAAAAACAAAAAACAACGAAACCAAAAAACCACCACTACCCACACTCCCCCCCAAAAGTTATCAAGGTACACAACAGCAGGGACGGAAGGAAGTCAGAGGGTTAGTACTGAGAGTCCATAGTTAAAGTTGCATTTTATGAAGAAATTTACACAAGCAGGAAAAAAACAAAGCATAAAGAAAGCATGGCAAGAGCTCTGAAGCCCTGAAAAGGATTAGAAAGAATCGCTCCAGGGGATGAGTCAGGAAAGAGAAGAGTCAAGTGTGAACATAAGAAAGACAAGGGCAGAGACGAGTTGTTCAGATGGACTGATGCAGTTGAAAAATTCTTCTTACCAACCTTGTTCTGATAAAAACTTACTAATATGTTCCAGTATCCTACTGTCTGACACCTCAAGCACCTATCTATTGTGCCATCTCCCAAAGGAAACTGGCAGGACCACTGGAAAGAAACTTGAATCTCACACAGAAAGGAGAAGTTAGTAGAGAAACACAAAGAGGAACATTATAGTGAATAGGGAAGCTGAAGAAACTAGTTAAGTTGAAATGATAGAAAGAAACAGCAGCTTGCAGAAGACAAGATCTGTAAATCCCAACGACAGAAATGCAATTTGCGATTAAGACAGCTGGTAAAGGTCATTCAAGGACAGAGCCCAACAGGAGAAGAGAAGGACCACGAGGAGATTTAAATTCTGAGAGTTGCTAAGCAAAGGGGAGAAAGAGAGGAAGAGAAAACAGAAACACTGAACAAAGATGATCATTACTCAGTTTTTTCAAAGCTCCTGTTTTTCTTTTTTTGACTGACATGTTTTTTAAAAGCCTCACCTGATAGAGACCCCTACATGTCATGTAAATTAATCCGTCAGATAACGTTATCTGAACTTTTGTAGGTATTTTGAGGATCATCTTCGCATTAAAATGGGTAACACAAAAACATGGTCAGATTCCTTTCATCTAACAAAAAGAAGATTGACAGAGCAACTTGATCACACTCTAACGTTATCTACATAGGAAAGAAATTTGTTAGAAGACTGAAGTTACCAGGTAACACTGTAATGAAACCAGAAAATGAAACCAGTAAGCTGGAAGCTAGCAGTAGGTGTGTTTAGGCTAGCAAAAAAAAAAAAAAAAGAAAAAAGGAAGTGAAACTGTTGTAATTCACACCGAACAAAATTGATTTGCAAAAGTGCCAACCTACTATGCTGGTATTCTAAATAGAGAATGAAAGACTTATTTTAAAGAGCTGCTCTTGCTCAGAAAATGCAACAGATTGTTGCAGGGATTGTTCTGTGACTTGCTATGGTCTACACTGTGCAACATAGCAAACTTGATGACCATAATGACTGCTCCATTATGTTGTAAAATATACAAACCTCTTGCCTCCTCCATCTTATGGCACTGTTATGCTAATAAACATTCCTTAGTGATAAAGCTCTGCATCTTCTATTAGCCTACATCTGTATCATAAATGAAATTGTTACCCAGAAACAAACAAAAAACCTCACACCCACATCTGCCTACTTTTACATTTTCCATATTGCATTTGCTATAAGGATTTAATCACATTATCTACAAGTCACACTTAGTATTCATTTCATGACCCAGTCTTGAACAGTAAGTTTCTCCAAAACCTGCTTTTGATTAAACTTTCAGACACATCTCCAGTTACTCTCTCTCTCTCTTCTTGTCATAGAAATTAAACAAAAGAAAATATTAGTTCTCTGTGTCTACATTATAAGTAGTACAGTTATAGAAAAAAAAGTTTTGACAATAAGGGATAAAAACATGATTTCAATCACTTAAAAATCACTAAATATTGTAGTAGTTAGATGGGATAAGGAAACATACTGTCCATGAGACCAATATCAAGTTCCTAATTCAGACATCGTTTGCAGAATATATATAAAAAATATGAAAGGGCATGATTTGCCTTATGAAAACAATGTACTATCTTCATCCTAGAATGGAACCAATAAACTTTGAGCAATGTAGTCTAATTTATGATTGAGTAGAAGTGCCCTTGACAGAATTGCCCATACATTTTTATTCATCCTTTGAACAAATTACAACATTGGGGGGGATACATAATCAATTTAGCAATTTCAGCCAATTTAAAGACTTGAACAAGAAATTACCTTTAAAATCCCACCCACATACTTAGAACCATTATTTGGATTTTTGAAAATATCATTCTTTTTCATGCTTACGATTAGAAAGAATTAAGAATTTTGCAAAATGTTAGTGCTTACTTATCTCCAAAGAATTTTCTCCAGAAATCTGCAGCATCGGCTTTAGTGATACGAAAGTTATCACCCTGGAATTGTCCATTTGGAAAAATAGCCTTGATTTCTGCTAGCATGTGGCTGAAGATGAGGGACAGCTTTGTGAGGTTTCTCCTGCAGACATAACAGGGAAAAAAAATAATCACATCAAATCCTTAAAATTGAATAAATTGAATCAATCTTTCAGTATCTCGTATATCTTACATATTTATGTAATAATCACTGTGTGACACAAGAAAAATTGAGCTTTCAACTGAAAACACATCAAAGAAATACAAATCAGTAGTTTGGGTTTCTACACACTTCTGAGACCATATTTACATTAAGTCTCCATGAATATAAAATCATTTATTCAGCAACAGAACAGATTTGAGTTCTCAACTGCATATTCCAGATACATTTCTGATCCCCATAAAGATTAAGCTTGTGCGTTTCTATTTCATTTAATCGTTGAAGAAGCAGGAATTTATACTAATTAAACAGATAATACATTAAAAAAACAAACAAACAACAAAACACCACATCAAAAGCTCAAAACATAGTTTTATATATGACATCAGACCTATTTCAGTCCAGGTTTCTAGATATATAGACACAGCATAGGACTAGGTTTACGCTTTTTTCCTATGACAATTTTATTCTTTTTAGCTTTCCCTTACTACAGCTACTTCCTATTCTCTTTTTAAATGTCTTCCCTTTAGTTAAAACTTGCTCTCAGTTTTCAGTGGCATGTTCGAAACAAAAATGAAGCTTCTTTGTGATTAGCGCACTTCCCATAAGCTTTCCAGACAATTAAAAAAAAAGGTAATAAAAAAATATTTAGTTTTTGGCAAAGAAATCCCATTTAGTATAGTGCAAAGAACACAGCATCCTTAAATGCAAATAATCCTTTTGCATGGAAAAATCTGTGGGAGATGTTGGGAGAGAGAAGAAGGGTGAAGTAACCTTTATGAGTTTCTTCCTGGAGATTCCTTACATGATCCTTGCAGTAAAAAGGGGGTATTCCTGATATACAAAATAGGACCCAGGAGATGGAGCAGTTTTCATGAAGAATTTGTATTCTTATGTATTTTAATGAAGTATTTTAATAAGTTAGAAGTGTCCTATGTCAAGCCCATTCACCTTTCACAATCTCAGGTACTACTTAATAGTGCCTCAAACAACTTAATGAAAAACATAATAAAATGCTTATCAATCATATAATTTATAACTGCTTATAGACAATATTTTAAATAAATTCAAACTTATTCGTAAGTCCCCAGGCACACAAAAAGATTACGATCGATTTTTACTCATGCATACCAAATAGCTTTTAGAATGCTCAAAATCTCAGAATACCCACAGTTGAACAGGTTTCCTGGGGTCTTCCTAAAAGTACACTCAACTTAGTACTGAAGCAGTAATTATTTCAACCAAATTTGTGAACAGCTTATCATACAGACTCCTGTGGAAACTGTGTTGCAGATTCTATTGTAGATTTTGCTACCAGGAAAACTATGATAAAGACAGTTGTTTTGAAAACATAAGCAATTTCAAACAAACAAACAAACCCCTGACAAAAACACTCTCCCTCCCTTCAAGATTGAGAACAGTTGTAAGGCTTATTCTTTCAGAGTCCTTTAATTCCTCCAGTATAATCAGATGTCTATAATTATGATGCCTGACTGTTCCATATTTTCTGGATTTGTTCCTTGCTATCCCCCTTCCTATTTCCTTTGTACTTTAATTACACACACGTGTTCATTATTATTTTACTCCTCAGAACTCAAGCCTGATGCAGAGAGCAAGCAACAGCTATTTTAATGTGGCTTCCTCAGCCTGACCTAGATCCAAGATTAAGCAAGCAGCTTTCTACTCAGGACAGATGGGAACATGATTCGGTGCAAGTTTGAACAGAGCTCTCCCTTGCCTGGTACACCATATATCTGTCTACTGTGCTGCATGGGCTCTTTTCAGGTACAAATCTACCAAGTGAGCTTGTATGATTTGTGAGGCTTGAGCCCTGCAGTGAGCTAAAGGATGAAGTCATGTACAGGTGCCCCAAGGGCATGTCCATGCACATGCATTGCCTATCAGGTATAGCTGCACAGTGTGGGACCAGAACCAACAACTGGTAGGAACTGGACAGCAAACGCCCAGTGTAGACACGCATCCAAACAGCTGTATCTAAATCACAAAGCCTGCTCCTTCCCTCTTTGAACAGCACCAGTCACTAAGAGCACCAATACACTTTTGTTTTGTTATACAAGTTGAGTAAAACAGAGAAAAGAGTCAAAAGAAAATCACTGCTTGTATTTGTATAAACAAGAAAAAATGTTTTATATCAAACTAAGATGCCTTCTTTTTATCTAACTGCAAAGCTGAAATTTGAAACCAACTAGAACCTTATCCATGCCTGAACATACATCACAGCATATATGCACAGCAGAAAATGGCAAATTCTTGATCATTTATGTTAGCTGTGTTTCCTCCTTAATTTTGATTCTTGCTGTACCAGACTATTATCTCAAGTCCCTCTTCAGTATCAAATAATCATGATAAATCATGTCTTAACATTTCACTTGTATTTTTTTCTTTAGAATTGTAAAGCACATATTGCACCACTTTTACTTAGATATGCGTACATGATACCAGATCTTAGTAACTTATTGAGACAGCGATACAAAGCTCAATGATTTCAGAAATGGTTTTCAAGTATTATACAGGGTGCAGAGATGATGGCATCAGGGTGGACCATTGATTCTCCCTACCTGTGCATTTCACTCTACAGACATTGCCTATCCATTCTAGCCCATGCAATTTTGCTGTCTTGTGGAGGGCTTTCCCAGGGCATCTCAAGAAGCACATAACTCCACGTTATCCACTTGGCAGTTTGTGGAGTTCCATTTTCTAAGTTAGGATAACTCCTTTTTCTCCCTCCATATAAAGATGGAGGAGGGTCAAAAATTTTCCATCTTGTTTTCCATTCATAAGTGCAAGACAACGTATTCAAGTCCTATTTATTTGAAAAACAACAACTAAAACCGTCAGCTTCAGTATTTTTGTGAACAATCCTAATGGAAGCCAAAGAACTGGTCAATCTGAGGTCTCATTCCCACCACAGACTGTAAATAAACCAATCTTTATTAACTCAGTCTGCATCTCTGACCCTAACACGGGCTTTTCTTCTCCTGGTCACAGTGAGGACTGTTGTAGTGGCAGAGGAACAATATGAACACTACTTCATCCTGGCAGTCCGGTGGCACAGAAGAGCTAAGCAGATCCATGCTCTGGAGAGACCCTTTGACTCATTAGATTCTAGCAGGGGAGAGACACCTTAAGGGACCATACTGGAGCTATATCTCAAAAAAGTGACATCCAAATTATAAAGAAACAATGGTTTTAATGTCTCAGCAGCCAGCCTTCAGGGTTTAAAATTATAATAATCTTTCACTGGCAACATGGAGTAGGTTAGAGGTGGGATTTCGTTCCTCAGCTGTGTTATGCCTGGTACAAACACCTTTATTTCTGTCAAGAGACTGGGTTTCATGCTGATGAAAAAAATCTTATCTTTCCAAAAATCAAAATCCAACAACACTGCCTCTTTACACCAAATTGAACTGAGATGATCATTCTCCACAATATAATAGCTACTGTGGTAAGATTTAAGAATATTTTAACACTACATGATGCTACAGCAACAGCACTTTTACATCATATATAGTGTAGGTCCCTTCCATATTATTTACAACATACTCAACACCCATTACTTGATGTTTTTCCTATGATTCATGCTTAGCTTTTGCTAACTTTCTTTTGCCAACTCAAACTGAAGCCATGCAGTTCAAACCCCTTCTAGTACTTGATTTCTGAAGTACCAGGTTTTCATTCCTACTCTATTATTTGTTGCCAGACATGCTTGTTCATGACAGATCTACTGAAGAACCAACAAGGTTTGAACCAACCCCAGAATGTCTAAGATATAAAAACTGAATTTTCATTTAGTATAAACTTGTAAAGGCTTATTGAAACAGTAAGCATCTTTTGGTTAATCAAAAGAAAAATGCATTTTCTTAATATCAAAATTAATCTGTCTTTCGGAATTACACCTCATCAGCAAGTTTTCTAAAATACAGACAGTAAAGCTTGAAAACAAGAATTGTGAGTTTGCTCACTTTTCAGTAAGTGACAATATTCTGAATCAATTTTCTCTTCAAGCCCGGGCAGGGGGGGTCAGGCTAGAGAATACTGCAAAGATTTCATAACTGGAAGACTTTTCAAATACCCAGTCATATGCAACTTGAAAACAGGGCTTAATGATGGAAATATTAACATCCCAGCCATCACCAGAGCAGCAGCAGCTAGTGGTAGAAGGCCTGAAGCAGTCCTACCCTCCTGGATCTATTAAACAGCAAAGTCAAGCATGACCGGCATGCAGTAACACAGATAAGGTTTGGCTCTGTCAACTTTGTTAATCACTGTATGAAAGCTAATTTTACTTTTTGGAAAGCAATATGGTTGAGCAATCAGAACTGGACAGGGAATTAGGCAGTGTCACTTCCCTTCTGCCACTGGCCTGGTTGATGAGGTGGGAGGAACACCTGTGTCCTCCATTTACTGCCTGCATATGCAGATGAACCAAGTGAAATACGCAGAGCGCTCCGAACTTGGAGAGTTCCAAACAAATACACTTGGCAGAATCAACATATACATAAATATACAAGGCAAAGCATACATCTGTGCCCCAATCCCTCGTAATTACTGGATTTCACAGACAATAATGAAGACAAAGTCATTTTAGCAATATGTACTTATATCTCATGCAACAACTTGAAAATGCATAAAGCTGCTTACATACTGTATGTGTGTATCATTTCTACTTTCACACTTGTATATTACTATCTCCCATGAAAAACAATTATTTTTATTTTACAACTATACATATTTCTCAAAAAAAAAAACCCCAAGTAGCGTAGAAAAGAAGTCAGACTGTATGTCTTTGCAGTTAGGTCACTCCAAAAATTAGGTTACTGCTAGGTTTCCTTCTTCACTGCATCTAGTAAGTGTTTAATCTTTCAGCATCCACATATATATACTTTGTTAAACAACAACCTGCTATAATAAACATCAACTTTCCAAGTTCATAATATATAACTCAATCCCCTGGCACAGAAAAACAGTCTTTAGAGCTAGAATAAAATCTGTTTCGCAGCTAGGAATATTTTCCAGATCAATCTGACACAAAAGCATACCAGACTATTACTAAATAACAGATAATTCCTGTTCAGAATAATTATACAAAGACAGCTCTGTTAGTGGGCACAACTGCAAATCAGAACTGCTTGTGAACCAAGACAAAAGAAAGTCTGAAACGCCTTCATAAGGTGAATTGTTTATTTTTACTTTTAAAAATCCATCCCCCCAAATATTAAAGCTTCAAAATCCAAAGCATATGTACAGACCTCATTTCACATAATTAGTTCTATTCAAAACAGATTTCTGATCCATATGCTTGAGTTGCAGTAAAACACAGGGATCCTACAGAATACATTTACTAATTTGAAGAGACAGATTAGAGTCTTGTGATTCAGGTACAAAAGGCAGAAGTGGAAACCCATGTTCTGAGCTCTTTCACTCTGCTCTCTGAGAGTTCAGCATTTACATTTTGTGCCCCAGACTTTCATTCTGTGAAAAAAGCCCTTTCCAAACTATTTCCCATTTGTACTTCGCCACCATGAGGAAAATCATAGCTGCTTATAAAGCCCCTTGACAGATTATACTTCTGCCATTAACTACTGACAAGTGACACAAGACACAAATGCACAAAGTTCAAGACAAATCATAAAGAAAAAAAAATTTCTGAAGAAACATGTGAATTTCCAAAGATCTCCAGAAGGCACAGGAACACGACTAAAAATCATACATGCTGCTAGCAGCTCAATCTTGATAATCTAGTACAACCCTGACTCATTTATCCCTCTTCCTCTTCCAGAACTTCCTCTTTCACAGACGGTAAACATAGGAAGAAAAAAAAAATAAATCAACAACAAAAAACCCCAACGCTGCTTTTTTAGAAAACTACAGGTGTAGAATACAGTCATATAGTCTTAACAACAGATCTCTCCTTAACGCTTCAGAGGAAGTAAAGGAAACCAAAGGTTCCTGTGAACATGCCTGTGGAGAAAAAAAACCTGTCTACCACCATATTTGGCAATCAGCTCAACTCTGGATGTATGCAATAATTATTTTTAAAAGCTATGTTAAGGACAGGGTATCGTTCAGGGACCAGAGTATACGGGCCTATTCTTGGGACGAAATTTTCCTGGGACTAAGAATAAGCATGAGCTCTATTTCCTACTTGTGATCCTGACTCATGGAAGGAACACAGACAAATAACTTAATTTTGCTGTGCTTTAGTACTCCTCATCTGTAAGTCTAGAAAAAAAATTGTTGCCTTAAACATGGCGAGGTTCAGTCAACAATTAAGTTCATTGCATGCTAAACTTGAAAAACAAGTATAAAACTGTAAGAAACTAGCTGGAGGCAACTACTACTTTTCCTTATCATGAGTAGGAAAGCAGAACCCTTCCTTGAATGGATCCATCAGCCTCTTTCCAACACATACAAGTAGTATTGTGCAAGTCCAACTGCAGCTGTGCTATTCACAATGGATACCAAAATGAAAAAATGGCAGACTTTGGGCAAGATTTAGGCAAGGATTATTGGGAAAACAAAGAAAGTTGATCACAATGACACCTTGAGTTTTCCTCCATCTTTTCCTTTGCTTAAAAATCAGTTAACAGTTAACATTGATACACCATCTTCCATCAGCAGTCTGGTTTGTTTCATTCTCATATTTTAAAGACCAGAAGAATATCAAAATGGAAGAAGGCAACGTTTGAAGAATTGAAAGTTTCATTCCATCTTTCAAAACTGTTTATCAGCTGTCATTGCTTCTAGAGTAAGTATTTGCTGCCCCATTTATGCAAAAATAAAGAACGAACACAGTATACAAGCAGCTTAGTAAAGAAAATGGAATATAAATACAAAGGAAGGAAGATGGCCAGGGTTTCTCCAAATCGAAGACTCTTTACAAACCGATGAGTCTGTCTACTCACTACTCTCTCTGATCTTTCATTTATGAACTGGAGTGCCATTGCACCTACCAACATTTCTTAAGCAAAACTCTATCCAAGGATTATATTTGGTATTTACTAAACAAACACTCCATACAGCAGCAATCATGAATAGCTCTCATCAGCTGGGCTTTACAGCCCACGTTGTGAAAATTACACTACTTCTAGTTCTGTCCATAGGATAGTTATGCAGCACAGATGAATATCTCAAGGTACTCCTAAAGCAATTTAATCTCTCTTCTCACTAATACTCAGGTATATGAGGTAAGAAATACATTCATGAAATGAAAACACAAAGAGTGTTAGCAGGGGTTAAAGTAACAAAGGAAATACAGTCTGCATAAAGCAGAATGCAAGATGTCAAAAATGAAAAAAGGTGTGTTGACAAGCTAAAGATCTCATAATTTTCCCCATAAATAGTTGTTATCTCTATTTACTTATGCAAAAGAACAGATGTAACCAAAAATAACATCTGCAGAATGCTAGTCATGGAAAGAAATTTGAATAAAACTGATCTGAATATTTACAAGTATAAATACTTTGTAAAGAATAGTCAATCCTATGCAATTATAAGTAGCAACATAAACTAAGAGCTAACCGATTTATTGATTTTACTACTGAAACTTTTAATTGAGCTACTATATCATCCTTACAAAACACATGATTTAACATACTTTTAATCTATATACATGTCAGATTAAAAGTAAGAGCTGGACACCAGTATGTTTAGTTTTATTTGCTACTTTTTAACAGTCAGTTGCTTTTGCACTATGGTTTCACTCACCAGCATCAACATGTGATTTAGCACTGTTCTGCTTCCTCCACCCTTCTCCTGTAAGATGTCTTTGTCTACCAAGATCCAATGTTATTAACTGAACATTGCCTTAAGTGTAAAGCCAAATATCTGCATCTATAAATGAAACTGAAGTTGTCACAGAAACCCCCAGGAACAAGGATAAATCCCGGTTTTGAAAAGTTGAATTAAGCCACTGTATACATAAATATGTAAAACTTTGTAAAAAAGATACGTCAATTAATACGAAACATGGAAGAAGCAATTAGCGCGCTTTCACCATCTTCCAAAGCTTTCTTCAAGTGGAAGGAATATTTGAAACAACCCTTGGCCAAAACAAGCAGTCTGCTAAAGGCAGAGATGCGGTCGGTATGATATTTTAGCACCTGATTAGGACAGTAAACATCTTGAATTTCATTGCAAAGTGAGGTCACTACTATCATTCATACTATCCATGTACTCAAAGTATAACTGATAGCATCAACAGGTGTTAACATTTCCCCACATAATCATCACCCTCATAACTCTTGTGAGGATTACTTCGTTCGGAGATTACCCATGCCACGGATAAAGCACACCCATGCCACGGATAAAGCAAAGCTGCACACAAAAAAACACGCTTCTGTAGGTAGAGCAACTCGAGTGACTCTGGAAGGGTACAAAGCTGAGTTTGGCACAAATTCTGCCACGGCCAACGGCAGCAGCCCAACTGCCAAGGAGTTACTGACGTGACTACATGCTTCATCTGCTTGACAGCAATCTAGCCTGAGCAAAGGAAGGTGGTTTAGTTCTGTGTTGTGCTTGATGTAGTTTGCTGTCACGCAGCACCAGGAAATTCAGTGGTTTTGAGGTGCTAATACCAATAAAGCAGGTGTTGCATATAGCAGCCTGAGTACATCTCTTAGTATGCAGGCCTGTCTCATCTGAGCAGAAAACAATTAATGATGCTTCATTTTTTTGGTTGCTGTACGCTTTTTTCTTAGACAGAAATAGTCCAGAACACGTACTGCAGGCTTGTTCTTTTAGAATTTTCTATTCAGATTTTATTACTTTACCTTAAAAAACACTGTTACTATGTTTTCTAAGTGAAAGAAACTAAAAAAAAACCCCACTCCATGGAAATGAGCATCCTCAGTAACAGGCAATATAAATTACTTAATTTTAAATTCAAAACCTACTGAATTTTGTAACACTGTAGTTTCTTGTGCAGGCAAATCCTTTAGATTGTTCAACACTGAATCTAAATTTTTTCAGGCTTATGCTCTCATCACACTCAATAACTGTGGAAAAAATCTGCAACACAATCTAGCTATTTCTGAAAGCAGGACTACAAATACTTTTTGCTGACATTACGGCATTTTGGCAAACTAATATGCATATATGTATTTTTTTCCATATATATCATTCTCAAGTACCTAAATCTAATTTTGATATTTAACCTGAAATGGTCTTTGGATCATATGTGCCTCCCAGTACTTTTGAGAAAATATACACAAATTTGGCCAAATGATGAAACTGAGGGAAATTTTATTCAAGACGGCACAAAACAAAATTCAAAATTCTCAGTTCCTGTGGTTGACTAGACTACATATGAAACATTTGCAGACAACAACTCAGCATGTGCTAGCTTGCAGCTGTGGGGCATAACTCTCATTCTTAACTAGTGGGCTTTCAACTCCAAAGAGGATAGGACAAGAAAATTCTTCCCCATTTTTCAGTGAAGCCTACAATGAACTCAGAAAGGAAGACAAGCTGGTCAATTCAAGGGCAAAGAAGACAGAGGCTAGAGAAGGCAGATGGAAAAGAAGAGATGGCAATATTAAACTTGGTGAAACGTGAATTAAAAGGTACAATAATGCAGAGCCGCATGGGAAATCCCATAAGAAAATGCCAGCACTTTCAGAGAAGAACTTGAACAGCATGAAAATAGACCATAAGGAGATGCATTAAATTTCAGGAACAAACGTAACTATTTTATGGTTGCTTGCTAAGTGAACACCTATCCTGTGCATTCAGGCCTACCCAGGCAACAGTCCCATGGAAGAAGAAAATTTCATACTCTATTTAAAGCCTATCATGATGTACAAATACAAAGGGGACCAACCATGGTCACCCATATAATCCCATTTCTGGCAATTCTTTTGAGATCTTACCTTTTCAATTTTAAAATAATCTAATTTAATTTTTTTTTTCTTAAGTCCTAAGAAGTGTAATAGTATTTTTACCAGTCAGATTTTCTGATACAGATAATGGATCTGAATGCAAGTTTTAAAATAACTTAGCATTCACTTTCATGCATTAGGAGAGTACAGAAGTATCAAAACTGCAGCTTTTTTTTTTTTTAATGTTATTTTTAAATGTGCCGTAATCTGCAGAGGCTCTTATTACCTGCTGTGTCACACATGATTTCCACTGAGGGCATGTCAACAAGACTGCAAGCCAATAAGCTGTTCCTACATTCCTAAGAGACTAGCCAAAAGGGAATTTTCCTGGCTGAGCTGCTTCTGAGACTTGGTCAAGAGACGATGCTGAGCTGCACATTTTGCCCTAGAACTCAACTTATTCTAAAAGTCCTTAAATTTTACTTTTTGAGCCTCTTGTACATCATTACTTCTATGTATTTGTTCTGTGGCAGTGGTAGAAGCCTCTCATCAAAAGCAGAGTTCATTGTTTTACAAAGATTAAGCCTCTTCATCCCACATATCTTCCTGTTAAAAGTATCATCATTAAATGAGTAGAGGAACTCTCCCACTCTAGATCTTCACAAATATATTTCTTCACAGACCTTCAGATATGTCAAAATAAGAACTTTTACCCTAAGCCCTGAAAGAAGATTCCACATAGGCAGTCACTCTCATTAAAGCATCCTAAGAATTGTCTGTGAGCTGTTTTTCATGTGGTCTAAAATACACGATATTTACCAAAATGAAAGTCCAAGTGAGAGCTAAATAACCCACTGAAGTATAATAATCAGCCTTCAAATCACATCTCAAGTAATTCCTAGAGCTAAAGTTATTGAATTCCTATCAAACATATTAAAAAAAATTACCATTTCCTCAGATGCACTTTAATCAAATACACCTGAAATCATTCACTGAAAATGATTTAAACATTACTTAGCCCTGAGATGCAGCTTGTTTCACCATTCAGTTAACAAAATCTGTGTCGCATAGCTAAGCAGTGTCACACAAATGCATATGGCACAGAAATATACAAAGATGTATGAAGTACTGAAACTGTATGTGGGTCTTAGAATAATCACTGTGTTTATTTACTAAGAGAATGTAAAGTGACTTTCATTCCAAGAAGAAAGTTACCATCTCTGGTCAAAAGCAGTAAACAATACAAATCTACCCTATTCACTTTCATAGATGCCCTGAAGCAATCAGCCTCCTGCCGTCTCAGGTACCAGGAGCCCCTCTAAACCATTTAAAACCAGATACATTGCTGCCAGGTTGTGTTAGGAAGTTTATCTGTACAGGATAGCAAGGAAAGAAAAATCAAATACTTGGTTCCAAATTGTTACTTGAAATAGTTTCATGATGCTATATCTACTTACAGCCCATAAGGACCAGGTCAGTAGACATCCAACAGGACAATTAGGAACAACCTGGCAGAACTGGGAATACAGCACAGACCTTGGGAAAAGTCTAATAGATTTCTTCTTTATAACAAGGTATGTGATTTCATACTAACTGAAAATAGAACTGGCTGAAATATTATCATCAGTATTTTAGTGCTAAAAAATGCAGGGATATAGCTAGACAGAGAGCTGCATTTTTCATGAAAACTGAGACAGAATCTTTACCTTCAAGAAGTACTGATGTCAAGTTTCAGAACAGAAGCTGTCTGTACAAATCAAAAGAAAGCATTTTGCTTCTTCACTCTTCATCTCCCATGAGTAGCAAGGGAAGAAGACAAAATAAAAAACATTGGAAAATTCTTTGTGAAAAAGTATTTTTCTGTTTTGGTCTCAAGTACCGTTACCAATGAAGAAATTTATACCCTGACCTGCTTACTAGATTCCCCCCTCCCCTTCAACATTAATAAGTTTATCCTATTTCAATGACTACATTTATGAACGTGGGTCATCCCCCACTGCTTTCAACCAGTGGTGGTATTTTCATATGTGGACACTTCAATTTGGGAGACAATCAAAGGTTTTAAAGAAAGCCACATAGCCATGGCCTCAGAGGGAAGGTCTGGTGTGAATAAATAATTGGGCTAAATTAAAAAAAAAACCCAACAACAAAAAAAACCAAGCAGAGGGTAGGCATTAAGGGATCAAGGGCTTGGGCTCAAAATGGAGGGAAGTACCAGCTGAGTTATACAGGGATCTGCTCCATTCAGCACATTCATTGGAAAACAGCGAGCAGCAAAGTGACAAAGTTTGCTGATTACATAGCTATTCAAAGGCTATAAGGCTGACAGATAACTGCAAATAGCTGCAGAGCGACTCAACAACAAAAATAGCAGATGAAGTTCAACATACATGAAGGCAAAACAATATATCTGGAAAAAAAATAATCTTGACCTGATGTACAAGAGGGCAGGCTCTGGGATGACCATTGCCACTCGGGAACACAACTTTGGACTATGATAGGTAATTCCACGACAATACCAGCTCAGTGCTCATCAGCAATAAAACTGCAAATCAAATATTATGAATTATTAGCAAAGGAAGAGAGAACAAAGCAAAAAACATAATTATCCCACCATATAGAATCACAGTCACCTCTTATCAAACCAGATCTATAAGAACCCGATATCTAAGAGATACATCAAAAGACAAGAAGGATTATCAAAGGTAAGAAATGACTTCAAATTGAGGAGGAACTGAGTATGCTGGGACTCTTCACCTTGCACAAGTAACCACAGAGGAAATCTGACAGAGGTCTACAAACTGCGAGTGGTATAAGGAAGATGGATAGGGACTGACAGTAACTAGAACATTAAATGAAGCTGACAGGAAGCAAGTTCAAAAAAAACCCTGATCCTCAGAAGTTGTTGCCTAAGGATACTGTGAAGGCAAGTTTAAACAGGCTTGAGAGGAGACTGGAAAAACACCAGGAAGAGCAGCTTCACTGAAGGTTACTAGAGTAACAAAGCACAACAGGCTCAGGAAATCCCTGAGCTGAAAATGGCCAGAGGCCATTCTTTTTCACCCCCATAACTGGGGTTGAAAAGTTGAAGTTGCCCAAAACAGAGACTGTATCAGGACCGTGGCTGTGCGTCCCCCTGGGAAGGTGGCCTGGCAAAATCTGGCAGTAGGAAAGGGCAGGCTATGGTGCAATACTGCATTAGGCAGAGATCCAGAGAAGTACAAGGATCATTCAGGCGCAGAGCACTACGCTGTGCTTTAAAATGATGGATGCAACAAGAACCTAGAAGGGTACTTGCTAACACTGGAGAAGCGAGTAGTATTAAGAGAGCTGACGGCAAAGTCGAATCACAGATGTCTTCCAAGATAATCAACATTAATAGTGAGAGTCAAGTAAGATAGCGTTCCTAAAATTAGATCAAGAGGCTCACAGAGGGCAAGAGTCCAAAGAGGATGAGAAAAGGTTACTATACCACAGCTGGAGTGGAAACATCAAAATTCTGAGTGGCAACGTGAAAACCTGCATGTTTTACTCACTGCTAAATCTTATCCCATGCAAGTTATTAAAACAATACATATGAATACCATCACAACAGGAAATAAAATAGACTAAAATTCCTTCCAGTAAAAATATTTTTTTTAAGGCATGGAGGTTTTCAGAGGCACACCTGATTTTTATTCCCCTGAGACTAAACACTTGTGCAGTTTTGCCTAGCAATGCAGTTTACTTTGCTACTTGCAAAAGTAAACACTTTCTGTGATTATGGATTCCTGGAACAATCAACCAGCCTCTGAAAACAAACTGCTTTGAAACAGGAATGTAAAACTAAAGACAATAGTATTCTTCCATCAAATACTGAAGCATTCCAGCTCTTGCTACCAAAGCAAGTAAGAACAGAGAAAACAGCAGACACAGAATTCATATCTTAAGTTTAAACAAACAAGCAAAAATCTCCGGATACTAAGAAATCAAGCTGTATGTTTCTAACCGCTCTTTTTTCATGAATCATCTTAAAATCACTACACTACATATTCCGGCAAATTTTCACCACCTGAAAATACTTATATTAAGATTACATGAAATTGTATATATTATCTTTATTTTGATTTAGTTTGTGGACCCAACATTTTAATTTCTCTAATTACTTGAATGCTGTAGCTAAATAAAAAAGCATACATTCTAAAGAACCACTGTGCTAAAATATTTCATAGTCAAAAACACATTCCCACTTCTGGTTTTCAGATAGTCATCTTGGGATAGGAAAGGAGCATTAATTCCCAAAGCGTACCATGCATTTAATTGCCCTTTTATACTATGAATAATAGGAAGACTGTTTAGATCTGAAGCGAAGGGATAGAGAATTAAAAAAATAAAAGTGCATTCCTTCCATCTCTGGGAAGCTCAGAGCACCAGCTACCATGGCGGATGGCCTGCCGAGGTTTGGCAGGGTTTGAAATATCCATGACAAAGAGCTCCACTTGGTGTGGCATATTTGGTGTTGGAAACCACTTTCACTCACACTAGCAGTCTTCATCCTGCATAAGTGACATCTGACATTGATACTATTGCTGTTGTAAGTCATATCTGAGTTACTATAACAAACACTTGTGATCAATAGCCATCACTTTATCTTACAGTCAAATAAATTACAAAGCCTTTAACTGTTAAAGAGACTGAAATAAATCATTACCAAATAAGAACTACTACAGCTGTCTACAACAGGTATATACTAAAGAAGCCTGTGCAGCCAACTTTAAAAACCTATCAACTGGTATCAACAAAAAGAGAGCATTCTGGAGAGACATTTTTGTGCCCCAAAGTCCCTGCACAGCCTGCCCTGTCCCTGGCTGGCTTCCCAGAAAAAAAGCAAGGCCCTGTACACCAGTTTCCACCAGAAGTCCCACAGTACTTCTTCACTCCTCCTATTCCCTAACGGCTGAAAGTAAATTTTTCATCTGGCTCCCAGAGAAGAGAGAGGAGAAAAGGTGACAGACAGACAGGAAAGGGGGAACGGAGGAGGCAAAGGCCAAATAGTTTTCCTGGGGCTTCTTGCTTCCCACCCACCAAGCCACATTCCACAGCTCCACAAGGGAGAGCCCCCTCTTTAGTACGGAAGATAAAATAGTTATCTGACATAGAGCGTTCTCTTACAAAATGCTCATCCGTGGAAAAGAATGAAGCAAAACATGAAACATCCCGTGTGTTGCACTCACGCGCTCTCATACCAGTCTAAATCCCACCAGATCACAGTAAACGTTTGGGAAGGGAAAGAATCGTACTTCATGTTAATACCCTGAACATGTAGAATTCCCAAATACTTCTCCAAAAAGCCTGAGGATTAAAAGGCCTGGCTGGTATGTCATAGTGACTCACTGCTTAAGTCCAGAATATGAAAAGATTAGCCAGCCAGAAAAACCTTTTTTTTTTTTTCATGAGTGATGTTAGTTAAAAGGTGAAGAGAACTAGAGAAGGTATTGAGAGAAACACAGCAGAAGAAGGAATTGAGAAGGACATTAAAAACATTTTTTTGAAAAGGTAAGGAGGAATGGAGGACACTATAAAACTCTTTGAAGGGTGAAAAATGAGAGAAGGATAAAAATGTAGAAGTGAAAAGTGGAAAATATATGTTTCTGATTCTTCCTTAAGAACTTTGTAGTTCACATTTTCCTCCAAGTTTAGTCACCTTAACTGCATGTATGATTCACCACAGGCTCACCCGCTAGTAACAGAAGATACATGACTAATAAGGCAGAGTAAGTTTTGATTTCAATAGCTAAGTAAGACCTAAGTATATTTGAAAAATTTATTCCAGTCAAAACGTACAAGTATGCGAATAATAACTCTCAATTTGATTTTTCCATTTCTTGGACTTACTACAGTCTGGCTGCAAGGAGTCTAGTAATAACAGCAACAATGCACTAACCCTGAACAGTTCATCAATATCTTACACTAGCTGTACCTAACTCTCTTGGAGAATATGAAAGCTATTTATTTCCAAAAGCAAGGCTTTAGTATATGTTAGGAACAATGTAAATAATTTTGAATTGAGACTGTGCCAAGCAGCAGTTTCAATTTGCAACATTTACTCAAAGAATCATAACTGTGGAAATAAGAAAGTGTTTTCAAAGTATTTAATTCTGAACAGTCTACTCTGGCTTCACTTAAATGTTTTAATAACACATATAAGCAAAATGCCAGAGACAACATAGCTCCTTTTGGAAGAAAGAGCAATGCTAAATAAATCATAGCTAATCTAAACTCTCAGCTCACTTAATGGTAATTTTGAGCAGAAACAAAGCGATAGGAATGTGTTCAAGAGAGGGATTGCTCTTCCTGCAGGAGAAAGTTGAGTCCCCAACACAAAAGTTTGATCGGTCAATACAGAGGACATCAACTTTGCAGAGGATATCTCTGAAACAGGTGTGACCCTCTCAGCAGGTGCTGGGAGGTCACAGTCATCTTTCTGCAGGACGGGGACTCCGTGTGTGGTTCTAGCCTTCCGTTCTTGCACCTGTGCAAATTCAGCACCAACAAGTGTAAAACACTACCAAGTCCAACCTCGTACAGCTGCAAGGAAGTGCACAGGTGCAGCTGCCCTGTGACTCAGGGCCAACACGTTTAATGCCATGACCGCATACCGCCATCTCTTCCTCACACAGTCCACAGCCAACCCTCTACAATGGGTATTTAAATACTTACAATGGTTATTTTTATCATCAAGGCTGTGTGGGGGGAGCCGGAGGGGGGAGATCCTGGAAGCATTCAATAAAAACATCCATCCCATTTGTACACGGGAAACTTAAGCCCGCTTTCAAGCTGTACTGAAGTAATTTCACAGTCAATTCCTAGAGCTCAATGGATTCTGCTGTAAACGAGTCTTGGCTGAAAACAAAGTTCATCCCACTGTAAATCTGGTGCTATATTCAGATGGCCTAAATTCCACCTAGCCCGCTATGCGCTTATTTTTGAAAACTCATGAAGCAAGGCCCACTGAATAANAGCACAAAATTCCTTCTAAAATTACTTTGATCTAAAATTATGCTTTTCCCCAGGTATTAGGAATGTCATTGAAAAAGACTTCTCTTGATTTAAAAAATTAAGAAAATCATAGACATTTATGCCTTGTTTCAAGAATTATTATCAGATTTTTTTATATATATTTTTGTTAGACACTTCTGCTGAATACTATCTCACAATCCTACAGAGCTGCAAATAATTCCACCTAGGATTACAAAGAAATTTTCCTTTGCTTACTCTGCAACTTTGTCTGTTAAATCAAAACCAACTTAATGCTTTTTGCTCAAAAATAAAAGATTTGTGAAGTTTCAGGTCAAATATTTGTAAGGATATCACCAGAAAGGGACCTTTATAAAAATTTATGGAACATGACTTACAGTTGACATTACATACTCGAGCTCTCTCGACATTAATCAAAAAGACCCTTTCAACCTAAAAGTTCAGGAAAATCCTGAAACAATGGAAAGCACAGAAAATAAACCACTATATGACTTGCTGTAATAACAGCTTACAAACATCAATATATATCGTTGAAGTATTAGTCAAAATGCAATCAGTCAACATTTAATTGGATCGACAGATCCAGAACTGAAAGGGACACTTACTACTTTAATGGGAGCCACAATAGCTCTGACAAGTGAAGTGTTGAGGGACAAAGGCTTCATCATCAATGCTGAAAGAGTGTGCCTTGTAACTATAAGTTAATTTGCATTAGTTATTCTATTATGAATTCCTCTCTAATCTTACTGAGATGAATTATGAGTGAACCTCAGGCAAGGGTTGTAATACTGATTTTGTCTAACAAAAAACTTCTTTGCAGGTACCCTGCCTCTACCAGAGCTTTATGTGAAGCAATTATCTCACATCAATTTTCCATGAGTTTCATTAGCACCCCTAACACCTTTCTTAACAGCAAAGCAATATACCTAGATCCAAACAAAAACCAGAAATCCCCTTTCCATGAATGGCTAGTGTCTGCTGCACCCAGCACTACCTGCTGAAATCTTGCCCCAATGTATCTCTTACACAGCAGGAATTGAAAATAAAGAGGTCACAAGAAGCATCATTCCACATTTTATTAGCTGTCTTCTGACAAGTAATAAATCATTATTCTAATTACTAATCTTTACTGACTTTTCTAATGATTAGCTTCCATTATAATCAACTGAAAAAGTAACAAGGTCCCTCTAAAGATAGTGACAGGAAAGCCAAAAGCATGTAAGAAGATTTGGTTTTAGGTGGATGTGTTCATACAGATGGCTTGCTCAGGTGTAGGACTGCTAAACAGACAACAAAAGCCAACAGCAGAGATTCAGTGGATTCTTGCAAGGTCCTCCAGAAGGGGCAGCTACAGAATGGTCTGGGAATCGAATCAGTATCTGTGCCATCCCTTCTGACCATAAAATATTTCATTTACTCAATCTAAGAATTCCTCATGCAGTCCTTCACTGTTCATGCAGGTTTCCTGGGATTAGTTCTCTCCACATCTGAAAAAGGTTTCAGCTCGAGGGGAGGGATATGGCTTCCTGAAACTTCACCAGAACCAGTGTGTCTGTTCTGAGGTACTCTCGGGGACACTTACTGCCCCTTCTGCACCATCGTTTGTCCTCTGGAGACTGTGCAGCTTGGCAAAAAATCTCTTCCAATAGAGAACGAAAAACTGTGATGTTGGTTATCCTTCATTACACAAGAGGAGGTGATCCTTTTATTACCATAATTCATACAAATCATAATACCAAGAATATATGCAATATGTGGTGGGATTTATCAACAACTCATATCATAAAAACAGCATGCCATTTCAATGTGGTAAATTGTGTGGTAAATGTCACATTAGCACATTATATTAAAAAAAATTTCTTCTGTTCCTAACTTTACAGGATCTTCCTAGCCTACCACACTCACCTCCGCCCTTCAATATTTTCTTGCATTCATTTTAACATTTATTCAGTTGACTTGATATGTATTTTTCAACTATGAGGAGGAGTGAGGCAAGTATCAGTTATCTAGATAAACAATAAACTAGTTCCTTTCTGCATGCCTTTTGGTATCAGAGGGTATTGAGGTATACACACATATACATATATATATATATCAGAGGGGCTGTGTGTGTGTGTGTATATATATATAGGGGGTGTATGTATATATATGTAATTGGTAGTTAGCTGAAGAGGCTGAAGAAGAGAGCAGTAGGCCACTTCCTCTCCAACACTTAAAAAAACTGAACTGGACACGTGCTTGTTCAGACTCTAGGGCCTAAACATTCTTGAGTTTTGCGCCCAACCCCACTCTTCCCTTTCATGGTCTCAGTTGCAATTAAGACTTCTTAGGTGCATGACATGTTACAATCATAGAATCATAGAATGGAAACTAATAACACATTTACATACCTTGCATCAGATTACACTTTTTGCCCCCTCAAGAATGAAAAGCCATCCCTTGAACAAGCCACAAAGCAGCTCAAACAGAAGGCAGGACCAGGCAGGGGTTCCACCACTGCCACCCTGCCTACAGGGTCACCAGCCGGAGAGTGTTCCATCCATGGGGAGGACAACCAGCTCCACCTGAGCCCTAAAGTCTGAACAAAGAGCCCTTGCTCCTTTTTTTACAGAAGACTATTACTATGTAAATGACTTAACGAAGGAGTTAATGAGCCTCTGCCTACAACAGGGTGTTAAAATGAACCCTTTAACAGAGTTTTTGCTATATCCGAGAGCAGATACATGGCTAATTTACTTCCTTGATTTTAGGAAAAATTGAAGGCGGCAAAGATACATTTTTAACACATGTTCAACAGCCCTGGCCACACTGCCTGTAGGTATTAGGGAACAAAAAAGGGCCAGGGCATGAGCGCTCCTACCTGCAGACCCTACCGTTTCCCTGCCCACAGGTGCCTTGGCATGACCCTGGCCCAGGCCAGCCATCGTTCTGCCACCCAACGCCTCGGTACCGCACCACAGGTGACAGCTCCGGTGAAGGACTGTCCCTGGCAGGCCCTACGGATCAGGTCTCCCTGTCTTGAGAGAAAGGCATGTTCATCTAGACACAGTTGACATACCACACCATTTCCCCCGAGGATCATCCAATAAACACTGGCCCATTTTATTCACGGGCACAAAAACCGCTATTTAAGTATACAATGCAAATTACATCTAAGTAGAGTTGGTAACCTGGGATTTAACTCAGGAACCTACTTAAGGCTCCTGGACAACAGTGAACCTCAGCAAATGTCTGCGTGCCCAATCAATTAAAAAGGAAGCCTAAAGATATCTGAGCTGACCTATAAAAAAAAGTTAGTGGTGATTCAACCCAAACTTCTATAATAATCGTTTCTGTTGAAGAAAATACTTCAGTTCTGAATGCCAGCAATTGAAAGCAAGGGAAAAAAAATAAAAAGGTAAGGTAAGGGAAGAACAGCTTATGTTTTTAAATAGAGGGCAATAAACCATTTGGCATGCACCTTTTCTAATAAAAATGTACCAGAAAATGTGAAAACCTGAATATTCACTCTCAAAAGCACAAAGCCATTTCAGCATCTGTTGAAAACACTGCATTATCTCAGAATGTAACTATGACACAAATACACAGAACTATAAATACAATTACATCTGTAGTTTTTATCTAAAGTAATCAGATATTATGCACGAGAATATCAAAACCAGAAGGAAAACATCAGGTTTTGATAAAAGTTGAGATATTCTAGGATTTATATGGCATTAAATTTTGCTCTAAATCAAGGCAGACCAGTTCCTAGCCCAAAAAGGGAGAAATGTCAAACTTCATGAAGTCCACTTGAATTTCCAGCACTCCCATAGTTTTTACAGGAAAGGTGGTAATATGCAGTCAAGTATAAAACCATGAGAATTTGCAGGAAATAATTTCTCCTTTGCCTGTACTTACAAAGTTGTATATTTTGTTTATAGTTGAACCTAACATTTAAAAAAAAAAAAAAGAACATAACCCAAATATTAAGGAACTATGCTACATGCTCTAAGATTACCTATAGGATAAAAGCAACCTTAAGAAGAATTGTTAGTTGTTTATTCTTCTGCTATCCAGCATTTGTTGTAACCACTTGGTAGAAAAACCCAGAAGATCTTCCTATTTTAAATTGTGGATTTTTTTTTTACCTACTTTGTTTAACTGAACTCTCTTACATCACGAACATCAGATTTTTGCTCAAATGAAACTACTAAAGAAAATCTGTCCTTGGAGAGTGACAAAACCAAAGAACTTCCCAAAAGTGAGAGCTGTGTTGAATTTCCTTACTTGTGAACATCCCGTTCCAAATTTTCCTATTTTAAAATCAACAGCAGTTTCCATACTGCAAACTAGTCACCCCAGTGAATGCCTAGCAACTTCTATTCAGTTCAACGGGGTCAGAATTTGAGCTGGCAGGAAACAACACACCCTTCATGAAAAGTAAGCATACGATTGCTAGACAGTTTTCTGCATGGAGAAACTTCACATATCCACCAGAAAAATGCATCAAAACTGTCTATAACGATTCTTCCAGGCATGATTTATCAGGTGGTATTATTAAAGTTTCAAAATAGAATGTTAAAATCTACCTGTAGCATTCTTTTTGCATATACCATGCTGGAAATCATTTAATGTAATTATACTTTGAGGTGCAGTTTCATAGCTCAGCTCCTCTGAAGTCCGAGCTGATGCTAAACAGGTCGCTTTCCAATGTTCCTCCTCACACGCACCGCTCCCTACCCTCACATGTGCCGAGAGTCCCCTTCACCAGTGCCGTCCCTCCCGTAGCCACGCTGTCACACAGCTCAACCAGGTGATTCAGGAAAGGGGCAGGGGAGGCAGAGCAAGGATTAATTTCTCTAGCCAAATCATGACTTTTGCTCCTCCTCCTGCCCTAAACTTCCAACAGAAGAATTTCAAGAGAGGTTAGGAAATGAGGCAATAGTCCAACCACAGATCTTTCCAGGAATAAAGGTTTGGGATTTAGGGTGGTTGGTTGGGGTTTTTGTTAGGTTGTGGGCTTGTTGGGGGGGTTTTTTGGTTGTGTTGGCTTTTTTTGGGGGGAGGGGGTGGTAGTCAAAGGAGTGTTGGTTCTGTTTTTTGGTGTTGGGTTGTTTTGTTTTGTTTTTTCTTCAATATAAAACCACGAAATTGGTTTCCCTTTTACATTTTTTTTTCAGCTAAAATACGGAAAAATTGTTTTCCCCAGCAATTTTACTACCAAGTTGCAAAACCTCCCAAAACAGAGGTACCCAATGGAAATTTTGACACATGCTTAGTTGGAGCCATTCGAGTCATTGCTGGTTTCCGCAAGTTCTTTCCATTTAAAGGTATTTTACTTTTTCATACATGAGAGATTTTCATGTAAAATTCTATATTTGGGATGGCTTTTTCCTCTCTATTTAAAATCACTGATGTACTCTTGCCTTACAGAGGTTGTTGAAATGCAGACAGTTGTTTTTTTTTCTTTTTTGGGGAAAAAAAAATTGAATGGATTTTCTTACAGCTAAGAGAAGTCAGATGTCTAGCACTTAATTGCTTTGCATCCAGTGCATGTGAAACACTGCCAAGTTAAAGTGGCAAGTGGAAATAGCAGGCAGAAACTACTTTGGACACATGTAAATAGCTACTTCAAGTAATGGAGAAGAAAGGCTTGCAAGGGCTAATTGGCCAGTCCAAAGCCACATAATGTATAGACCTGTATAGATAATTCTTAGATGCCAAAAGCAGCATTGTGCTTTACATGTTTTTGCAGAGTTAGCAAGTCACAGAAAGCAAATCTCTTTCTGCTTATATTCTAATGAAAAAAAAGATCTTGGTTATTTTCCTGTCTTCCCACTGACTCTTGCACTAACACTACAATATTTGCTTATAATTCTCTTTTGTAAGAATCAAGTATAGTGTAAAACTGTAACTTTTTTGTGTGTGCCTCTGGATCATTAAAATTGAAGCAAAGAATACCTAGCCATCTTGTCAACTTTCATAAATCAAGACTGGAGTTCCTCTAACACTATGTATGTATTATTGTGCATCTCAAGGCGGGTCATTTACACCGAGTAAGGAAGGACTTAGCGCTTGTCTTGGACAAATGACTGAGTAGTTATGCAGCAAACAGGAAAGTTCCAGAGTTCACCTTCACTAAGCAGTGAATATGTTGAGAATGTTGGTGGTTTTAATTATTGCTTTTACTTTTCATAAAGAGCAGAGACAAAGTGACTAAGAACACTAATCAAAATGAAAATCTGATGGTCACAAACTTTTGGATGGGATGCAATTCTTCACCTGGGTATAAAGTTAAACAATTAAAAAATAAAACCACACACAGTAAATGAAAAAATGGAAGCTTTATCTCACCACTGAAACAGAGGTACTGAAAATACATATTCCCCACCCAATTATCATTTCCCACTGTCTTCCCTTCCTGTCTGGAAACAAAACCAAACCAGCAAAACCAAAAGGTTCAACACTCCATTTCACCCAACTCCCTTTGCTCACCATGAGCAAAAGTTTAGAAGTCTCCTTCTGATTTCTTCATCTCTGAACAGGAATGAAATCATCATCATCAGGAGCAGAATCATTTTGCTAAAGTGGTACGAGGTTATCCTATACCCTAAGACACAGAAGGCAGTTTTACTCAGGTTTACTTTAATAAGCAGACGTTTCACCTCTGGAGCTGATAAACAATTCCAAATGTATCTTCAGTTTTCCATAGGAGATAGAATACTTACAGAAATATATATTTTGTAGGTCCTATAATAAAAACAAAGTAGTTAAGTACTACTGTATCTGATCTGTACAGGCAAGCCTGTTTAAGTTCCATCCAACCCTAAATGATGCATCTCATTTAGCTGCTTTAAAAAAAAAACAACATATCACTATTTGTAAATTACGTACTGCAAATGAAGCAAATGGAAATCACATTCTCTAAATAAAATTAATTAGCATGATGCATGCTATAGTCCATGGTTATCTATACCATATTCACACTCAACAAATGAAAAGTCACACTATGAAGAGCTAGTTCTTTCTGTCAGTATCCTCTGCAGAATTCACAAGTGTGACCTGCCAGGATCCTTATCTTATAAACAGGAAACTGAGCAACAGGAAGACAAAGCGAGTTTACCCAAAGTGGTCCAAAAGGCTGATATGAAACTAAATGGAAGCTGAAAACCTGGGTTACAGGCCTTTTCTCTACCGTTAGAAAGCATCAGGTAGGAAAGTAAAAGACATCTGGCCTGCTGTTTGAGCCAGACTACGCCACTAGTATTTGCATAGCAATTTAAGAAAAGGTGAATTTCTGATACTTTCTGTACAAGCTTTTCCCCCACCTCCCAATACATAACTTCAAGTAAACCAATTTTGCTGTGGCAGAAGTAAATGCTCACTCATTTGCCAAAGGCCCTTCAGTAGATGAAGGAACTACTCTTGGTCTGACACGAACACAGCATATCGCTCACGGAACTTAGATCTTTCCCCACCTATTTGCTTACACAGCTTCAAGTTCTTTAATAGCAGCTGAGCCTGTTCTTGATAGCTTTACTTGTCATTTTAGATAAAATTTTAACTTCTGATTTCATGTATTTAAAACATGTTTCATACACTTTCATTTTCTGATTCTACTTATAAAGCACAATCTGTTTGGCATCTACAAAATTTTCTTTAAATTTAACATTATTAAGCTAAAGCCTGAAATGGGCAGAGAGCCCAAGCACGGTCTTGTGGCTTGGCTTGAGTTCATACAGAAAGTAGCAATGAAATCTGAAGGCAAGGAAACCCACCTATCTAAGTCAGGACCATTATCAAAATGGCTCTGAAGCTTTTCTGCTCTACGCACCCACTTTCTCTATAGATGCTGCAAAAATAACACCCAGACCCCATTCTGTCCTCCCCAACAGGTACCAGTGTGAAATTGAATGATGGGGATGACTGACCACAAGATACCCAAGCTCCCCTTTTCTGTCTTCTACAGTGGCGTTAGTGAAAAATAACCACTAAAACAGGTCTACTGTAGTCTACTGTATCAGTGCACAGTCTCTCCTGAGCAAGGGAGGTACTGACTACATTTGCACATATACCAGATTATTTCTCATTCAATGATAATGACCACAGACCAGATATAAAAAAAAAAAAATCAAAAGTTCAATCAAAACGTCATAGAGCTCCCCTTCAAAGGGGCGATTATCCTTCCACTTTACTGAAGTGCAAACTAGCAGAATCAGAGACAGTTAATTAAAAAGCCATATAGGTTACGTGGTTATTTTTTGCTACCCTGCTGTGCAGCTTGACAGTCACCAAGTGAGGAGAAAGATAAAAGCAGGGAAAGTATTTATAAGTGACAAATTAAGGACTGTATTTTGCAACCAAGAAGCAGTTAATGATGGAATTAGTTTATAGACCCCTCAGGAATGAAGGCTCACTCACCGGCATGCGGAAGGATTGCACAATCTGACAGAATGGGCTAGGCGAACAGATGAGGAGATAACACACACCAGGAAGGGCACTGAGAAGAGTTACACACGTAAGATACAGTAGTTGATCAGTTTAATTAAATCCTATTTGTTCAAACACTCCTGTAAGGACACAATCTCTATCTCTGTGCCAATATTTTGATTTTTTTTTCAATAACATTTTCAATTATTTTATTCTTATTTATTATTTTCCAGACTCTGTACTGTCTGGAGGGTAAAATTTCCCTAAATCTTTTCTTTCTCTCTGTGCCTCTGTTGTGTTAACTGGTTATTGACTTCCCTAGCAGTTCAAATTGTTGCTCTAAGTTCATTTCTTCATTCCAGTGCAATGACCGAAAACTCAGACTACGCTATCAGAAATGCCCACAACTTCAATCACACAACAGCAAAACCTCTCTCAACATATGAACGAACACCACTTAGTTTTGCTTTCAAAATACTGATTAATTAGCTATATTGTGAAACAGTACACAGCACATAATTAGAAACAGTGCACTATACATTCTGTAAGCAGATATAATTGTGTACAAAGCATACCATTTTTTCAAAATATCCCTTCAGAGCCCTGAGGATGATAGTTCACTTGAAAAAATAACAGGAACGTTTAGCTATATCGCAAGTTTAAGAGTGCCTATGAAAAGTTTTATAGCAATGAACTTCCACAAAAGTTGCACTATGTCAGAGATGATTAAAACTTCACATTATTGTGTTTGTGTTGCCTAAATATTAGAGTGAACATAGTATCAAAAGTGACCTTCTCTATAAGACCACATTTGTACCACATCTGGAGAACACAGTTCTCACCCAGAACATCTGAGCTTTAGTGATTTGTACCTAAACAATTTCCAAACATGTTTTTCTTTTTGTTTACTATTCATTAAGTACAAATTCATGTTTACAAATACTGATATTATTAGTCCCAATGAATGTTTAGAAATCTTAAGACCTTATGAATTCCTAGCAACATACTGTCTCTACAAATACAGTTATTCTTCCAAGGAAAGATTAAATGGTTAAAAGTATGTTAAAATTTCTACGTATTTTTTTCCCCTATGCAAAACACTTTCAAGTTGAAGATTCTTGCTCCCATTTTAGTCAAATTAAATGAGAAATTAAATATGAAAGACTGTACAGAGTATATAATTCCACAGTCTACTTATCTCATTAAATCTGTGAAATAATTAATCCAAGTTCAGTTAATTAACTCACTTCTGTGACTCAAGTAAAGCTACCAAAGGAGTATTGCTACCGCTTAAACAAATATTAAAGCTGCTGTAGCAATACCCTGCCAAATAGTATCAAACACTGGAACTTGACTCTTTTTGATGAGATGTAACATAACATCAGCTCATGGTTCACATACATTTATGACTACAGTAGGAGATTGGAGTGACGAGGAGAGGAGAGGCAGAAGAGAAAACTGTAAGAAGTCAACACAGTCATGACTAGTTTATACTCACTATTGAAAATGCTTAATTTATTTCTAGTATCACTACTTTATAGCAATGATATTTTGACATGGCTGAACCTGTACCTTGCCTATACCTCTTTTGGTATATTTTGGGGTTTGCATTAAAGTGTTTCACAAACCAACCATACATCAAACATTTTAAAATCATACCATAAGCAGAGAATTAGTTTTTACCTAGAGCCCTAAACTTTTTATTAGCATTAGAAAGTTTTCTAGATGTGTAAGTGCTTCTTTTGAGATTTTTCTAATTATTTGCCAAAATTTGACTGAGAAAATGAATTACTTCTTACTTCAATTAAAAAGGAAGCTTTTCAGGACAAGGGGACTCCTAAGAATACTTTGTAAAGCTTGTGCTTGAAATAATCAGTTTTTTCCCCTTCCAAATTATAAATACAAGCATGAGGCTGAAGGAAGACAGATTGAATATAAAATTAGATTTCAACTGTACAACCACGTAAATGGCTTCCTGAAGCAATATTCCGAGTTTCAGAAAATTCACAACCCATTGACTGTTTGACACAGATTTTTAAAAACTATGTATTTGCTAGTTTTGAGGAATTGAAGATCAAGAAAAAATACTATCCTCACTCTTAAAATATTTTATTATGCATTAACTCTAATACTTTGTTTTAGTAAGTTTTTTCACATCATAGTCCTGAGTGTTTCTATTCCTTTCTAAAATAAGTCAAGACAGTAGAAACATTAGGCTACTGCTGACAATTCCTGGTAATAATGATCTATCAACAGAAAAACAAGGAAACCTTCTACTTCAATGCTTAGCAATAAGTCAGTGAAAACTACCAGCATCCAAAGTATACAATAATTATGTATTTATTTGCATTGAAAACTACTACAGGTTGATTAAATTTGATCAATACATAAACATTCCAGAAAACCCTGACAAACATTTGTTAAAGTAATAAAGAAATATCAGTTAAAGCAAAGATTTTCAGCTAGCCCACCCTCTTCTGATTGTAGTTTCTATCAGTAATCATTTTATTTCCTTTGCAATTTTACACTTCAAATGCAACTTGCTGATGAACACTGGGTTAGACATTTAATTTACCACTGTAACGAGTAGGAGTTAGAATCACAAGCACCTTTGTTAATGGCCTTCCCTCACTATACATGAAATATATTACATAGCATATGATATTATCATCCATTAAATATATTTCCTCAAAATATTTTGGTACTATTCATATACTCTTGCAGTGTAAGGAACATCACCAAAAATCTGCCATGTTGCCGTATAATCACGTCACGTATTTAGTCTGGAGATATATATGAAAATAAAGGAACTTTCCACCACATGGAATATAGCATGTATGTTCACTGGATTTGAACTGAATCTCTTATAGAGTAATCAGTACTGCAACTTGGTCACAGAAATGTTAAAGCAGCAGCTTTTGCCGTGACGTGGAAAGTCTGACAAATCCAAAACTATTTTTGTAACAGTTAGTTTGCTTCACAATATATTAAGATCATTATGACATCTCTTGGGTACTTCACATGGCTACTTTAATCGACATCATTTTCTTTCCCACAAATAACTTGCCTCCCCGCTCCCCCGCTTTCTGATTATACATTTCAAAGCTCACAGCGCACGTCAACCCGTCTGTTCCTGGGAGCCCCTCAGAAACGTAACCCACCAGTTTATTCATTCATAAATTTACTTGCTGCATGCAAAGAAATCTAAAAGTTTTCTTTACGATTACTTTCTTTCCCTAAAATTGTAAAGTCCGTTATTTATGGCAGCCTACTTCTGATATAGTGTTTGACATTTTCATACCTTGGGATGGGGCTTAGTTTTTCATTCCAAATTACATCTTTAGACATAGAAAGATGTCAGCTTCATCTCACTTTTGGCTACAATTAATTTTTTGTGAAATGCTAAAATATCAAAGGATTTTAATTGTGATTTTAAAAAACACTTAGTAATTCAAAACTTCATCCTGATAATACACTAGTTAAGAATTTTTGCAAGTCAGAAAATGGAGAAAGCAAAGGCTGTCTATCAAAGAGACCTAATCTTTTTGTTTATTATGATTACTACAACATAGGCTGCTTCAGAATTAATCTGGTAGAAAGGTGAAAGGCAGGTTATTTGTTTTTTTTATTCAAGACACTCAATTCTTTCGGGTTTTTTTCAGCTATTTTCTCTGATTTATAGTAGTTAACTAGATTAATTTTTCTATTAATATAAATACGAAATCTTTTCTTCCTCTTTGTAACTATTTTCAAGAACAATTAATTCTTTACTTTCTCCTCTAAAAGCATAAACTTTTCTTCCTCTTTGTAACTACTTTCAAGAATTATTAATTTTTTACTTTCTCCTCTATGAGCATAAACTCATTCGTTTTGTGACCAGTAAGCAGACACAGGAGCGGAACAGTGAAGATTTCCTTGCCTAGCCAATTAAAAGCCAGATCATACAAAAATAGAACCTCCTACACAAACATACTTTAAATACATTTCTTCGAAGATAGCCAGAAAGCTATTAAAGAATAGCCATGATACATGTGAGAAGCTTCACTTCTCTGAAACAGTAAAAGCGTTCTCTCTGTGTATGTACCGCATTTGTTAGCAACATCAGAAAAAAGTTTTCCTTCTCCATATCTAGGCACAATATTTTATATTAATTTCCCAGATTGATCCTCCCCTTTGATGTTAAAAAGATGGAATACTTCATGATAAAGCTCTTAGTAACAACAGTAGAAATAATTTGTAGCAGTTGTCCGTGACTGTATAAACATGGAGAGTAATATCAAACAACCATAAAAATTTAACTGTTTAGGCAGCTTGAAGTTTCCCTTCCAGAAGCAAAAAGCAGAGAAGTCAGTTCAAAAACAGAATTTCAAAGCACTGCCTGAGACAGGAGAGCAGTAAAGGAGGACACTCCTCAGCAGTCAGCAGCACCACCAGCAGCAAATATGTCCGTCAGTGGCGATACTGAAAGTGCCATTACCATGCAGACTACAGCAAAGACAGCTATCATAAAATCAACATTACATCCTCCCGCAGTCAATTGGCACAGGTAAAGATCCAGTACTGAGCTCAGGCAGCACAACAACAATTGAATTTCAGAACATACTTTACAGTTCATTATGCTTTAGACGACTGCAGTAAATAAATGCATCCTATAGCAGCTGGAGAACCTTTTGTTTCTCGTACTTCCTTATCTGGTACTCCTGAGGGACCTTCAAAAATCCCAGACAGTTGCTGACAGAATCATAGAATCACAGAACCGTCTAGGTTGGAAGGGACCTTTAAGATCATCAAGTCCAACCATCAACCTAACGCTGCCAAACCCACCACTAAACCATGTCCCTAAGCACCACGGCTACCCATCTTTTAAACACCTCCAGGGATGGTGATTCAACCACTTCCCTGGGCAGCTTGTTCCAATGTTTGATAACCCTTTCATTGAAGAAATTTTTCCTAATATCCATCCTAAACCTCCCCTGGCACAACCTGGGGCCATTTCCTCTTGTTCTATTGCTTGTTACTAGCAAGAAGAGGTCGACCCCCAACTTGCTGCAACCTCTTTTCAGGTAGTTGCAGAGAGCGATAAGGTCCCCCCTCAGCCTCCTTTTCTCCAGCGTAAACAACCCCAGTTCCCTCAGCTGATATTCAGGTTTTCTGCTATTTGGCTAAGCAATTCACAAGACAAAGCTATTTTTTTGGACCATACTTCAGAATTCTATAACCAATTCCACTATTTCAATTGCAAGATGAACATTAAATACTCTCCCAGAAGCACCTGCCCAGTTCTTTTTAGGCTACAACAGCACTCTATTTGTTAAGTTTAACAAGACTTTGAAAGAGGCTTTGTATAACTTAAGGTCTTTTTTCCCCATTCTAACATGTCTACATCACAAAACAAAAACTCACTGTAAACTAAAGCAGGCTCAAGAAGAGATACTATTTCTCAACCACTTCTGAAGTCACTAACCTAAAATTAAGACTAACGAAAGCCGCTTCAACTGTGAGCCTTGACAGAGTCAGGTAGCATAGCAAATCAGACTGAACAGAGATTCCTGCTCATGCAGGACACAGAGAAAACAATCTGGCATTCGCAAAGCTGTTTGGGACTACCAAACTCTTGACTGAACTCTTTACTTAGTGGCCAACTCAAAAAACAAACAAAAAAAGGTTTCCCTCAATAAATTGGAAACACTTTGGGAAATACCTGAGACTACCTTGTAAGTCCAGTCCAGTTCCTATATCACCACAAGTTTTACTTTATTAGTCTGTTTTAGCAAAAAGTATTTCCTAGGTTAGCTAGTTCCAGTCACTAGCAGAATTGTTAGCAGTAGACTTCATGAAACATGAATTTGTCTACTTACCCATGGTTTTGTTTTCCGCAGAAGTTATTACTTCTGTTAACATAGCACAGAGAGGCCCCAATCAAAACTGAGGCCTTTGTTAGACTCTGTACAAACTGCAACAGGAAACCCTAAAGACTTCCAAACAAGGACGCACCCCCAGCAAGTCTGAAGAGGATATAAAACCGGGAGGAGTGGCTAATATGCCAGTGGGTTGTGCCACCATCCAGAAGGACCTCAACAGACTGGAGAAGTGGGCCGACAGGAACCTCAGGGAGTTCAACAAGAAGTGCAAGGTCCTGCACCGGAGCAGAAATTATCCCATGCAGCAGTCCATGCTGGGGGCCACCCAGTTGGAAGGTAGCTTTGCAGAAAAGGGTGGGGGGTCCTGGTGGACACAAACCAGGAACGTGCCCCTGCAGTAAAGAGGACTAAGGGTATGCTGGGCTGCATTAGGAGGAGTGTTATCATCAGGTCGAGGGAGGTCATTCTTCCCCTCTACTCAGCATTTGCAAGGCCACACCTGGAGTTCTGGGTCCAGTCCGGGGCTCCTCAGTACAAGAGACAGACAGAGCTAGCGGAGAAGTCCAGCAAAGGACCACAAAGATGATTAAGGGACTGGAGCATTTCACATGCAAGACAGCTAGGATTATTTAGCCTGGAAAAGAGAAGGCTCAGGCTCATCAATATGTAAAAATATCCAAGGAACAGGTGCAAAGAGAACAGAGCCAGGCTCTTTTCAGTGGTGCCCAGTGACACAGGAGGTTCCCTCCAAACATCAAGGAACACTTTTTTCCTGTGAGGGTGACCTCGCACTGCCACAGGTTACCCAAAGAGGTGGCAGAGTCTCCACCCCTAGAGATATTCAAAAGCTGTCTGGACATGGACCTGGGCAACTGGATGTAGGTGGCCCTGCCTGAGCAGGGGAGTTGGACCAGGTGACCTCCAGAGGTCCCTTCAGACCTCAACCATTATGTAAATTCTACAATTCTGTGATCCTTTTTTTATTTTACAGACTTGATTCAACACAAATATTAATTACGCAAGGAATCATATGACTCATTAATTCTAGGAATAAATGCATAATTAGTAGTATCACACTCCGACAGTAATCTAAGAACAAAACTGATGCAATACCAAGAATTTTATCCTTAGTTTTACAAGGTACAAATATCTACTGGTATTTCAGGTGATCATGTAAAGATCCCAGGTTCCTGTGAGAAACAATTGGTGGAAGTCTCAAAATACATATATCCATTTATATTAAAAACTGGAGAGCAGGGGAAGAGTATAGAAGAATACCAGAGCAAAGTAAGAGCATGTAGCAACTTTTAACCAATGTTTATGTATGGAAACTTAATTATACTAAAAAGCCTCAGTTCACTTTGATTGTAATTTACTATTATAAACTGAGTACTCTCAATTAAATTAATAGCTCAGTCTTTATCAGTATGTGTCATACTGAGATGGATGTATCAATTTCCAAAAATTCTTACTTGCTTCAAACACCAGACTTCGCAAAGCACATCCTTAACTCTAAAAGCAAAACAGAAGCATCCCATTTGGAAGTGACTGACCGTATACATAAAGACTCAACTGGTTATTTGTGTATCTGATGCCTCGAACAATATGCTAGTCAGGCAACGACACAAAGATCCTGACTGGACCATACTCAGGATACAGTTTTAGAGTTCCAGTAACACTTCTTTATAGACACAAACAAAAACAAATCAGGTTTGCAGACACAGATAGCCGCTCTAAAAGTGAAAGGAGGAGTGAAAGGTTAGACTTTCACAGCTTATAAAGTTTTATACTACAGTGGGCAAGGGTAAAAATTCACTTAAAAGTCCTACAAAGATGTTTTACTAATTTAAGCTTAAACATCTCTTTAAAAACAGTTAGAAACCTACAAAATTCCTCCCTGTGCAAGCCTTCTGTAATGCAATAGCACCCTGAATACCTTGCCATACACTGCAGTCCATTGACTTTTGTCTTGCAGGTCTGCTGGGGGAGAGAAAGTTTGGAGCTGCAGAGGGGCTCCTGCTCAGCACATACTCAGTAGCAGCTCAATAAAGGGCTGCCCCTGTCAAGGCAAGATTTAATCAACAGTATTTGAAATGTAGTTCAGACTGCTGTGCTAGCAGAATTCATCCAAACATCTCACAGGGAGGAAGCAGACCATGACAAATATTTCTTTTTACTGGCACTATACATAGAGATGAACAGCTGTTACAGCGAAGCACAAACCTGCCTACTATTTTCAGCAGAAGCATGAGGACAGTCATTCTTTGAGCTGTATGACCTCTCTGACGGCATAAGTTGTTGAACTGACTTGCTCTGTGCTGCTGTTTGGCATAACTTTGGAGCCTACAAAGCAGACTTTCCAGTTTCATGAAAGCTGGCCTTCTCTGCAGGCTGAAGGGTGTAGCTGTTACGGATTCTATAAACTGACTATATGCCTTTCATAGCCCAGAACATTAATGGCAAACCATTTGCCATCAAAGTGTAATAAACAGTAAAAATGCAATAAACATGAATTTAAGGTAAACAGTTATGGTGACGATGCTGCGGAGGATGCTAGGTTGACATGCAAAACCACCTCAGGGAGGCACACACGCAGTCTTCCCACAGCTGTGGGTGATGAACCAGCCCTTCAGTGGCAGCACCTCTGCTCCCACAGCCTCTTGCTCCAGAGAGCGGGGATGGCGCTGTCAGATGCAGATCGCTCCTTGCTGGTTTAATTTACCTTATGTTTTAAGGCATGGTTTCCCTCACAGCCTGTTTACGAGACCGGTCTGCTTCCCGTAGCCTATGTGGAAAGGCCTTTCATAAGGCTGCTCTACTAACCATCATGATGATTACTCATATAGCTCAGACAGCAAGCAAATTCAGCGAAGGAGCTACTGAGTTAAAAAAGCAAAGTGTTCTGGGGGGTGCAGTGGCAATAAAATCCTCTACTTACTGAACCACAAGAAATTTTCAAGAAAGACATAGCTGTATTAAAGGAACCACTAAGAGTTTCAAAGTCATTCAGATGTGCTAATACACTGAAGTCCCCAAGTTTAAAAGCATGAAACTAGAACTACATGCTATTGCTAGAGGAGTTATGTTTCATCATAGGGCCTTAAAAATTATTCCACCATACAGAACAGCTTACTTTGAATACCATAGATGTAACACTTACAGTAAAAACCAAGAAGTATAATACTATGATAAGAAGGAACACATATGCGTATATTTTTAAAGATTAGAATATAAAAATGAATTCAATAGCAGCTACAGATTGGGAGTCACGATTATTCAAAATAATAGAGCTTTTCATTGGCAGAAGTTACACAATGTGATTTGAAACCTGTATTTTATGGGAATGAAACAAAATAAACAGAACATTTACATTTCAGATTTTAACTATTTATCTTCAAATGCTAATGTTCTGTGGAATTTTTTTCCTTTTTTAATAGAAAACTTAAACTAAGATGCTTTATTCCTATATAGATGTAGAAAGGCTTCACACATGTTGACTCCACGCAACTTTTAAGGTGTTCTGGAAACACTATATTCATTTTTACAACAACCAAAACCAAATATCTAAAGAGGAACCTGATCTAAAATTAAACATTCTCCTTTGGAAAACACTTTGTTCTCTCCACACACGCAATACTTGTCCAAAGAGAAGTTTATTCATTTACTTTAAAATTCTAAATGTGGTTAAATAAATTTGACAGACAACTATATATGTGCACACATGCAACCCCCACCATGAGCAGGCATGTTAATAAAATGTATGCACATAGAGACCTTCACTTGACATACAACTGGCACAAATAGCAAAAGTGCACACTTATAACAATATCTCCAAATATTAGCCAGAAATTAAGAACACCTTGTAGCAAATACAAAGAGAAAAAGTCAGTAGAGGACCAAAACCCCAAGGAGTTACAATACTTGCCATATTAAAAAGGATCACAAAAATAAGACACATAGTAGAAGTATCTCAGAAATATACATCCAGATGTGCTTGCCTAAATTTAAAGCCAGCTCTTCAGTATTTTACTGACCAATACACATCTAACTGCAAATGCTAATTGCATCACTGAGGCTATGATCTCACTATTCGTAATTTAGTCAACTGCACCCACTTCTTACATCAGCCAGCATAAATAGAGCAGCTCCACAGGTAACTGGTCCTCACAAATCAACTTTCCTTGCAGACGGTTTATATACTTCCCTTCAGAACAAAGTGTGAGAAACTGGACTCCTGGGAGAAAAGATGGCAACACAGGACTGGTCAAGAACGTCTCTTCAGTTATTTCAAATCAGTTAAAGTACACATGAACTTGAGACTTGTTTGGGTTCGTTAAAGGCTTTTCAAGAAAATCAGCATGTCTTACACATTAGAATAAATCCTGAGCTTTAAAATGTCAGTCTCTCGCTGTATTATATTTATAGTCTAGCAAATTTAGTTACGGTTGGAAGAGCAGAATATAAATCCTGCAGCTTAAAAATCTGCACGGCTGATGAGTTTTGAAGTACAGCCTTATAAAGGCCACATTCACCTTCAAGTGGACAGGCCACTTACAATGAAGGACTTTAGGGCAATATTATCATAGTCAGAGCTCTACCATGTTCAGACATACCCTTCCATGAAAGGCAACAGGATTTCTTCAAACTTTCCATAACTCTACCTATTCTTACACACATCTAAACTTTATTAACAATACTCTCTCTTGAAACACAGCTGGACCATGGGTTGCTTCCGTGTTTATTCCCTATTCAAACTAGGGCTGAGAAAACCATGTTGCTGTACCTCAAAGATCTTGCTGTGTTCTTTACTTTGAAAGCCACAGGCTGATTTTAGACTAAGCAGGCCCAATAGCCTGTGCCCACAGCACAGCTGGAAAAAAAACAAAATTATATTATTGATTTTTACCTATTTATATAATTTTTGATAAGGCTTTGGTCTTTCATCTACAATCAGTTTCCTTGCAGCTCAACTGCCCACACCTTTCTGTATGAAACATACATATAAATTAGCAGACCAAATCAAGTCGCCTTGCATTATGCTAGCTGCCTTCTTCCCTCCAAAATGGAATTACGTTAGCTCAACAACTTTTACAGTTTAGAACAAAAGTCATGCTGCCTGAGCCGCTTGCTCATCACCAGGGAACACTTTTTCAGTGTCTTCTCCCACACTACGTTTTCTCGGTTCCAACATCACTCACTTCTCGCCAGTCACATCACCCAAACTAAAGGTTGCTGCGAGGTTTCCCCTTCAGTCATTTGAGACTGAGGTCTCCGTATGGTTAGGTGAGCTTTTTACCCAGCCTGTGTTTTCAGGGCTACTATCATCCAGCTGGTGTCTATTAAACACACGCAGTGGATCATCATTCAGTGAAGTCAGCATCAGATCTTCTCCCACCCCCAACCTCTCCACAGAAAAAAAAAAGGGGGTGGGGGGTGGGGAGCGGGGAGGGAAGGGGACAGGAAAGCTCTGTTATCAATAGACGACATCCTGTTAACTTCACTCACATGAGTCTACGTGAGACATACTCAGTAAGTGTTAAACTGAAACCAGAGCCCATAAAAAAAAAAATCCTCTATTTGATGCCAGCTGCTACAACATTAAAATAGATAACATTTGAGGACAGTTATTTATACGTAGCTATGACTGCTCCCTGTAAGAACCAAAATAAAAGGTAGGAGATGGGCCTTCCCCCAAACTTGGGACAAAACCAGCTTATTTGTTTTCTTTTTTTTGTTTTTCTCCTTCTTTCTTTCCCTTTTTTCTTTCGCC
Organism: Anarhynchus alexandrinus; assembly: GCA_008711295.1. NCBI lineage: Eukaryota > Metazoa > Chordata > Aves > Charadriiformes > Charadriidae > Anarhynchus > Anarhynchus alexandrinus. Next base: position 791,637 of record VUYV01000037.1, on the reverse strand, counting down.
TCCTCTAGCCCCTGGGCAACTGGCTGCAGGTGGCCCTGCTTGAGCAGAGAGGCTAAAGCAGACAGTCTCCGGAGGTATCTTCCACCCTCAACCACTCTGTGATTCACCGTTATGCAAGTCGTAATATCAGCATGTCCACTGGAAATGCAAGTCTGACAAGATACAAAATTGAAGAACTGACTCTCCAACACTAACAACAATTGCTTTTTCAGAAAGAGACTGAATTTCCATTATAGAAAGGTAACTGAATGAATATCAACTCAAAAAGAAGATGAGTAAGATTCCCATAAGATTCAATTCATGAGCTGTGTGAATCAAAGTTTGAAACTATTTTCTGTGTATCCCCAACTTTGTCCTAAAGTACTATCTGCTCAGGAACTGTGGTCCATTTGGGGGCATTACTCCACTGAAAATGGAGACACTCAACATGAGACGCTGTGGAATTCCCTACACTCAGAAAGGCAGAGCAACAACAGCCGACGCAGGGAGAACTGTTTCTCTTCTTAGGGCAAGATCATTTTTGAGAACAGCATTTCTTCATTCAGTACTGTTGAAGCAAAACTCAGTGTGACCTTTGGAAATAAAAATTACACCATTAAAAAAAGAATAAATAAAAAAATCAGGCCCTGCTCATTTTAGTTTTAAAACCCTCACTCCCTCCTCATAGACATTTGCATACTCAGATATAAGAGCAGTAGTACAAGTATAGGTTCAATCATGAATGAGTCATTAATGCCTAGCGCCTTTTTAACATGCTGTCACAAAACATTTTATCTTACCTCTGCTAAACATAATTAACTCCAAAATGCTCTATTTCCAATTACTGTAGCAGATACGAAGTTTATTCTCCTGTTTTCAAGCAGTTAAAAAAATTCTTACTATTGATTAAGTCTACTTACTCTTGCTCTGTTCAAGAAACAAAACCAGAAAAATCTAACTTTTCATGGAAATTTAGTTATGTAAATGATTCTACTATTATTCATTATCTCCACTATGCGTACAGATGATGCCAGGCAATGTTTAAAGAGTTTTTAATCCAGCTTGGAGATCACCCACGTGAAAATCAAATCTGCCCTAGTAACTCTACATCTAATGTGCTAGCTCCTTCAGGAAAGATTGTCCTGGTCTTACAGCAAATCCCGAGATTAGAAAGGGGTTCATTAAAGTCAAGTATCTTCCTATATATCCTCCCCTTTCAAACCAAAATATGGGAGCAGCAAAATCTTTAGCATGATACAGTGATACAGAAATTGAAGCAGGGGTTTGAAGATCTGGAGACGCCTCCTGGCATTGTAATGAACAAGCTACATAATTCTAGGAAACTTACTTTCACACCTCTCTGGATCTCAATGTCCACAATTTCTAGTTGAAAACACAAAAATGCTTTTAGATTTAAGAATTAAATACTGTGTAAAAGCTAGGAATATGGTCAAAATCCCGCTTCTATCGATTTCACACGTAACACTAACAGGTGGGCCCTTGTACAACATATATCAATCACTGGGGGCTGAGGGTGGGAATCAAATGCTTCAGAATCCTTGTCTGCATGTTTGACGCTATTAGATATGATCACACATCAACTTTCAGAAATACAATACAACAATTCTTTCAAAATACTATTGAAGAAACAAGTCCACATGTGCATTTATCTTTCATCAAGTTTTAGACAGGGACATGACAACATGCATATAACTTTGATATGCACAAACTAATTCCTCATATAAACTTATTATTGGACGGAACGGTGGCAGGAGCAGCAGAGACAGCAGTTCGGATGGGCAGGATCTCACTGTTTAGAAGATTTCTGGACAACCATTGTCCAGCACTCCACTTAAAACTTGTGGTGTGGGACAGAGAGATTGAAACCGAAGCACTTCAATTATGCCACTTCATTTAAGTTAAAAAAGAACACATGACAAAATAGAAATTTACTGGTGGGTAAATTAGATTTGAATACACACTCAGCTGTCTAATAAATCTTATTTAGTTCTTCGCTGTGAAGAACACTAAAACCCTTCAACTAGCTTTGACTTAACAGATGTGGATAAACTTAGTTTGTTCTCCAGTTTACCCACAAATTCCAGATTAAACAGATACTATAACTAAATGGAATCAAATTAAATTACACACGTTGAAACACTCCTTGGAGAGAGCTATTGACTGTGAATGTTGATTTTTCAGTAGCAAAACACTGAAGTCACATATAGCAAGGGGAAATCAAGACATGTCCAGTCACACAGACATAATTCTGTGTGTTGTCCTTGTGAACTCTGTTAATAAATTTGATAAACTCTTCTAAATGACTGAGCCTCTATCCAGAAAAGAAGTTTCAGAGAGATGAGAATCTGAGGAGTTGCTTGCTTTTATGCAAACTAAACAAATGATCACAGGCTATTAAACGTATAACCTTATAACAGAAAACAGAGTAACACTGTTCACATTTACTGTTTTTGCCAAAAAGTCACAGGTCACAAAGTTATCAGATTCAAGTGTGGGTCAGTCAGGACTTCATGTATTTTTCCCCTCCTTCACTCTTCCCCTGCAAGCTTTTATGCTCCAACCACAAATTTAGCACAAATTTAGGCTGCATCAAATAAATATCCTCTAGTAGTTCATTTGCAGATTTCTCCAAACAAATACTAGACAGGGCACACATTGAATTGAGAAGCAAAGCAAAACTCCCAGCGCAATCAAGTATCTAAGTTAAAAAGCTAAAGTGCAGTTGTTTAAAAATAAATCTCTCTGAACATAAAAATCTAACTACCCTTTGTAAGACCACTTTGAAGAGGTAAAGTACTATACAAATAAAACTGCCACTCAAATACTAATGACATCAAAAAGAATAAAGTAAGCTTTCTGTGAAGGTCTGGTGAACACTTGCCGAACTAGCAAAATAGACATGTATTGCAATTATTCAAAGATGAAAGAGTATCTATTTAAATGCATGTGATTGTTCGAATAGCCCTTGATGGGGCAGCATTAGTACTGCCTATTTCTCTCCATTATACTAAAGAGTATGTAAAATCTCCACTGCCAGTGTAAAACTACCTTATAACACTGCAGTCATGGACAGGCGTATTTGCTGACTATATTATTTTTCCTCCCCAGGGGTCCATACATTCATCCTAAATCCACAGGGGAATCAAGCCTTGTGGAAGAAGAAACCCTGGGGACATTTTAGCAACACTATGGTGGGGAGGGAAGGCTAATCATGAAAATGAGGCAGAACTATTACAATGGGAGCTCCAGGGCATGAAGGAGACTATAGTCATGAAAATAGTAGTAAAATAAGAAATATGACTAATCCAAGTCTACTCGAAGAACTTTTTTTTTTGTTATGATGGGTATGTATTTTACCATCCAGCTAGTTACACTTGAATGGAATATGCTGTTATAAATAAAAAGTATTTTTGTAATATTAAATCCCGAAAATGTATGGTCTTCATGAAAAATGTCAGAAAGATCACAAAACCAGGATGTTATCAAGTACAGTTTGTTAAGCAGAATCAAATCTATATGGAATTTAAATAACTCTCAAACTCACAGAATCTTTTCAAACACTCACAGACTTGCATAAGCATCCATCACTGTTCCAATATTATTAGATGTTATCTTAAAAAATAAAGGCCTAGAAGAAATTTTGGATTTGTGTGAAGTTACTGCAAGTTGCTTCCATCTTTGCTGTGGAGCATTCAGAGGAAATTCAGAGGAAAGCACAGGCATCAGACTTAGGACTTTAATCAGACATCAGTGAAGTACGATGTTAATAAGAAAGCAGCACTGACAAACATGAATAAATTAAGTAAATAATCACATTTTGCAGATGGAGAAAATTAGGATACAGACTCCCTGAGTCTTCCAATGACATTTATGACCATCATCCTGCAAAGGTATTTACTGCAGAACACAGTATTTGCTGACCATCTATGCATATTTATCACACTCTAAATTAGAACTTTATACAAGATCTAACGCTTTAGTGACCTGCAGACGACACTACAGCCACGCAATTTTCTTGGAGTAACATTAAACGGAACTCAGACTACAGAAATTCATCTAATCAGAAGGGCAGTCAGATTGCATACCCAACATATTAATGTGCCATGAGGTCTGCTGGCTACCTGATTACATCCAGGTCCAGGTCATCACCTAGATCATTCTTCCCCCTGCAACCTCCACCCACCCCAGAAAAAAGGCCAAAAGGTTACACTACTGTTTGCTTCAGGATTTAACCTCTCTGGCTCACAGAGGAGGCTAAGCTCTTGCAACATCTGGGCTCATTGTTCTCTGCAGGTAAAGTTTCAGGTTCCAGAAGATTCTCTGAAGTTTGGGGTTTTTTTTTGGTTGGTTGGTGGGAGTGTGTTAACAGAGGGTTCAGAACAGAAACAGAAAATCTCATGCTGCTGTTGATTCAATATTCCTTTACAATGAGTACCAATATTTACTGGTGTTTCCTAAGGGAGGCACAAAAACTAAATAAAAAGTCAGCAATTTGCATATTTGCTGACACTATGCAAATTAACTGATATATTGCACATTTAGTTCCTCTCAAGAGGTTCAAGCAAGCCATGAGTAGGATTCATTCCCTATAAAACAATAATTAGAAGGATAATCTACCACTGCAGAAACATGGGACCACCTATCTGGATGTCCTAACACGACCAGTAAAGCTGCACGACTAACTGTTTTTTACAGGAATGTCCCACTCGCCCACCTTTCCTATCAGGGAGGTGCAGAGGAGCTCTTTCCAAGGGTGTCAGTTCTCCACTCGGATTTCAAAACGTGGAAGAACCTTGATTTGCTTATCTTCAAACTGCAGGCTTGTCTAGTTGGCCTGCTGTTGCTCAAACACAGGCCTACTTACAAAACCATTTGCCGCTCAGATGGAGGTTTTTAGATGGCATTCAACCAAACAGGGCTGAAACCATATTCATTCAAAACAAAACTGCTGCTCAGCAATTATAATCACACAGAAGTAAATCCCAGGCTTATAAGATGACAACATTTTGGTTATGGCATGTAGTTTTTGAAACTATAGTAGCAAGTTATTGTTTAAGCACATAAACTAAATGTTAGATGTCTGGCGATTTCAAAATCCAATCTGAACTCTGCTCCTACACAGCCACCCACGTACTACAGAATCAGCATGTCCTGCTACACAGTTTGCCCTGCTGCGTGCATTAAACAAGATGGCTCCTGGATTAGAGAAAGGCTTCTATCAAGAAAATGTTACAACTCGGCGGAATATGGTTTAAATACAAGGAAACCTGCCACAGACTTACCCCATTTCTCAGTATATAGAAATAGACTAATCTGACAGGTAAGGGAGACATCAGTTAATTCTAGACAATTATGATGATAGAAAGAACCTAAATCAGCTGAAAGAAATTCAGTGAAACTGGAAGTTCCTCATACCCAAACGTAATTATTAGAAAAACATCATCGCTTTTTAGAATAGGCAACAGTCACAAGACCAAGCACAAGGCCACCTTATTTTACTAAAAATCTCTTGCACTTCTTCAAAAATAGCGGCATCCACTATAGCTTCAGTTCACTTAATGATAAGGTACAGCTTCAGAGTTAAAAAAGTTGGAAGAGTCTATCATGACACCATGTCTCTAGAGATCTTCCATTCAATTTGCATACATTACTGTAATCCAGCTTATGTTCACCTGGCAAAAATTCACACTTGAAAACTACGATGGCTGAGACTGTGTGTCAAGTTCCAACACAGGGCCAACTTTCATACGCAGGCTAAAACACGGCTCTTAAAATAGGGAATTATTCTGGAAATGCTGACACATCTTTAACAGTGTGAGTGGGCGCCAGTATAATACACACATTGTGTACACATATGTTGCTGTCTTCCTGGGAAGCTTAACTGAAAGCCCACATGGTTGATGTGGGACAGCAGGAATGCCTCTTTCAAAGCACTCATCCTGCTTATTCATAATATCTCAAACGAAACCCAAGGCATATGGTAAAATTATGCTCTTTCACAAAACAGCGCTTATGACAGTTAAGAATCCTTTTGAATCAAAACTACCCTTGATACTTCAACAAAAAACCCCTCCAACTTTGTTGACAGAACTTAGACACAGTATTAAGCATTTAAATAAAAACAAATCTTAAGAGCTAGAATTTTTGAGGTCATCAACACAGTTCAATAAATTGAGTTGCATCCATTACAAAAAGACTTATTTTAGTTGTCCTTTTTTTTTGCTAAAACACACACCCACTATAGAGGGTCAGACTCCCAGAAGAATAATGCAACAATAGATGGACCATCTGCTGCTACACGAAGGAAACTGAAAATCCAGGAACAGAGTCCATGGGAGTTGTACTAAAATCAGCATTACCCTTCCATTTTCTTTCACACCAGATTCTTATCTTAGCTAAGCTTTTAAAAACAAAAACAAAGAAAAAAGTCACCACACAGGATGGTTGTAGGAGCTTCCATGCTTAAATGTACAGAGTAAAGTACAACATGACATGTCCTTTGAGAAATTTTATTTTTCTTCTCTTGGCAACTCTAACTCGTACACAATGTTCCAGTGACGAATATTCTGCCTCCTGTTTATACAGCAAATGGCTGGCATTTATGGAATGGGTGTTCCACAAGGGTACAGAAGGATGACAGGTATCTTAAATACCAGCTCCATGGATATCCACAACTTAAACAATGTTTTCACAGCTGTCAGCTGATTTCACCGTAAGGCTTACTTGTCATTGTCGACCCTGTCCCCCCCCCAGCCAGTTTATTTATGCACATCAAGCATAAGGCAGTTAGAACTGCCTAATAGGCTTAAAACAAGTGTGAACAAGTAATTGCCTAAGGAAATGGTTGTCTTGAAAAGACTAGCTGCAGAGTAGAGGGTTACCTGAAAAAAAGAAGTGCAAATAAACAGAGGAACAGTACATTTACACTCCTTTTTTTCCCTGACAGCTGCTCATAAATTTGGCCTCAAACTACTGTAACAGATATGATACTTCTGTTCCATCATATTGGAAGGATTTAGCCCCTAGATACTTTTACCATGTTATGACAGATACTAGGAGGTGAGCGTTGCCCTTTTGGTGCTTTGTTTATGTTGAGTAAATATCAGCTAATATATTTCTCTAATATTTTAGCCATTTGTTTCTTCCCTACCTATCTCCTTTCCAGTAGCTGAGTGGATTGGGCTTAGAGGTTTCAAGAAAGTATTTATGTCAGAACTCTTTTCGGTCATCCACTCCAATAACAAACTGCATTGCCAGTAATCAGAGATTTAATAAAGGACTGATTTTTAAAACAAACATCCAACAGTCTGTCCTCTAGATCCATTTAAAAATATATTTTCATATTCTAACAAACTATGTTCATCTTTTATGTTGCCCATTACAGTTGAGCGTTAGTAATGCTAAATTCATACAGGGCAAACAAATGAAAACTCTTAAAAACCCTTAGCCCTTTCAGAAGAGCATTTCGTATGGACACTTCCTTTAAGCCACTAAAAAACTGCTATGTGGTGTTCAAACATGTCTCTTCCTCGCATGAGGCTTCATTAAAGATTATTTCAAAGGGACTGCTGGGCCCCGTGTTCCTCACCCTCACAGAACAGCTCCCCTCATCCATTTTTTTTCTCCTTCCCAATCAAAGTGGAAAAAATGAGAGAAAACAAACTACTCGTTATCAGTGGCACTTAGACAATTTCATAAGGCAAGGTTCCTTTTAGATAATCATTACCGGCCTGTCAGACAGATATGCGTGTAGTTAATGAAACCACATATGCATAGGCTGGAGGACAGCTGCGTACCAACTGGGTCACCAGTGATCCATACTAATGGACACCTCCCAGATGAGCACTGTCTTTTTACATTACTGTGCCCTGTAAGTCATTAGAGCCCCATTCCTCATAGGGCATTAATTATGGGGATTAACAGTAAAAGGAAACACATGAACAGGATGTTACGTACTCTTTTTTGCTTTGAATCTTTGTGTATTTGTTACAGCCGTGAATTATGGAGTAAAAAAGGATATGCAGAGTTTTAAGAAATGTAATACAATATAACCTTCCAGTCTGCTATCCTAAAGACGCCCATTTAAAAAAGGGGAGAGGATTTCAGCCTGCTGACATACGACTTCCTCAGATTAAAAAAAAAAATTGGCTATATATGCCACGTTTTCTGTATTTTCCCAATTGCAGCACAGAACATGTATCATTAAGTTGTAAAAAACACTGAAGCATTGGCCACTGGGAATGAGCTGTCAGTAAGATGCAGTTATGAAGTGGATTAAAAATTCATATGAATTTAGAACAGACACAAGCCTTTATCAGTGCTCCTGTCATCCACTATTACACTGATACTATAGCCAAAAGCATAGAACCCTAAATACTACTCTAATTCTGGAAAAACCTGGAAGTGCTGCACTGTGAATTAAAGGCATCCCACTTAACAGACGTATACAACCTACAATGACTGAGGTAACCAAAGTAACCTAACTAGAAATAAAGAATAGGTGTCCAAACTCTCTGCTCTAACAAAAATACTAATATATCCTATTAATTATGGCCCACTTGGCATTATCGAGATGACCTAGCAACTGAATATGTACTTTTCATATTTTAGTGTTTCAGAGCCGAAAGTTAGGACAATATTCCATTACAAAAACACTATGGTTTTTTTCTAATATTTTAAAGACAAATACTTGGAAATAATAAAAAAAAAGATAAAACCAAGCTAAGTTGTAACACAGACATCTCCTTTCCTGCTGGTATATTAGGCGAGTAGATGTTCTTAACAGAGATTGTCATCACCTGTAATGACAAATAATAGTTGGAACACAGGTTCAAGGTTTGTGACATCAACCTCCACTTCAGAATTTTCACAAAAGGGTGTATATTTGAACAACAACAACCAGAAATATTTTCAGGCTCTATTTGTTGCATTTTATCTTCCGTAAACATGCATTACATTTATAGAATATTAAATACAACTTACACGGCTCCACTCCAAGTGTACTGATGGAAGTCTTATGTGCCATATTTGCTGAAACTTAAAAATTTGAGTTTAAAGAACTTATTGATTTTTCTTCTGTCAAAACTAAGTAAGAACAGTGTGTGGGTAGTTTGATATCTAACCCTAAATAATCTAGTAATATGATCATTTAATTTTTAAAATTTATGTACTGACTAATCCTCTGTAGCCCCATAAACTGTTTAAAATGTTGACATGAAAAAAACTGAAGGTGTTTCTCTTAATCTTTACACACTCTCCCACTAGAGAGTAATTAGAATTAAAGGCCTGCTATTGGATATACACCTGTAAGGTCTCACCAGTTAACGACTGCTTAAAAAAAAATAAACATTGTTCTTACAAATGTTCTGAGGTATGAGATGTTTTATTGCTGACCCTTCATTTCATACTTCCCATGACAGACATTCGTGACTCAGAATCAACTCTGAGATGAGCTCACAGAATATTCTCTTGGCTAAGAACCATTTTCCATTGGAACAGTTTGAAAACAGATGCTAATAAGTTTGTCTGTCTTGCATTTAATGCCCTTTAACTTGTTACAAGAGGCAAATTTTTTCTCACGCAGTCATTTTTTAAACAGTATTGCCTGAAATATCCTATTTTAAGAGTGACAAGTAACAAATGAACTTACTCCTCTTAAAAAGGCAATAGTATTTCTGATACTGAGCCAATGAAGGTGTTTGGGTTTTTTTTCAGGACAAATTCAGAAGTCAGGATAGCACTAAGGTCTGGCACACAAAAAAAAAGAAACAAATTAAGCCTATGAAAATGTTTCTTTATTCTTAGTGTAAGCAAAACTAGAACTTGTTACAGAATGCAACAAATGTAAGCTAGGGAGTGATCACAGATTTTCTAGTAAATATGTAGGTTTCAGTTCTTTGAACAAGTTAGTCAACAGATACTAGAAAAAAAGTGAACACTGCGCCCCAGGTATAACTAATCGGGCTCTCCAAGAGACACTTATTTTACTCACTTATAACCAAGCTCATAGATCCTTTTCTTTCTGCCACCAGTACCCAGGGACTAATCCAATCCTGCAATATGCCAAGTACTTTCTGAGATCATCTATTCTCCACACCCAGTCATATCAGTATGAACAGATATTGTGCAATACTTTGAGCTCAAGAGAAGGAGAGATGGCAATTAACCAGGAGCTGATAAAACTTCCATAGCTTATTCCTCCCTATCAGAAGACATATTTATATTATGCAAGGTAGATACAAGACTGGGGCTAATACTATTGATCACTGATTATAATCTTTCATCACACATCCCAAAAATGTTTGTTTCTTACATATCCGCTACTTTTATGTTTCCCCTTTACTTTATTGTGTTATATCTCATTAGGAAGAAATACAGTTAAATCTACCTTTACATCAGACATACCAGAAAAACAGTGAAGTCATAATTATTACGACCAAATATTACTGAAATGAACAAACCTAATTAGTTATTTGATCACCATTTTTCTGATATGTCAAGATATTTGCAAGTATAAAGTCAATACGTTCTTCAATATGCATTTCGCTTCACACAATATAAAGAATCAGATAATAAACAGATTATGGTTAAGATCTTCCGTTAACAAAACAGGATAGCTCTATAATTGTGATAAGTGAAATCTGAGCAAACTATGGTGAAAACATACAATGTTTTATCATCTGCTAGAGACAAACACAAAAATATTTCAATAATAAATCCTTTAGTTCTACCTTCGTTGCACCCCAAACAGGAAAATTCAAAATGTATTAGTCATTTACATTACAAATGAGATACTGATGAGAGTCACCTGGCTTCTTGCACAGGAAGTTTTATTCCTCAGTAAGATCACTTACTGATTTCCTTTTCCATTTTTATTATGTGTTAAGACGTACTTCTTTTCAGACACAATTTACTGTTGGTCCTTTCTGTGTGCTATTTCTCCTGTTTGTATTTTTTAATAGTTGCATTCATATAACAGTCTTTTATATAAATATCACATTTTCTTTCAATTCAAGCAAATGATATTCCTAAACTGGCTGTCAGAGAACATGCTGTTAAATCATTGGGAATTGTTCTATATAAAAGAAAGAAACATGCCAACATATTCATCTTACTGGTAGCAAAATTGTTTCATGCAGACAACAGCAAAACTACTTTTTAAACTAAAAATCCTTGTTCCCCCAATATCAATTAACAATGTTAAAGCTCTGCCTCACTCTAGAGCATGCATAATATTATTGTAGAATCTGCAAAGATTAAGTTAACTTGAGAATGTGCAGCCGCTGATAAAAAAAGCCCAAGTATAGAAGGTACTCTATACAACTTACTAAATAAGTATACTAATTCTTTTGTTCCATTTTTAAGATGACTCAAGTAAATTAACTTTATTAATATTGAAGCAAAGAACAGAATAGAAAGAAATTTATGTCAAATGATCATAACATTTTTTTAAAATTTCATGAAATTATCAAAGTACTCTTTCGTGCACTTTACATTTCAGTGAATGCAACTGGATAGTCCCATCCATCATCTTCTCCATCAATATGTCATTCTGTCTCTCTTGTTCTGAACTCAGTCAATCTACGACTGTGTTAATTAAAACATATAATTTCACCCCTTTTCAGATTAAGGTTATTTCCTACTCCATACAGGTTAGTGAAACTTTCTTTACTATAGGTTTAGATACATAGCAAGCATGTCTTATAGCCTGATTTTTGATCAAGCATTCTTTGGATAAAAGGATTATCGCTACAGCATGTCTGTTATTATAAACTGGCTTTACTTTACTTTCAAAGACAGGCAAGAGAGCTTCTATTAACTGAACAGCAAGTGTACCACTTGAAAGTGATTATTCCCAACTTAATTTCATTTCTTTATAGAATAAAAGCAGATTTTTATTCTTTCATGCTTCTAATGTTTAATGGAAAAGAATGCCACAGAACATTAGAGAAAGAAAACCATATATTTTTATAACCTGAAATTAAAATTAGATATGCTTATATATTTACACATACATTTCATAAAAATGGACACTTTCTTCTAAAAGCTTCTTCTGTGTTTCTTCTTGCATGGCAAGTAGCTGACCTCACGAAGGCTAGTGCTGAAGGCATCCTAAAACAAATACCTAATCACTGAATATAGAATACTTCTGACACAAAGAAGCAAAGACCAAGTGTTCTAAAGATCAACCATGCATTCAAAAGTGAATGATGAAAAGATCCTTTCAGGTCCATTACAGGAGCCTTCCTTTCTACACGGTAAATTCAGGAGCCAGTGCTGTCTGTTCTTAAGAAGACCCTAAAGTTGCTATCTTGTTATGATCAGCTGGGCTTTACCATACCTAAGAACATAGCTCTATTTATAGTTGGCAAACAAGGCCTGCCTCCACAAGCACAGCTGTTCCCTGCAGAGACCACGCAGACAAGTATGGTGAAGGGATGTGAGAAACTGAACTATTATAAAGCAGAAACGGGTACTAGTACCCTCACTGCCAAATCAGATAAGAGTATTTCCAGACCTCCCTGACCAAAAGTACTCTATTTTCAGAAAACCACCTATTCTTCCCAGCTCATTTTGTCATCCTGTATCACTTTCTAAAGCTGAAATGGAACAATGTAGAAAACTATGTTAGTATAGACACTGCATCAATCATGTTGTATAATCCTAGTACTAGAACTGTCATTAGGTTTATCATAAAGGAAATTAATATATAACACATGGGAAGTCTGCAGGACTGATTCCCCTAACTTTGTTCTTTTTGAGAGCTTTCAAATGTGCACCAAGTGGATACAAATACCATGACAATATTACAGCAATATTAATGGCAACATTATCATATACACTTTTCACAGATATAAATTATACAAAGTGCAACAAGGAAGAGATCAGACTATGCATATCACCTCACAACCAGCTGAACTCTGCTCAGATGTGACTGTCAATACCACATTATTGGTAAGAAGATGTTTGAAAGAGACCTTGCGCTAACATAGAAAATGCTGCCTGATTTTATAACAGAGTAAAAAGTAAAAGACAAATGAAGTGCACATATTACCCCTCTTCTATCAAACTAGATATGAATTAAGGATCTAAATCAATTATAAGAATTTACAAGCCATTATTTTTTCATTTAGAATCTTTTGTTGTTTTAAAATCCTTATCTTCCTCTGCAATCTGAATAAATAGTTGCCTTTAAGTTATTTTGGTACTAATACTTCCTTGGTTCTCATTTGGTAATACCCTCCCCCAAGTACTGAAGATGATCCAAAACATCTAAAAATCTAAATATTGCCTTACATCAACTGCAGTCACACAGCCTGTTTGCATTTACGTTGAGAACAAGCTGTCATAACACTGTCCTACCATTTGTAACCTCCACGTGTTCTCACCTGCCCTCTGCAACAAGAGTCTCTGTCTAAAAGGTGTGTCTGTGTAACACTCATTGTTTAATTTAGACTAGAACCAAAAATAGCAAATGGCTTGTGCTTCACCAAATCTGCACTGAAGTTCAATTACTCATGTGGTTCAGGTACACCAAAGGGTTTCTTAAAGCTGTTTTGTTTCACATCTGGTTTTGCATCACATCTAAGGAACAGGGAGCAGAGAAGAGGGTGGAAACTCTCACCATAACATAAAAGCTTAAGAAAAAAAAATTTCATTGCATTTCCTTCTCCCATGCAACCCCATCTAATCAGTCACGCACTCTCTTTTCCTCAGAAGAAGCCTCTTTATTAGAGGCTATTTCTTGTAGCCAAGTTCCATTCCCAATTACTGTATTATAGGTTATACACTGAAAAAGAAAGTGTCCTCTGTTTTCTAGGGACAGCACAGGAGTTCGAGCAATGAGTCAACAGTCCAGAAGCCTTTCAAGCAGAGTAAGGCAGCTTCTTTTCCTAAAAACCTAGTGAAGGGACCACCTAAAAATACAGGTAAATATATACAAGAGAGGAAAGGACAAATACTAGACTCTTTTGCCTTTACTTCAGCAAAATTAGAATAAAACAGTCAATATATTTGATCTCTCAAAAAAGTTGACATAGCTTATGTACAGGGGTTTACAGATCATGTCAAGACAACAGACTGATGGTACGTACAGCCTAACTGTTCAGCTCCAAATTTACTGGAGACCAAAAACTACGTAATATGCTTTGAAAATGGGACAAATCACAGGATTCTAAGGAGTCAATAACTTTAACCACATGATCACAACTTCAAATCCAATCCACTTTGGTGAAGGTTGCCCTCCCTACTATCTGACAACTACCGAGTTATCTATGTGATGTTAACCAATAGCCAAAACTGGCTGTATGGAAAGAGCCATTAACATATTTTTCTGAATCTGTACATTCTGTTTGTCAAACAGGAAAACCATAAGCCAAAACAATCTTAACTTGTCCAAATAAAATCATCCTGAATTAAAAATACACTCTTCCTTATCCTTTTCTCAATCAACAAAATCTCCTCTGTCTAGAAACATGAACAAGTTACAAGGCTAGCTAAGTTATAAACTTCCCAAATTCCCGTAAATAAAACAGCAAGGTTGTGGTACAAGATGAGGTAATTCCAAGAATTACCTCAGGTAAGGTAAGCTACCTCTCACTTACCACAGGACAGAAGTACACAAATGGCTGTTTCTGCATTGCAGCTGACATAACTGAAGTCTATCCCGATGCTTACCCTTGTAACTTCTTATCAAGTCCGTGCTTTCAGACTAAGGAGGGAATGAGTTAGAAATTTCAGCAGTAGAAAGCTCTCTACCAAAAATGCTGTGTACTTTGATGTGCCAGTTCAGGGACTTGATTCAAGAACCTTAACTATCTCAGTTGTCAACACAGACTTAAGGAAGAGAAATGGAATACTTTATAAGCCAGTAACCAACATGAACAGTTACAAAGGAGAACCTGATCCATCATTTGAACCATAGGTATAAGACCTCTCTAGAACACTTAGAGAATATAAGAATGCTGCACTTAATCAAAACACTTAATCAAGCTGTAAAATCTAGAAACATGCAATTTGAATCAAGACACCAAATGGCTAGATGCGCAAGAGAATTTAGCAAGACTTTCTGTACCAAAACAAGAGTGGTTTTGTGATCACCTTGAAGAATTTCCTTCACTCTGACTTTCCCTACATGCCCACTTCTTTCTACTTCAACTCCAAAACCACCTCAGCTCTTCTCTTCTTGCCATCTTCACCCGTACCACCCACTACTTAAGAAATGTCCATCTTTCATCTTATCTTCCTATTCCACTTCTGCAATGCCACTTAAAAACAAGCAGCCAAGTAATTTTGGCTGAACCAAGCATCATTTAAGAGATTGTTAAAAATAAGTGTACACCCTGGTGTGATACTTTTCCTCTACTCCTCATGTAAAGGGCATATAGCAGAAGGTATGCAATATTGAAACACACAATGAACAAGTACCATCTCAAGACATTCTTTCAAGGACGCAATTTACAGGTGAGCACAGGAAAGCTTACACTTGTCTCCATTAATAAGAAATGGTGGTGTTAGCCCTGAAGACCAGCATCTTGAATGAATCCAAATGTAATCTCCCCAATGCCACTTTATTCCTCTTCTGGTCTTATTATTGTAACTTATGTGCTTGATTTCTACACCTGGCTAACATATTTGTCTGAAAAAACTGCCAGTCTACAAAGTTTTTATTTTTTCTGGATGCATAATTCTGGAATGCAGCAAGACAAAAGGAAGTAAAGACTTCACAGAAGTGATGCCTAACAGCTTTAATCTACTTCCCAGTAAATGACGGGGGGGGTGGGGGGACACAAACCCAAAACAAAACCCCAGACTCTCAAAGACACAGAAAGCCTTTTAACAAGAGTAGATATACCTGAACCAGTAATTTTAATAAGCCTGTGTTAAAAACCTTTCAAAAGTAAAATCTGGGACAAAAAAAACCCTTTAAATTATTTCATATACAGAAAAACTACTGTGCAGACTATATCTAGTACAGTTTACAGAATTTATTGAGCATCATCTCTTACTTCATTAAGCAAGAGGACTATGAGATGACATAATTTTATATTAGACGCCATAGCCAGAAGGTAGATGAAATTCATATAAAATAAACAAGCTTGTAAGCCGTACTTCCTCTGCTTAGCAAGACTCATCCCATAGAGTAGAGAATGACAGCACCAACTACTCTTAAACAGCTATCATACACATTTGACATGGAACACAGGATAGAGAGGCAACACCATCACAGTGTAAGCTTTTATTTTAGCCACTTGTACATCATCTGACTGGCACACTATCTTCTTTCACCCATAGGATCTTTGAGAACTAAAATTCATGACAAATTCTTCACAAGAGAGTAATTTTGGTGTCATTGGGCAAATAAAATCACATGTATATTGCCACTTGTTCCTAAATGTATCATCACTATAGAAGTGAAAAGATTATTCAATAACTGTAATAGGTTCAAAGTACACCAATCAGGTATATATACAGAATGCTTCCAAATGCAGCCAGTTTCTTTTTTTCATGACAACCTTTTATCCAGAAACCACAGAGATACTAAGAGAAAACAAAACAGAAACGTAAGACTGAAAACCACAGAAGCTGGCCAGGTGTCAACATGAGAGGCTTTTGGCTTGCCTTGTTTTTTTAATTGACTACACTTCAATTTGACAGTCATTTTACAAATATCTGCAAAAACACTTATTTAAATGATCACTCGTACGTTTGCATTATAACGTTAACAAATAACATAGTTAGGTTAATGCAGGCATATTTGGAAGCAAAGAAGCTAAAAACATTAACAGCTTCTTTTATTAACTTACCAAGAGTTAACACAATTAAGTACGTTGAAGGACTGCAAAGCAAACAGGTACCTAGTCACAGGGCTCAGCTAACAAGTATGCCTTCATTCAACTTTAAACTAGGGCATGCATACAGATAAAACATCACCAGTAGATGAAACAGAGTGCATTGAAGCCACGAAAATGTAGACTTTAACTTATAATGGCATGAGGCATGAACTGCTGAAACAATGCTTACACTTTTTTTGTTTGTTTGTTGAAGCATTCTGACATGCAGTCAGAATGCAGTTTGTATAGGAAACACAACTAACAAATTTAGCACAGGAGAAACATTTCTATTGTACACCCTTCCTCAAGCTTCAAACTTCGGTGAGGCAAAATAATGTAGTTGTCAGCTTCTGAAATACAAATTTAGAGAGCCTGAAGTAGTTATTGTGATTCAGTGCATTTCATTACTATGTTTTGTTTTAAGATCCCTCCTCTCCAGCTATCTCACAAGAACAGCCCAAATAAATGACAGTAAATACTCTATCTGTACCTTCTTCAAAAACTGCTTCACAAAAGACATCCTTATACACTACCGTTACCCTTATGCAGGAGATGAAGGGGGTAATTGGACAGAAGAAAGCAACTCTAGCAACTAGATACAGTTACTAAAACA
Organism: Anarhynchus alexandrinus; assembly: GCA_008711295.1. Lineage (NCBI taxonomy): Eukaryota > Metazoa > Chordata > Aves > Charadriiformes > Charadriidae > Anarhynchus > Anarhynchus alexandrinus. The sequence goes on along the minus strand of VUYV01000037.1, from coordinate 774,192 downwards.
CTGTTTGAATGAATGCAGAGAGGATATAGCCAACTGTTTTTAAAAAAGTGACACTGAAACTGGCTTTAATTTATTGCTAACTGTAAGCAAAACCATAAGTAAATCTGGGTTTCATACAACATAGGGAAGTCAAAATTAAACCTGTTTACATAACGTAACCATTTATGTCAAATTTCCCTTACCATAAAAGGTTCTTATTTCCTTTGCAACACAATGACTTCTGTACATACAACAAACGGGATATTAAAAAAAGAACCCATAGGCTCAGTGCTGAACAATTCTTCCAGGGGTTCTGGTAACAATGCATCTACAGTGAAAACGTTCCTTTACATACTTACGAATTTAAACACAAAACACATTCATTGAGATCTTTACTCATCACTAAAATAATTCAAACAGTGTATTCTGCTCCTCTTCGGCAAATTGCTCCAAGTATATTCAGCACTGGACAAACTTTACATACTTTAAAAAAAAATTCCTTGGACGTTAAGCAAGCTTCAGAGACCTTATCAAGCACAGGAGACTACCACAGCATACTGAATAGCTATAATCATTGCTAAAGATCTAGAAGGAACATATGTATAAATCAAACATAACAGCAAGTGACATTTACAAGAACGTAGACATTTCACTGCTTCTACCAACACTTTCACCAGCTGTAAAACTATTATGCAACCCTGTCTCTGAGCTCAGGTGCAGACAGAATGGCAGGGATTCAATCCTCCATTCACTTCCTCTCTATCTCCCATTTCCCACTATCTCTTTAAAAAGGTGAGACTCTAGTAACAGCATCGTATCTTTTATTTGGATAGATTTAAAAATGTACCACACATGGCAGAGTCTGATTTCCATGACACTGCTGTACCCCTTCCCAAAACAAAACTGCAGATTTTGCATGGAAGTTCTTGAAATATTATTTTAAAAATATTAAGTTAAAAAAATCAAATATTAAAAACCTCTTCACTCACCACCAAGAGAACACACAAAGTGGACATTAATCCCCGTTACTAAAACTGAACCACTGCAAATCAGGAACAATTACGTTTCCGAAAAGGCTTCTCAGCACCAAAGTAACGTTACCATCACCTTATGCTAACATCACACAGTAGCTCAAAAATGTGAATATCGTTTTGCTCCATTTCATCACTTGCAAAAGCTCTAAGTCAATATCCATCATGGCTCTCACAGTTTTAAGAACTGGGGTAGGGAGGTCAAGCTCAATCCAAGTAACAGTCACTTTCTCTCTGCCAGAGGAAAAACTACAAACTGTAAGGCTCTGTGAACAAGTAATTACAATAAAATGAATGTTTTATGAAGGAAATGCACTTGGTTTTAAAGGTCACAAAGTGACAGATAAGAGCACACAGTAGAACAAATCCAGCAAATTACTGATTGACCTGCGGGGTCAATGAATCCAAACAATAAATATTTCTGCTCTTTAAATAATTAAAAATGACAAAACACAATGGCTGCAGACAAACACTGTTAAGAATGCAGACAGGCCAGACAATCTACTTCATATTTAAATATTTCACTTACCTGTCTTGTGACTGCTCCTCATACATTCTTTCCTTTCCTTCTTTGAAGAGTCTTATAGCCCGTTTTGATTTTTTCATGAGACTGTCAATGTAGATTTTAAAATATTCATTCTCACTGAGTTGTGCAAGTTTCTGGTTGTCATCATATTTGCTCAATATAAGTCGCAAATGTTGATAAGTGTCTGGTAAAATGTCAAGTATGTAAGGTGGGCTGTTTTTGAGTTGAAGCTTTGGGTTTTGGCACAATCTTACCTATAAGCAAAAACAAGAGAATGTAAAATGAGAATGTTGGGGCAAAAACTGATCTGACATCTTAAAATTAAAAGGTGTAAACATACTTCTCAAACCTCCAGGCGCAACGAATTAAATCCTACTTCATTTATATTCCATGAAGTCCCAACATAGTCTCTCATGTCAAAGGATGTAAAATTTAACTTAATCCTGTTACATCTATAAACAGCAAACAAGCTTACTTACATAGTTTGGGGGTTTGCCTTTAAAGTAAGAATGTCTTTGCCTGCCTCCTGGTAAGGAGTATATGTCAAAACACAGTATGCAACTAATGCCAAGAGCAGTTCATACAGATCTGTTTGCTGCAGGTGAACTTCCCTATGGATGTTTAATTGTCTAATAAGAACTGACCTTACAAATTACCTTGTCATCTGCTGACTCTCTCTTTTCTCTATCCAACAATATAACAATAGGAATTTAAAGTTTGAGAGGTCTACACATATGAAAATGGCCTGAACGCTGCCAGTGGTTCAAAAGCTATTAGCTAAAACAGACAGAAATTAAGTCACTCACAAACAGATATCGTAAACCAGGAAACAAAACATTATAAACTCAATGCTTTCCAGTTCACGGTTGTAATAGACGATAATATCTTAATGGACTTGGAATCATCATGTTCCCAAATGGCACAAAAATTAATTGAATCATATATATTACTTAAAAGAATAAGCTTTAGATGAATTGAACACCTTTATTTGAATCTAGTCTCCACTGGAAATGTTTCTGGAAGAAGAACGTATTGGTTTTGTTTCCTGAACATATACATACAAGATTAGAGTAATTAACTCCTGGCTACCTAAATTCTCTGGTAAGTTTGTTCTGTAATGTTCTGTACTAGAAAGCAAAAGGGATCGAAACTAATGGGTAGTTTTTGAGTGCTATCGTGTTGAGCTATCCATGCTCAGCTAAAACACTGCAGAGGGACACATTCTAGACATGTGTGCATGGCTGTACATATGCAAATACTTAAGAAAAAATTAAGTCCATGTGGTATAAAAGTTTTATAGGTATCATTTGGAGATCACCACATTATATATTAGTGACTTTGACATTCTTTTGAGGTAACTAACGAGGCCATAAAAACATCTTATTACTGCGAAAAGCAGACTCCTATTCCTACTAATGTATCAACTTCAAAAAAGTGCAATCTTGAGCATTTCCAGGGGATGGTAAAAAAAAAACTTGTATCCTATAACATTCACCTCTATACACTCAAAGTTATATCACTATTGATGACCCCTCCTTCAACTTCTAGATCTACACCATTAAGAAATTCACTGCCTTAAGACAGTTGCCACTAACAGACCTTCATGCATCACAAACAGCAAAGCAAACATGTAATTGTTTTTTCCCCCACACACAAAAATACACCAGGCAATTTGATTTAGAGAACTGGGGTCATAGTTCAAAAAGTGAAGATAGAAGAGTGGACAAAAGTCAAGCACTAACAAGTTTAAAAATATAGTAGTAAGTCTAGCACTATTAGAACAGTGCAAACTCGTAACTACTATAGAATGGCTCCCCTCATTTCACTGATTCGTTGTTACTTTAATAAATTCTATTATTCTTTCACCTACTAGATCAAGTAATGCATCAGGAACCCTTCTGATACGTTAGAATATACAGTCCTTCCCACAGAGAAATTTACAATCTCAGTAGGAAACAAAAAGACAGCAGATGGATGCAGGCAAATATGAATGCATGAAAACAACGCTGTTCAACATGCTAAAGAGTCATTCAGGGCACTAGTACTTAAATATTTCTAGATATTAACAGAAAAGTTTCAAGGCAAGCTCTAAAATAATTTAGTGGCTCATAAAGGAATTCCTTCCAAGTTGAGGAAGACGCAGAAAGGAAATAAAAACCAAAAAAAAGTACAGCATAAAGATGTTTGGTCATGTTTTTATCAGGTGATGAAGTCTGGAACTGCAATCTATAACTGCAAGAGCAAGACAGCAAGAGACTTAGAAATTCAAAATAATTTGTTTATATTTCATGTAATAAAGAGAAGATTACCAGGACAAAGAAAAGGACAATACGGTCCAAGTTAGGAGATGCTTCCAGCAGCATTCTCAAAGAATAAAGGTTGGATATGATGGCATTCTTCCTTTCAAGGTCAAAAAAGCAAAGCTGAACTTACTGATAGACAAAATAGCAATGCCTGGATGAGAGTTTTAGGTGAATGGATTGATACAGAAGGTTATATTTGTCTGTGAATCACATCTCAATCTGAAAGATTCAGAGATGACTTTTAAAAGAGCAGTTCAAGTAAAGGAGTTGCCTGAGTGAAGGCAGGATGATGGTATCACCCCAGAAGATCAAGAAAGAAGCTAACAAGAGAGACTTATGAACGAGATTAAACATTTTCTTTTAGTTACATTGAAGTTAAGCTGACAGCTAGAATTCTTTAAGGAGATTTCAGAAATATGAGCAAAGAATTTACATGTGTAGACAGATCTGAAGATCATCCATGCAAAGACATATATGAATTTCTTTTTGTACAAGAGTTAGAAGAACTGGAAACCCAAAGACAGAAGTGAAAACCTTTATGAAAAACGTAGACGTTTTTCATCTAAATGTTTGTTCTCTGTGATTTCCGATTTAGTGACAACTTGAAACAAGATTGACATTCTTACAAAGCCAACTACAGATGACACAAATCAATATCACTGATTAGGCATTACAACTTTCTGGAGCAACAAGCACAAGGAAAAAAAGCTGCAAAGAGGAAAATATTTATTCAGGGGAGAAGTCAGCAATGAGAGCAGACCACAAGCAGAAGGCTGCAATCATTTTGAATTGCTTATTTATTCTAACTTAAATCTCATGATCAAAGAATTAATTCTCTTTCTGAAGTCTATCTTTTCGATCAGATGTGCCAACAAGCAGAATATAAGTGCTTTCATATCTATTAGAAACACAATTAAACATATAAAAACAACAGGAAAAAGCAAATTGCTTATGCTGGTTGCTGTATTTTCAAGTCGGTCCATTCAACTACACAAAAAAACCCAAACATTCCGTTATAAAAAATTAGTTTCTCTTTCAGATGTTCTAGAAAGTCATCTTCAGTCCAGTAGCATTACATACAGTCACAGGCACATCAAAACAGGATCCTGTGGTCATCACAGTTTACAAGGCTTCACCTTCTGCTGAATTTATAGAAATAAATACAGCACATTACAAGAACCTTCAACTCCAGAACAAGCCTTTAAGAAAGTCATACAAAAATTCTTCTACTGTACAACTCAATTAGTCTTACGAATTCTCACTGAAAAAAATGCTAACACTTAGTTCAAGTGAGTTATCCAGTGAAGTAGTACATGGCTTTCTTCCCTTTATAGAGTACACAAGGTTTCAGTCCAAAGGAAGTTTGTAAAGAGATGGCTGGTAAACCATATGGTTTCCAGAGTCAGGATGTCCTGACACGTACCGCAGCAGTTCACAATTAAAAGTAAGCAATAAGAAACGACATATGCTGACGCAAAAGATTTACCAAGGAACCAGAAGTGGCACACATACCTTTCTTCAAAAGAAAACAGAACTCAAAACAAAATTAAAAAAAAAAAAAAAACAACAACCAAAACCAAAGACCTCCATATTGCACTTTACAAAGCAACCCTTACCAACACTTTAGGAGCGGACATGAATCATATCACTGTGTGATTTGTGTATTGTTATGACTGGAAGTAAGCATGTATATATTTAGCAAGCATTCAGTCGAAAAAATGAAAAGCAGTCAGTCAGCAAGTTAGTCAGAAATGTGTCTCTCATTGAGTTAAACTGAGACAAAGTTAAGCTCCTTTCACTAACTCACTCAGGGTAAATCCAAGTATTTACTCCAGAATCACAGAAACAAGAGTGTAGTTCTGGTTGTGAAGAACTAAGGTATTAACCTAATCTACCAGAAACAGATTTTGAAACAGTTAACTCGGGAACTTCCAGACAAGCTTACTCTAGTGCCTAGGGAGAAAAAACCTTACTCTCTCTTCCCTCCTCTCCCCTCCCCCCACACCACACAAATACCACTACTCATAACATTTCTGAAGACATTTAACTTAAATTATAAGGCGTTATATTTCACAGCATCTTCAGAGATGAGAGTAATGGATGCCTATTTTATTTAGACAATGAATTTATTAGAGAAAACTGTATCTTCTATTCAGGTTTTAAAGCAAACAAAGTCGAAAGCCCTGGACTCATTTGACAAAAGAACTTTTGTTCAAGCAAAGCATAGCAGCCTTAACACAATCTATTTAAACACCTAATGCTAGTCAAAGACAATACAAGGAAAGTAACACAACTAAAACAGAGTAAGTATCTAATGACTAGGACATCCGCTCAACACTGTTTTCAGCTGCAGTGAATGGACTAGAACAATCAGATCACCAGTGCTCACACACTTCCAAAATTACACTTCAAAACCATCTACTGAACAAGTATCTTCTGCCATGCAGTACAAAAAAAGTCAAAGTATTAAAAAACACTTTGACACACCATAGACAGCATAAAGGTAGCTCTGCGGTAAAGTACCATAAGTACCATAACAATTCTCCAGAAAACCACAACATAAAATGCTACCAACAATGAATTCTGAAGAACTTAGTCAGGGAGGGACTAATCAGGAAAATGGATGAAATCTGAACATTACGCTTCATCATATATTTCTTCCTGCCAGAAATTACCTTAATTGCAATGCACTTTATTTTCCACAGAAAGATGCGTTTTCTTTCTTAAAGAAGCTTTCCCGTCAAAATATAAGTAGAGGTGACCGATCACCCATCATTTCAGCTGAGAATGCAGTAAGTGCTTGTTCAACAGCTACCACACTGCAACTGTGCCATATGTTTCCATACTGCAGGAATAAGCAGTAACTATGTTGACGCTACATACACACAAGGACAGCTGACTTTGGAGGGTTATTTAAACTTTCTTCCGATTAGAAAAAGAGAAGCTTCCATTTCTCCATTTAAATTTTTATTCTTTTTCCGCAAACAGTGTATGCAGGACATAATACTTCTTACCAACTTTGACCAGGTAATACACTGAAGAATACCATGGTTATGATTGATGATTCTCTTTTCTAGATCCTGTTTGGAACAATGACATTTAACTAACTTGGAAGGTTGCACATTAATGTAATAATTACATAAAGTGTTGCAAAGAATAACCAACACAGACACAGTTTCAACTACTGCGCTCTGTAAACTCAAATGCTACTGAAAACCTGGATGCTGACAAATGTTAATTTAAAGAAAACCACATTACTAAGTTACAGAGGCAATACAGCTTTTACTCACTAAGTCAATAGTATGAGCTTTAGAGACACGCTCTAATTTGCTCTTAGGTAATTATTAAATAGTAAATCAAATTGCCATCCCCATTTATATAGCCAGAGTCAAACAACTGGGTGGGCCATGACAGAGCGCCCAAACATTTCAGACAATGTTGTTAATCTTCACAGTAGAAAATATAATTATTTTCAAGCCCAATGCATAAGAGTATTGAAAAGTGACTGAAAGTTGCTAAAATATTCCTGTTTTTAAAAATCCTGTTCAGAATGTGTCACAATTTTATCAGCTTGAAACCCACAATAGTAAAGCGTGCACAATAGTACTGCCAACTCTGAATAGCCCGAGCAGTAAATTAACTTAACTACTCCCATGTTTACATAATAGGCAATCTCTCCCAAAGTTGTTCTCAAGATAACCATTATCTTCTAATAATAATAATACACAGCTAGCTTCTAGGTTTTAAAATCATTAGGTTTAGAATCTAAAAACTCCCACGTAATTTATGCCTAGTTTAAAAGAAGGCTTACAGTCATTTGTTAACAATATCATTTTTTTATTAATTTACAGGATATGAACTTTCTAAAATACACATCATGTTTTAAAAATAGTAATTTGCTTGCTAGAAGTTCAGTTATATATGGTCAACTTGCTTATACAATGCTAGCACTAGAAAGCAGGGCTAGCCTTCCAAACCATAAAAGGAATATTATCCTTTGCATTGCAAAGGAATTAAACAAAATATTTTTGGTTCTTAATGGTAAAGCTACTGCTTACCCATAAGAAAAGCAGCAGGGAAACTGGACACTGATGCTAACAGTTGATGCACCTCTAATAATGCAGTCAGTATTGTAACTTCATATAAGAAAAAAGACATACTAGTGAACCTCAAAAAGCACAGATCCCTGTGGATAAAGTATGAAAAGGAAGATGCGGATATATACAGACAGATAACAATTCACATTCACTGATTACTTACAACACTTTTTTTTTTTTATTCCCTGCAAGTATATCACTTACAGTAACTTTTATGAACAAGGCTTTAACCAGGAGCAGTATCCCAACAGTCTGTCCTGCTAAAGAACTCTCTCAAAAACCTTGGGGTTTTTTTCAAACTGGTAACAGAAATTTAAAGACACTTAAACAGAACTGCAACATTCTGCCTATTCTAACAGCTAAAGCATCAGTCCATGAAAAACAAACATTACCATGAAGTCTGAATAATTCCAAAGCATCACATACAACCAATTCTACACAGAGAAGTTTGCATGGTATCTACATAGCCAGAACTTTTACATATACCATAAAACCACTATCATAGTATAGATCTTACAGAATAGCAATATTTGTAGTATTGGTTAATCCCTTACTGATGAAAACAAATAATTCATATAGAAAATCTCATCTGCCAAAGGAGGAAATTATGGAAAGAAATGAAGGAAAGGTAAAGAACGGCAGTTTTAAGAAAGAAAGACAGACATGTAAACCAGAAATCATTGAGCTCTGCCCCTAGTTTTTAAGACTGCTCTTTTTTTTTTTTTTCATCCTTTGGTCAAGATAATAGCTTTGCTTTGTTTCCATTCTCCCTTTCCCTAACATCTTTAGAATGGGAGAAAATTTTAGCTACCTCACTGCAGCAAAAAGATGGTTATCACAGCTATTATAGTTAAAGAATAAACAAGGATAATGACTGTTATTACAACAAGCAAAACAGGCCTCAGAGCCACAGTCTTACCATGGGTGGCACCCCACTGACTTTGCAGAGCCTACTGCCCTCACCAGGTATTAATTTGATCAGTGACCCACCACAGAAATCAGTTGTAGGACACACTCCAGAAATGGGATCTGAAACAACAGTCAATCGAGCAGGTTTCTATTTCTGATTTTAATCCCTGGTTTTGATCTAGGCAGAGGAGAAACTGACCTTCCTGTGCCTACTGCCACATAAGGCTAAGAGACTTAGATTTGTTTGCCAACATATTAAATTTGCTCAAACACATCCTTTCACTGTAAGTACCAAACGCTGAAAACTCAAGCTGCAAGCTACAGCATTCTCACACTATGACATCATCCTGTCTGGTATACTTTAATATAATTTGGAAATAAAATTTGATTAACTGAGAGCGGCTTAAAGAGGATACATTAAAGATCCAAACTGAGGACACTTATCCAGTAAAATGAAAAAGAAAGCACAGCGCAATGTCCAGCCTTTCCAGTGACTTCTACAGAACAGGCCTTACTGGCTGTTCTGATGCTCTGTTGTAATAGTGACAAATACAGTTATCCTATATTAGCTGAGTGAAAGCAATCCACAAGTCCAAGCAGTGGGGTTAAGATTTTCTGGTAACTGTGAATATACAAACCAATCTGGGGACAATCTTACCATACAGATTTGTAAATGGCCTGACACAGGGGAAAATTAGGCTGTACATTCCCCACGTGGTTTCAACAATGACGAAACAGATTCCTGGTTCCCAAGCCAAAAACTTCTTTCTACTGAAGAAGAGTGCCTGCTTCCAAGTAGTTATACTTGCAGGTCTTATTACAGGATGCTCACTGTTTACAGCATCCTGATCATTAACAGGGAAATGTCAACAAAGTCTTTGGGATAATGACCATTTCTATCAAGGCTGGGTTTAAAGTTTATAATCATCATCAGAAATTGTGGTGGAAATACTATGCTAGATAGATGCTATTCTTGGAGCATCAAAAAGGACAGCATACAAGGACTCAATCAAATACTTCAAAATTACCACTTGTCAAGGCATATAACATGAAATAAACTCCATCATGTCAGTATAAATACTTATGAACTTGAAGAAATGTTAAACATCAACATTTTACAAGAGCCACAGGGAAAGCAGTTACACTAGTTCATTAAGAATCACCAAGTTAAAAAGTAATAACTCTCCTGCCATACAGACCCAAAGCTAACAAGTAGTAATCCTCACTCCCAGCAGTTTCAAGAGGAAGCTCTGAAGTACCACCACATATGCAAAGCAGAGTGCCTGCCTCTCCTGCAGTTATCCGTGTAACAATCAAACTGTTCCTACCATTGGTAAGAAACTCTCCTAGCTAATCTATCATCATACAAGCCATCATTTTGTATAATATTAACCAAAACGTATCAGCCTAGTGCAGAAAACTACAAGATGTAAAAAATTATGGTCTATCCCCCCCACTTCCTGAAAAATGAGTTTCAGCACAGTGTATTTCTAGTTTCAAAATGAAGAGTAGAAGTACTTAAAAATCATTAAAATGCAGAACATACACTTAAAAGTTAGGCGTGCCATACTAATCTGTTTACTAAACTGACAAGAGTGACATCCCCCAGTCCCCACGCACATTCCTAAAAGCACAAACGTATCTACGTTGCCATCATGAGCACGTCTCACAGGACGATTAGCTTAACTGAAGTTTCATACTTCAGAGGTCTTGTTTGCAGACTAACAATGTGATCCAACACGAAACACACAGAATATGTGATTACAAGTCTAAGTTAAGCAGCTTTTCGTTAGGACAGCTCTTCAAGTTTGAGTCATTTTAAAGGATCTGAAAATAACAATAGCCTCCGGCAAACACACACATTTGTTTTCCCTCCACAAACCAAGATTAAAAAAAAGAACATAGCCAGAGGCCATAGAAAGAAGGAAAAAAAAAAAAGAAAAAAGACAAACGGTGCTTAAATAACCTAAAACATAAGTCGCCTTACTTCCCCAGGCACAAGCAGCACAGCAGCGAGAGCTGGAGGAAGAGGCTGTTTCCCCACGCGTACCTATTTAAATAGCCTCATTCCGCACCGTGTGTACACACGGACGGCACGCAGACACTCACCACTTTGTCCATAAGCTTCCAGGTCTTCTCCACAGTCCTCCGGTCGGCAGCTGCCTGCTTGGGGGGCCCCACGGCATCCTGAATGGCATCAATGAAGCCCAGGATCCGTCCCTTGCGCGGGTTCCGGCCGTTCAGGGAATTGGCCATCTGGGAGCCGAGCTGGCCGCGACGAGAGAGAAACACAGGCTCACAAGGTGCTCCCACAACGTCTTGTCATACAAGTGGCCGCAGCCAGTGAGCTAACACTTCCTCCTCCTCCTCCTCCGCGGGCAGGAAAGGGCAAGACCAGGGCATGTTTAGGAACAACTTTTAACTTTCCATGACAACAAACAGCGTTGAACCCACCTGGCCCGCCTTTTAACGCCGGCAGAAGCGATCCCGGATTTAGTGTCAACCCCGACAACAGGCGGGAGGGAGGGGGAACCGCCACCACCGCCGCCACTACCACCACCGCCCCCCCGGTCGGTCTCCGCCGGCGGCGGGGCCCGGCCCTGGCTGCCCGATGGCCCGGCCCCGCCCGGCTCCGCG
>VUYV01000037.1:583159-762337 GCA_008711295.1 Anarhynchus alexandrinus | reverse complement strand
ATCTAAGCGATGGCCACGCCGGCTCCGCGCACACACCGGCCGCCGCGCGGGACTCTGCCCTGTGGCGCTGCTGGCGGCGGGCGGCCGCTGCCCCACAGGGAAGCGCGGGGAGCTACTGCCCCGCCGCCCGCATCGCCCTGCCCCTACCTCAGCCCAGCCCGCCCGGCGGGTGGGTGGGTATGTGCGCGCAGTGTGTGTGTGTGTGTGGAGAGAGCGCCCTACAGACACATGCAAAAGAGAGGTATAGATAGATATAGGCACACGCACAGGTCTGTATGTGGCACCGCTCGCAGCCCCCGGCAGGCTGTGGTCTCCCCTCACGCCTAGAAAGTGAGGCTGGTTCCCCGGCGGCGGCGGCCCCGCTGCTGCTCCCGCTCCCGCCCCCTCCCCGCAGCGCTCTGGCGACCGCTCCTCTCCTCGGAACATACCCGCCCANCCTGGCCTCGTCCCTGGCTCTGGGGTTTCCCGGGGCTAAAGATACGTGTTCCTACCGCCTCTGGTGAAGTTGTGGTGCCCCTGCAGCACTTGACGTGGGCTAAAAAAAAATCAATAGTCGTTATTGCCGCCTTTGTGAGTGTTCTGCCTTTGCACTTCCCCTTCACGCCTTTGGGAGTTTGTTGGGGTTTTTTTTTGTGGCCACAAAGAACAGGAACTTCTTTTCCTCCTGTACATCTGGTTTCTTGTCTTGGGTTNTTTTGTTTTTTTGTTTTTGGTTTTTTTTTTTTTTTTTTGGTTTGGTTTGGGTTTTTTTTGAGAGGGGGTAGGTTAGTTGTTTAGCCACTGCTGGGGTGTCCCATGTTGGAGACGGGCTGTGGAGCAGTACAAAGTGGTGAGGGCCGTAAGGCTCGCACTGCTGCTCTGAGAGAAGTGAAGCAGTATGTAAACGCTTTCTGCTTTAAAAAGTCCCTTTATGCATGTTTATGTTGATACTAGCACTTTCTCTGGGGATATGGTAAATAAAACCCAACTGGTTAGTACGTTATGCTTTTATTTTAGGGCAAGTTTTCCTCTCAAATTTGTGTGTATCACCTGTGTATGCTGGAGAGGAAAGAGTGAGGCTTTTTGCCTGCACAGGCTATGAGCCATTTGATTTCAAATTCATTTGAAGATGTTCCAGGGAGTAATTATGCTTTGCAAGTGTTAATCTTCTAATTAATTATCATACAAGGAAACAAAAAGACAACACTTGAAAACTTTGAGGCTGTTTTGAAGACAATTGTATTAGAGGAGTCTTTCTAAGTTTCAGTTTTCTGAAATCAGCAAGTGTGTTTTCAGTAGTAGTTTGTAAAGATTTTGTAATCTTTGTAAATCTTTTGTAAAGATTTTTTTTAAATGGTTTGTCCTTTTTCTGGGTTTGTTTTTTTTTTATTTTTTCTGATTTTTGGTTTTAATGAAATAGCAGTCAGGAAAAACAGCAGAAAAAGTTGTAGAGTGTTTCAGCATTCCTTTTATTTATATTGTCATTTATAGGTATTTTTCGTGTTGGTATCTTCCCATAGATTTAAACTGTGTCAAGTTGCTCCTCTGGGTGCACGTACAACAGTAAAATCATATCAGTAATGTCTTCCTCAAAGGTCATTGTTCCTCTGTAGCTTTAAAATATGAATTGGCAGGTACCCCTTAAGTGGCTTGGAAGCTTCTCATTTTACTGTAGGCTCTGTAAATTATTCTCTTCCCTGTGTTGTTTTAAATGTTGGTTTAAAACTCTTCTTTGGCAGCTCTCCTTATCCTTTTTTGTTTGGAGCTCAGCTTGCATGAGATTAGGTTGGTAGTGACTGCTCGCTCTTTTGCCATCTCTTGTTTGGCCATGGATAAAGCAGAGGATCTGACATCTTTTCTGAACTTGATAAATCTTTGGTTCTTTTTCTCGATTGTTTTGTTTTGGTGGTTGTTATGTCATTCTCTTCATATTCCACACACTGCCAAGATCTGCGATCTGTGAGTTGCGCTTGGTAGCTGTGTGGGGCTGAGTCATGTTGTCTTGCAGTTCATCTGAGTGCAGAGCCTGCAGGAGCGAGCAGCTTGGTTCCCTGCATCCCTGTGTATGCGTGTTGCGTTATTAAGAGAATAGCCAGCTCTATGGGGAAAGTGGGTGGTTTTCAAACAGCCTTTTTTTAATTGCCTGTGCTGTACAGTAAGTACAGATATTCTGGGAATTACAGTCCTCAGAGGGTCATATGAATGCATGTTGGAAGCAAGCCAGCTGGGAGAAGCAGGTGAAAGAGATACCTATGGCTTCAGTATCAAGGGCGTTAAAGATGGGTCAAGCTTTTGCATGCTATGTTATGAAAGGACTAGAAGACAGCATTGCTTTTGTGGTTTCAAGCATGCAGAGTGAAAGGACTGTTCAATAGAAGACAGCTGAGGGAGGAGGAGCAAACAGCTGCCACGTTTTTGAAGTTCAAGGTGTGTGCTTGTTAGCAGTGGAGAACGTAAGGACTTATCTTGCCCACTGGATCTATGGGGTGCATAAGGATAAAAGACCCTTGAAAGGGTGGTGGCTGAAGGCACTGGTCACCTGGAATATTGTAATGCAGGCCAGCAGCAGTATGTTAATATAGCTGTCCAGAGAGACATGTGAGAGGATGTTCCCACTGCCCAACTTCAGGCTCTCAGCCTAAGTGAGAAGCTAGTCTGCTATGTATAGGTCCATTGAGAGATGACAAGGTGATTCAAAGCAGAAACCTAAGTCAGATACTTTGATTCCCTGTGGGAAAGAGCATCTTTCTGTTTGGACTATATGTAAGGTGTGTAGGTAAGATTCATGTGTAATTAAGACCACCAAGTTATGTACATACAATTAAAATGCCTCCACAGATCTCTCTTACTTATAAGCTCTCTGACTAAATATTTATTTTACTTGTTATTATACTGAAAAACATGACAGTTTGGATCTGCTACTTACAAGTGTTTTAATTACTGTATGAAAACACTACAGAATGGAAATGAGGCATCTGAGGTGACAAATTTTGAGAATTCCATGTTACTTGAGACTGATCCTCAACCTAGTTAAGGTACTAACCAGTCATGTGATGGTGTCTGGATGACCGCTGTAAGGATTTGGTAAAATGCTGTAATGAAAATGATGGAGTGAAGGTGGCTGTGAGTCACGATATGATAAAGGAATCAAGACAGTGTGAGAGAAGCCTTGTTTTGAATTCTTAAATCCCTCTGTCAGATAAGGATTTCAGATCTGAGCATTTTACCGAAAGACAAAATCACAAAACTTCTTGAATAGCCCAGCTCCTTAATAGGCAGGGAAAAAAACAGATACAAGAGATTAAAATTAAACTAACAGTTACATTTATCCACTGCAGTATTTTCCTATCTGTTAACTGCTTTTGGTTTTGTTGGGTGGTTTGGTTTTTTGGTTTGGTTTTTTTTTTGGCTTTGCTGGTGATTCTCATTCTTCTGGAGTTGTTAGACAGCCTTGTGAATGAAACTTTATGTTGCTGCTCTTGAATGAATTCCATCAAAGAGCCATTGACAGTAGTTGGAAGCAAGAGAGATCTTTTGTTTTGGTTTTCTTTGTTCACCAACTATTAAAATATTATTGATTTTCTGCAGTCAGTCAATGTATGTGGTTTGGAAACTGTTTGCATTTGTGTGGGGTTTTTGCCATGTTTCAAATGACTTTTTGCCCAAATACACTGAAACATAAGGACAATGAAGAGGTCTGATGTAGGGTTTATTTATATCCGCATAAGTAAGATACAATATTGCCCTCATGTATGGTATAATTTTTTAAAGGTTAATACAGTATACAATATGCTGAGTTAAGTGATATGGTAGCAATGCTTGTAAAAGCTTAAGTCAGCTATTTCAAAAGTTGAATGTCAAATGACTTCTTGCTAATTGTAACGCAATACCCTGGCTATCCCAGCATCCTTAAACTTTCAAAGTAATCTCTCAGTGTTTTGGCTGAATATTTACAATATTATGAAAAGGCAACAGTTCACAGGGGTGTAGCATTCTGCAGTGTACTGTCAGGCAGCAGTTTAATGGCTGAGCTCTGACAAGGTCATGCTCTTCACAGAGTGTGTGGTGCCCCAGCAGAAAGCAGCTGGTCCCTCTTTGCTTGGAAGCTGAGGCTTTAAGGGCCACTCGAATCCATGGTTGTTTTGGTGCCCTATATCCATCTGTTCTATAAAAATACCAAACAAACAAAAGCAAAAACAGAAATAAAACACACCACAACCCAAACAAACAAACAAAAAGATAAAATATAACTATTGTAACAATAGATACCTTTAAGTTCCAGGACTATTTGCTTAAATACATTTTCATTAGCCCATTGTAGAAGTGTACAATGTCTTACAAATACTTGCCCCCCAAGAATCCAATTATTATCTAGTCACCTGTAGTAGCTGTTAAGAATATTGAAGTGGAGCAAATGGGAAATCCTTTTATGTTATTATTTTACAGTGCCCTCAAGGATGCTAGGATCTTCAGATCTTAAAAAAAAACCCAAAAAACTCAAACATTTATGATTTTGGAGCTTGTTAAGCTGCAAGCCTCAGTTGTGGTTAACTTTTAAAGTAGATTGCAACACATTTACATGTTTTATCATAGCAAAGTCAGAGAAAGAAATCAAAACCAGTCACCTGTGGCACTCAGAATTATCTTACTGATAATTTAAGTTAGTTTTCTGTTCTTAGCGGGTAATTACTTCAAGAAAATTGGTGGTAAAAATGGCAGTTTGTTGATAGATTATTATTCAGTTAATTCAGCCACTGCTAACTATTTTTCCTCTATCTACTTATATTATGTTTTTCATGGTCATTGAGTCCTCAAGCCTTTTTTTTTTATTTTATTTTGTTACTGGTTTCTAGAAATGGAAAAAGGTTATTTTCACTCATGAAATATGAATAATGTAACAGTTTAACCCACTTTGCTGTCGAACTAGAAAAAAGAAAAGGCTGCTTTTCAAAGTTTCTGTTCACTGTAGAAATCCATCATTGCTCCAGCAGGCTGTTGCAGTACAACTGATGATAATACAGTGTTCCTGCATTAGTTCTCTCTGCTGAGGATTTAAATACTCTTTTTATCCTTGATTTGGAAAGACAAGCTCAATTTGGCTCTGTCTGTACTGTTCTGGGGCCCTGAGGCCAGGCAGCATGGCACGACAGGGCTGGTAGCCGCCTCTTACTAAAATTGCACCACCGCCACCCCCTCACACCCCCACACCCAAAATACCTGCATCCAGGGAGTGATCCCTGACCTGTGCTAACCCTGAACCTCCCTGGGATTTGTTTGGGAAAACACCAGCTGACACAAGCCAAAACTGCTAGGGAGTATCCTAATAATTTAAAACCACAGATTGTCATGTGCCTAGGTCATCATGACTGTAGTAACTGGATACAGATACAGTTGGAGTGTGTGTGTGCATATAAATATACACACATACACACACGCACTTTCATCTTTCTTAATTTTGGTTGGACTTCAAATAATGAAATTTACTTTCAGCTGGCTTCTTGAGGAGTGAACTCCTTAAAGGGCACATTGGAAGTATATTGGCAGTCATTTTACTGACTGAGGCTCTCAGGTTTACATTTTCAAGTCTTTCATGTGCAATAGAAGGAAATCAACTTAAGTATGATATTGTTTCCCATGCAAAATATAGCAGAACAATTTGCTCGACTGTGAGCAATTAGAAAATACATTATCTGTTTGCAGAATGAGTACGAAAACTAATTGTGGGGCCAGGCCTGTGTTTGTCTATACACCTCGCTAATGAGTTCGTTTGCTGTAAACTAGACAGCCCACTTCAAAACACATCTCCGCCTTAATATATTTTATTTAAAAAGCGTGTCAGCTTAATTTTAAAACAACCTAACCCTCAGGGAGCAATTTTACTTGAGGAGTTCTGTTTCTTTTCTGTTATTAATTGCATCCATCTGCCAGAGCAGGTGCAAAGGCTTTAACTAAGTTCTATCATTTTAGCACTACCTCTTGAATTTACCCCATCTGTGCAATAGCATAAAAATAATCAATGTCAATATTTTTTTTTCTTTTTTACTCCTTCTCCTGCCAGTTCTTCCTAATCTTGGTCTGATAAAACAATAGCAGCAATATTTAAGTCCAATATCGTATTTAATATCCTGCCCAAATACAACTGGGATTTCTTGTTTGACTTGAGAATTAGGAGCTTTCATTCTTTTCCATTCAAATGTCTCTGCTTTCACCAGAATTTCTAAGATTTTCAAATTGTGGTAAGTGGTTGTAAAATATGCACCTAGGGACTTTCCATTGCCATCTTTCTCTGGAGTAGGAGTTGTACTTTGACAGGAAACAAGCCTGTGTCTATTGAACATGGTTTAGCAGAGTAAAGACTTCCTCTGTGCTTCTGCAAGTCTAAATAACCTCAATTACTGGAGATTTGAACTATATTATTAGCAACTTTAATTGAAATATTCAAATGAGGCACTGTTGCATAGACTTTTTTGCAGCAAGCAGCAATGTTTTCAGTTTACTAAGATAGTGGCTTATAGTGAAATGGGGAAATCATGCAGTGGTAGGAAATAATAACATAAGCATTATGATTTATTTGCATAAATTTCTTCTTCTATGCCACTTATTATTGTAACTTCTAATGTTCTGTTCATCCTTCTAAAAGACGACAACTTTTTGTGCTATAATCTTCTTGACTCCTTGGCTGTGAATTTGTGGTTTATTTTGTGTTTCCTGTATGCTTCAAGTTCTACTGATATTTTGTTTGTGAGCAAAGACAGAAACCTTTCGTCTTTGACTGGTCTAGTAAACCCTTGGATTTTTCTTTTTCCCCTGCTTACTTACCTTCATTTAAAATAAGTTGGTTTTCCAAAGTGAAAACAAACTATATGTTTTGTAAGGCAAGTCACTATTTTAATAGAACTGAGTAATTTTTGACCTTTTTCATGGGTGATTTGCAAGCACAAACTGAATGCATTTGATATTTGTAATTATTTGCTGAATGCTTCAGAGCATTCAGTTATTCTCAGACTGAGCTTACAAGTTTTTTGCATCAGTCGCTCATTCTACATAATGCAATCGGTGATTGTATTTTTCTACTTCATTACAAGACTATTTTTTTTTTAAGAGGAATACGAAAAATATTGAATCAGACTTCTGGGAAGAGGAATAAGTGATTTTTGCCTTTCTGAAATGCTCGTTTTAATGCATTAAGCAGTTGAACAGCTGAACAACAGTGAATACTGTGTCGAAATGTGCTTTTTCATTATTCTATTAATTCTGTTGTATGAAAGAGTATAATGCTTGTTTCCATTAAGTTTCAGATTAAGGCCTGTTGTGTCAAATGAAATACAGAGGTCACACTGAAACTAATAATGAAGTGAAGCTTGAATTAGCCTTATTTGCTGAATTTCTGTTATTTTCCTGTCTAGTTTTCAGTGTACCCAGTTCTACATGGATGCCCCCGTTGTCTAGGCAGTCAGAAAGTGTCCAGCAGAACATTGTCACCCTTGTATCAAACAGCACAAGTGGCTTTGATTACTGAGAATGTGATTTTCTTTTGTTTTTTCCCCCCTGCAGGTCTATTTCCCAGTGTTTTTATTTTGTTCGGTTACCAGTCACTTGCTGGTAAATGCAAAACCAGCTATACTGGCTTATAAGCCTGTTATGCTGGTATTTTCCTCTCTCCTTTCTGTTATTCTTGGTTGGTTTTTTGTTTTTTTTTTTTTAAGTATCTGGTGTCTTACAATTTTTCTTTAAATAGTGTAGCTAGCACTCTAAGGCATAACCAAAAATGTTTTCTTATGTAGTTCAGTTCTTATCAAACTTTTACTTCATCAGAGCTGAAGATAAGCAAATAATCTAAGGCAATTTCTCAACTTAGCCAGCAGTCATTTGCACTCAATGACAGCTTCTCATAGGCTTTATCCTGCTCTGGCACAAATCAGCCAGATACTGTCCCAATAGTCACTTTTTAAGGAAAAAGGTGTTCATGATTAAAGCCTTGTATCTCTGAACAGCTGTATAATTTTGGCACCAGGTACAATACATGGCTGGTACTCAGTAAAGAGTCTGTCACATTAAGTGAAAATTTCTCTTCCATTTTTCTATGTAGATATGACTAAAATACTGTTTTCATAGCATTTCCTAGGTTGTCCCTCATTTTGAAGTTTGACTTGTTTTTTGCACTTTTCTCTTTATGAAAGAAGGATAGTCTAAATGCTACAGGTTTTCATAAGAAATACTGTTAATATTATGTGTGAGCAGTTTGGAGAGTGTGTTGTGCTTAAATCAGTCTTGGTAGAAGGGAATATCAGCAACTGAGTTTTTAATGTCTGATGTTGTTTTCCAAGCCTACAAAGAAAGACTGGATGAAGTAGGAAAGCCCTATGTCTTGGAAACTTTTTTTCACGTGTTTTTCTTTTACATATTAGCCAATGTATCCAGAATTTTGAAAAGTAAATAGTGATCTGTTTAGATGCCCATTCATGAATCCTTGAAAAAACAGACGGATCTTATAAAAGCAGATATTTGGTTACTTCTGAAAACTTACTGAATGTGAAGGGTTTTTGAAGGTGCATTGAGGTGCAGAGTTGCTTGGAAATTCTAAAAGCCTTGGATGCTTTCATCTGCTGGCACCTATTTTTCTGAAGTTGTTTTGGAACACACACTCCACTTTTGCCATAGATACATGGCTCAGGCCATTTATTTTCCATGTGCACCATTCTTAAATTTTGTCAGGTTAAAGGGGAATAAAATGTGTTCCTTAACTCCTCAGTTCTTCTGTGCTATATAAATTGGGTTTGAACTTCTTCTGTCAATATGCTTTTGGGTTATTCTTTCTAACCCAAGGCTGTAACTGATAAATGGTGACATACTCAGGAGGGGCTTAGTTGTGCTGCTGACGTGTGAGACGGTGCTAGGAGGATTGGGTCAATGTGCACAGAGCCTCAGCAAGACTCTTCCCTTGCTGTTCATGTGGATACGATGTACTTGCTCCTTAGCTCTCTGGCTTCACTACTTGATACAGATGAAGAGACTGTATAGCTTGCAGGGAACAAATTGCTGGAACAATTGATTGAAGCTTGGCTCAGGACTTCCAAAAAAGAATTTTTAAAGGCATCTTCTGAAGGAGATGAAAACTTTAAAATTCAAAACTGAATATAGTCAGAGAGCTTTCTCCATTCCATGACATACAGAAGCTAAGTGTAGTAATTTTGCCCCTTTTTTTGTACAATCTTAACGCAACTTCTAGAGATGTGTGGGAATTCTTAGTGCCTTTCTTCTTCTTCATAACCCTGTGGTCAGCTAAAGCAGTGTAATGGCAGGAGTAATTAACTTTGTACACCCTGAATAAAAGCACATTCTGCTACTCTTAAATTCAATGAGGACTTACTCCCAAAACTTTTCAACCAAATTTCATAACCTAGCACAGCGTCATGGCATAATAAAGCCCACAGAGTTACCTTGGCTTAGTTCAGGGGAGTGTCTGTTCCTGTACATGTGCCACATCTCCTACCCATGTAGAATATCCGTTTTAACATGGTGGCACTGGGATTATATGTTGTTGTGACTTTTACGGAAACCGGGCAGATCTGTACTTTCAGAAAGCAGAACATGGTAGATACTGGGGGGTGTGCGTGACAGAGTGCATGACAGTTCAAATATTTAAAAAATGTGACACACTATGTAAAGGGAAAAAATTTATATCTGCATCCTATTTTTTTTTTTCCTTTGGCCAAGGCTGAAAATATTCTCTTCTGAACTTGCTTCCCTTGACTCATTGACTTTCTATATTTTTTCCTTCCACTTGACTAAATTGTGTCAGTTGGATTTAAAATCTATCAAACATGATTACTGAGCAGTGAAGCCTATGAAGAGTATAGTTGGTTGAGCCAAAAAGTAGAAATAAAGCATGTAAACTACTCAGAAATCTCCTTAGGATAAATGGGGAAAATTTGCACAATTTATCATGGATGAATGCTAAAAAAATAAAGTTCTGGAAGGGTACTTGGAATAAGACAATTTGGACAGTAAATAAAACCTTTTAAAAATCTTCAAGGAATGTAGTGATTACATAAACACCCTCATGGAAAATGTGTTCAATTCCTGGTCCTCTTGTGCTACTGTGTAAAGGCAGAACTAGCAGACGGCTGTAATACCTTCACATGCAAATTGTACCAACCATCTCTGAAGGAGGAAGAAAGGATTCAAAGAAGAGATGAAATAAGAGCAAAGATGCTGTTAGCAGTAAGTTGAGATTGAAATCTGTTTAAAAATACAGGCTTGTGGCTGCAGTTAAATGGCTTGGTTTCACTGACATTGTCGTACAGCCACCTTTGGATTTCACTCAAAGTGCTGCCCAGTGTCCACTATTTTGGATAAGTTGAGGGACCCCTTCCTCAGCCAGACTAAATGAGTAGAGTTGTCTTCAAACAAATGGAATAGTATTTACACCGAGTACCCGTTCCTTATAATGGTGTAGGTGGACAGATCATTGTGCTGATAGCGGCAATGGTGTGAAAGCAAAATGTTGTGGAAGACTCCATATGGTTAAATCAAATGCATTTGTTTACAACATTTTCCAGAGTTTCTGAACTTTTCCTGGTAGGTACTGGAGTTGAAACTCTTATTTACTAAAGTGATACTTTACTAAGATATTTATTTTTATAAGAAAGAGATGTGGGATCTTCTTCACTGTTTACATGAATAACACTTGATCTGTTCCCAATTACTTGCGTAGCTTATCTGTCAGTCAGTTTATAGTTCAGCTTCTTTTAAAAGATACTGTACAATGATGCCCACTCAAGCTTTCTGCATTTTCACTTTGACCGGAATATCTGTTTGGCATTAGAGAAGGCACAGTTTACTTTAAAAGAATGCTTGTTTGCTGAAATAGTGAAACTTGACTGGATACTGGAGGCAATGCCTGGGAAGTGAGTTTTGAGCTCAAAAAAAATGGGTATTCTTTGTGAATATTTGAATGTAACTCCTTTTCCACTGAGTAGAACAGAAAAAATGTCATGAGGCTTTTTTTTTTTGGTAATTGGGCCTGGCAGACAGAATTTCAAATATTAAAAAACTCTTTATAAGCTGCTTGTGAATAAGGAGTAGGATAAGAATCTGCAATAATTTAGAGTGTAATAAAATTGCTGCAATTGCAGCTCTTCTATGAAGTAGTGAACACAAATGCAGTTATGTGAAGCCTCGTTTGGATCTTGCTTGCGCAATTTTATTGTATTTTAGTGGAATTTTAATATGATCTTGGAAATAATGATGTCAGATTAGCCCAAATAAACAGTAGAAAAATGCAGGACTATTCTTTTCATTGAAGTTACTAAAGGCTCATAGGAGTATGAGTAACATTAGGTAGATTTGGTTTTCACTCAGCTGATGTTATTTTCAGAACAACAAGCTTGTAGAATCAGCAGGAAAAGCATTGGCATTAATTATGACTAATGTTTAACTGTATTGCATGAAGCATTTAAGCACTGTGTAGTCTGGGATATTCAATTTTACATGTTCTCAAAGCTTTTCTTTAAATGGTGGTCTTACAATGTAATGGTAGTATGGGATTTTTAAAATGTACTGAGCCTTTTTCAGGAGAGATGTAAAATTAAAGTTGACATCAGTGGGATGGTCTTGGTTTAAACCAAAATGTAAAATGTGGTTCTCCAGATCGGCTGAATTTTTACTGTGGCTTTTCAGGAGTGGTTAGCAGCATAAATGTAAAAACGTCTGTTTGCAAAATGTGCATGACTTCTACAGGAAATTCTCCATTGTTTGGGGTGTCTCTCTCTCTCTCTCTCTCTCTCTCTCTCTCTCTATGTGTGTGTGTATATGTGTGTGAGGACTAGAAAAACAAATTTAGGCAACTTCTAAAATCTTAAAGGACTTTTTTTTAAGCGGACACCAGGGGCTGCCTAAAAATAAAACTGGCACCATTTCTTTGAGTTTTTTTCTCTTTTTGAGTTAAAACTTACCCGTACAGCCAAATGAGTCAGTTTCATCTTCTCCATGTACAGCTGGTGTTGATGGAAAGAAACGGTCTTTTTAAATAGCCATGAAAGTCATAGTTATTGCAAAAGGGTGAATGGGGGAGGAAAATGAAAGAAATTAATTGGGGAAAAAGTCTAGGCCAATGATGACTAGTGGTGTGATAACTTACAGTAAAGAGAAAATTACTTAAACCATGACATGAAAGCCATGTATTTATAAAAACATCATAGTGGCGGTGCCTTACATTCTGTCCTTGCTCTACATTATACCGGCATGATGACTGGGAGAACTCGAGTCTATGGATTCACCATTAAAATTAAATTTAAAATGACCCCTTACTTATCAGACTTAACATCAAATCATTGAAACCTTTTGAAATGCTACAAGATGAATAAACCTGTTTTACAAATATACAAATCATGTAACAATGGAAATAATCATTATGCAGAGTTTTACATTTTGATTTTAAGCTGAGGAGCTTTACTTGTATCGTTGGGGTGCTGTATTCCTGTATTTGCCTAGTCTTCTCCATAAAGACTTCACCGGTTACAGGATCATGCCTAGTTTTCACACAGATCAGAAAATACCTTGTTCAGTCAAAGTGGCATCTATTTTTCCCATATGTTTTTAAACTGCACAGTTAACTAGGATCTTGAGTCTCTGTTGAATACCCACCAACATTCTTAGTTTGTCTTGCACATTATTTTAGTAAAACCTGTTTTACATGACTATCCAAGGGACAAGGGGAAAGTAATTTCCTATCAAAGAGAACTTTTTTTTTTTTAAAATAATAGATGTTCTTACTGTTTGTTTTGAGAAAAAAAAATCTGTTAGATTCACCAATAAAGAATTAAAATATTTAGGAGAGATCTTCAATATAGTTCTAAATCCACTTTGAAGTTATTGGAAAAGGCATAGAAGAAAAGTCTGCCCTTTTTTTCTGTCACTGTTTATTCTTTTTTTCTTCTATGACCTTTTCTTCTTGGCTCTCCAGAGGCCTTTGCTTACAGTGATAGTGATATTGTCACAAAAAAAAAAAGCAAATACAGTAGTTTGGTTGTAATGTTAGCTCCTACTGCCCACACAGATTCATGAACTCTCTTCCCTTAACCTTGCGTATTGGCAACTGGGAGGCCTGGAAGGACAAATAAGATAGAAAAGAAAGTTATGTAACATATTGAGCTGCTATTATTCCTTGTTTTTCAAAGGTGACAACAAGAAATTTCACCCCCAAAAAAACAAATTCGAGAGTTGAAGCAGTCCCTGACAGGTTCCTACTGATGTTTCCTGGAGAAATGTTCTGGGGAAGATTTCATTTCTATTTTCTCTGTCTGTCGTGTTCTTGCCTAGCCCCCTTAATCTCCTGTGTCAGTCACAGGCAGAAGTGCTGAGCTCTCTGTTCACTGAACTAGTTTATGAAATTATACACCTGCTGAATAGGAGATACTGTATTGATATTGTTGAATAGGAAGCAAGAGATTTGACTATGACTAAGGGCATCTCTGTGGATGGGCTTGGCTCCGTGTCTTCACAGGGCTTTGGATTCCATAACAGTATGTCTAATGGAAAAGAAGAATAAACAGGACAACTGAGCTCACTTTTCTACTTTTTCTACATCTGGAGCATCTTTCTTGGGTATAGCAGTGCTGTGGGCTTGCAGCTGCTAGAATGCATGCTAGTACTGGGCTGACAAGCAATGGTGGGCAGCCGTGGTGTGCAAAACCTTGCGATCTCTGATTATTTCAGATCATTTTGGTATTGGACAACTGGCTATTCAGGGCAGCTCAGGTGGAAATCTAATCTGCAAAAGATGTTTACTGTAACATCCTGGGAACCTTCTCAATGCTGAATACTCACTGCTTTCCTTTTGTGCATAGTCAAAGTTTCCAAAGTCTCTTAAGTGGGCATGCACTTCTATTCATTATTTCCTAGTGCCAATGCAAATACTTCAACTTCAGAGGCACTGAAAGGCCTCTTTCACCTTTGTGGAAGATATTTTCACACAACTGAGTGTGTCACACAGCTGAGGTGTTGCATCATACAGAAGTATCTGGAACCATAGAAGTCTGCTGGAATGGATAATAGAGCACGGCCGCTGTGGATTGTGATGAATGAGATGGTTCCTTGTTATTGTGTGAGACTGGATCTACCGCCTTCTGGGCTATGAGCCTGCTGACTAGGCACTTTGGCATTGGAAAGAAGTGCTATAAACATGAATGCAACCTGGCACAGCAAAATATCTTTTGGAGGTCAGAAAATGAAGTTAAAAACGAATTACCTTCATGTTGAAGGCAAGGCCTATTGCGATTCATAAAAAGTAACCATATTGACACGTGTGGTTATTAACAGAAATGGATAGTACAGTCGTGCTATTTCTAAGCTATTTTCAAACAGGTCTGTCTCCATTCCCTGGCTGCATGAGTTGCAAAGGCCTTGTAAATAGGTTGCCTGAGCTGGGGTGCTTGTCTTGTGTATTTTTACTTGCTGCTGTCACTGGACAGTTTGGTTGTAACCCTATGACTTTTTGAAAAACAGCAACAAAAAGGGGCTGTCGGATCTGTTTGTGTCTGCAGTTCTGCATTGTGTCCCCCTCCAAGGCCTTGTCCATTCAGAAATGCTCTAGGGAACTGTTACTCTAAAACTCTTTGCAGTCCTCCACCAGCATGAGTTCAGTATTTCCTGGAACAAAGCTTCTTTGCTCATTTCAAAATTCATCCGTTCATTTTGCAGGTGATGGATCTTTGAACAAACCATAGCTGATAAACGAAAATGCACCGTCTTATTACTAGTCTGCTGTGTTTCTGTTCCTACGCTTTTGAAAAACATCAGTGCCTTCTATTCACTTAGCTGTGACAAAGTTCGCTTCCAAGAGAGCCTTTTCTGCTTTCCCTCTGGGCTGGCAAGAGGTTTCCCAAGTTACTGTCCTCAGCACTGCTGCTCCGTGACAAAGGCAGGTGCGTGGGCGGCTGACTTGCGTGCGGAGGGAAGCAGCCCCTGGATTGGTAACCACGTGGGTGGGCTTTCAACTGCATGTCCCTGGAAGGCATATTCATGGGAGATGTTATCCCTCACAGGAGTGGGCACCAAATACAGGCAGACAGTGGGGAATGAGGGAGATGCTCGGTTTTGTTGTTCAGAAGCATTGTCTCTGCCAGTTGGTACGGGAATAGAACAGAAGATGGTCCTGAGAGAGCTGCTTTTCCTTGCAGCGTGCATACCAAACTGAACTGCTATCTTTGATTTCAATTATCTTTTTTTATGACACCTATAGATAAGGATAAAGTGCATTGCCAAATTAGAGGAATTCTGCACTGCTTGTTCCAGAGCTGTAAACATTTTGAAGTGCTTTGGGACGCTTACCTCATGAAATCTGAACTTCAGTAAAAGCTAAACGCAGGAACTAGCCAACATTCACTTTTTCAGTTGTTTTTGCTCTCTTTATTTGCTCCTTCAGCTATTGCATATTGGATGCGATCTGTTTAACAGATACATGGGGTATGCTAGAGTTTAAACTGCCCCGCTTGCTTAACAGAAGGGCAAGAGAAGAGAAGGGAGAATGAGTGTGAACAGCGGAGCAGGCGTGAAGACAACACACTTAGCTGACTTCTGGAATTGCAGGTGGAATGTTGTGGAATTTGATACAGATGGAAAATAGAAGTTGAAAAGCATAAAATTTCCAGTGTGGGTGCCATTTTAAGTAGGCTGTGTGGGTGGAGAATGGTGCTAAATGCCAAGCAGGCAAGTAGAACTGAGAGTCTCTTTCCAACTAGTAACAGACAGCTAGCAATGGAGAGGAAAAAAAAAAAATAGTTTAAATGTCCCAATGCAGCTGTTTTGTAATAAATCACTAATAGTTACTGGTAAAGCTCAGCTCATCAGCATTTGCTGCTTTCTTGTCTGTAGAGTTCTTTTCCACAGCAGTTCCAGTACGATTTTTGTGATATCCTTATTTAATATCTTACTGTATGTAGTCAGATGGTTCATGTGCCTCTGAAGTCTTTTTCTGGTCAGACTGTATGACATACAGCAGGTCAAAAGTGGTTTTGAGTAGTCTGGTTAACTATCATTCTTCAGTATGAAAGTAACATTATTTCTAAGAATGAAGTGTTCCTTATAGGGTGAACACATAATACTAGTGTACTGGACATCTCAGCTCCTGCTTTGTTCTCAG
The DNA here is from genome assembly GCA_008711295.1 of Anarhynchus alexandrinus. Lineage (NCBI taxonomy): Eukaryota > Metazoa > Chordata > Aves > Charadriiformes > Charadriidae > Anarhynchus > Anarhynchus alexandrinus. The sequence continues at coordinate 746,214 of VUYV01000037.1, read as the reverse complement.
ATCCTCAGCTCAAGTTCTGGTGCTTTGTTTTGGCATCAGGCCCAGCTCCAGGAGCAGATCTTTTCTCTGCACTTGCTCCAGATTATTTACTGTGTGTTCATGTGACTGTCCTTCAAAAAAAGAATAAGCATGCAACAAACAATAATTAAAAAAAAAAAAAGTGCCTTTCCCTCTAGGAAACAGCTCCAGTAACTTTTAAGAGGCACTTCCCTACCTTGAGAGTGCATGATAATACTTAGGCTGTCTGGTACGTTATCATACAGAGGAAAAGGGGAAGGTCAAAGGTATTCTGCTTGATAGTCACTAAGTGTTGAGAGTGTCCTTGGCTACTTTTGTCAATCAAAGGTGGATCCCAAATGACCTGAAAGAATCTGATATTCAAGATGGATTCATGCCCCTTTGATGGCAGAAATCCTTTGTAATGAATGGCCCAAAACTTTTCTTCCCTCACGTGAGGCTTTAGAAGAGGCTGTAAAAGCTTTTGAATATTTATATGTATAATAATTCTGGATCAAATTTGAACTAAGTGGGGGTCATTAGTAACAAGGAAGTGTTATTTAATTTTTTAGAAGGATCTGACTATTAAAATGCAGAGCATCTCTACTGTAATGCAAACAATTTAACTCTGTGTGTAGGAAACAGGGTATAGGGGTTGTAATCACTTGGCTTTCATTGTTCTAGGAGAACTTTTTTATTAGTCTCCTGCTTCTGAGAGAAGGTGTATTTCTCGCAATCCTGTCCTCTACAAAAGACCACAAGAATCCCTTACAGTAATATTTAAAAATCCACTTTCAGCTACAGCCAGAAAATAAGGCTGTGCTATAAGTAGTGCATACCAGAAGTGGAAATGACTCAGTTTGACAAGCTTCCCAAATTTATAGGTGGTTCCCTTCAGAGAGAACTGACACTACAATGTATGTGGTAATTATCTCTGCAAAAGAAGTACACATGCTCTTGTGATTGAAATTTAAGAGCAACGTTGGGTGTGAGGCAGTAATTGTTAAGTCATTTGAGATGCAAAAGCAGTGAAAATGGGATGGGTCTGTATACAACCGGAAACTATAACTATGGGTTGTTATTCATAAATAATCTTAACATCAAGTTTTCCTTCCACTGAATTTTAAATGGTAAATATAGGGCTTGGAGGAGGGAGGTCATTTGTTCTTTTATCCTATACATTTGTTAAGTATTTTGAATGCAGTCCTGGTGCTTCCAAGTCTTCCTGCTGCAGCTGGGGGAGAGACGCCTTAATGCTGATGTCTGTTCACAACTGGCTGTGTTTTGAAATCATAGCCCAAGCAGAGGGAAATGCATAATTTTACCACCTCTCTCAGCTGTCGTCACAAGAAACACTGACTCAGACACACCCGTGAGTCAGAATTCCTCTTGTTTCCTTCCTGCTGCCAGGTAGTAGTAATTTGCCTCTTATTTCAACTGTAACCTTTACCGCTGTTCTCAACCTCTGCATTGTCTCACTTAATCTGAACAGGCAGCAGAAGTGAAATTAAGCTGTCTCTTACTGTCCTCTTTCAACCCATCTACTCTGAAAAGAGGGCGAACAGTCAGAAAAGTACTCTGTTCCTCTGTGCTTGAGCACAAAATTTGGGTAGAGAGTAAAGAATTATGACGGCACTTCTCTTTTTCTCTGAACTGATAAGTAACCAAGTCATAAGATAAATCAACAGGAACTGGACTGAAGAAAATCAAAGGTCACGGTGTTTCTTAAATGCAGCGGAGGCTCTTACACAAGCTGCATCTCTGAAGGATAGCCATGTGTTTTATTTAAATTAGTTTTCTTTCCTCTTGTTTCACAGGCAGTTGTGCTGTTGACTGAGCCCCTGTTGTGTTACACTTCTACTTTCCAGAACATAATTTGCTATTGATTTTTAACCTTTTAAAAGTACCTACTCTTTCAGCTTTTTTTTTTCCAAACACAATCCAATTATTTTCCTGCTTCACTTTTTGATTGTCTGCCTTGGTTCCTCCAACGAGTCTGATGGAAGTGCTGAATAACCTATTTTGCCGAGACGTTTCACGTTGGGTATCTGAAATAAGAGAAAATTTAGGAAGCAAAATCATGTCTTTGCATTGATAATTGTAATGGTAGCATACCTACTGAGACAGTCAGACAATAATCTCTAACAAGTAAAAAAAAACCCCTACCCAACAGTATATTTAGACATCAGTAAGAAATGAAATGAGTTAACAGGAGAAACAAATGGTCTGTGGTTAATTCGATCACTTCCTTTGCTACAAAAAAGCAATCATCAAGTTTTAGAAGGCTTATTCAAATGTGACGGGGACAGCCCCTAAGCAACAGTAGCAGGAACATCCACCGCTAATCATTTTCCTTTGCCAGTTTTTATTCCAGTGCTGCAACTGTTCTGCTCACAAAAAGAAAATATGACAGAGATGGTTTTGTTTGAACGACAGTCAGACTAAATGTTCAAAAGTACAACTGCTGAAACTTCTCAGAGATTTAAATTTTCATTAAAAAATACTTTATAATAAAATGTAGCATATGTAACATAACTAACAAACCTTGTGCAGAAGTTGTCTCTGCTTTCCTTTTATAAGCACAACCTGCTTCAAGCTGGGGAATACTGGAACAAGAAGTAAGGGTGTTAAAATGCTAAGAGCCTTTTGCTTTATGAGGATAGTTGGCCAGAATCGGAGAATCCTGTACACGTTGTGGTTCCTTAAAATTCAGCATGATTTGGATTCTAAACTATACACAGAAATTTAAATTTAAGATGGAACCAGAGCTAAAAGAGGACATATGTTATGGATCTGATTTTGAGTCAGATTGAGAGNAAAAACCCCACCAAAACAAAAACCCCATGAATTTTATCATGTAACCCCAAATCTAGTAATGACAGTCTAAGAGCTTGGCCCTGGCAGATCTGAAACAACCCTGATCCTGTTTCAGTATCGAGTCTGAATTTGGCTGTTGTTCAAAATACAGATTAAGAGAGTACATCCATGGCAGATTTTTCATTTTAAACAGCTTATTCATTATTTGATAGCAGAGTCGTTATTTCCCCTTCACCCCACATCCCAGTGCTTTCACACCGTATGGCCATTTCATTACGCGTTAACTTTTTGCATACAAAAATGTCTTGTTTAAATGTGCAAATTCAGTATATGGAACTACTCTTTCGCTTTGTAAGCAGTTGGAGTCTCTCTACAAGCATTTAGTAAGAAAACCTTCAGCTATTTTTCTTTGTAACCACTTAACTCTTAGAAATTTGTTGAAAAGTCTGGCATTGCTCGGGAAACAATGTTTTGGGGTGTTTTGCTAGCTTGAGAGACGGTCTGCCTGGATTTGCTATTCATTCAGGACTTCTCAACTTCAAAGGCTTGTCTTTCTGAGCAGTTGCTAGATTCTTTGCTTACTTGGCATCATCATGAGGGTGCAAGAAGTAAGTAAATGCAACCCACTCACCGGTGACCCACACTGAAGAGGCTCAAGAGAAATAGGCCAAAGCTACCAAGTTCTTAAGGTAAAAAGACCAAAAGAGTTAGCCATTAGGAATCCCAGAGCAAAAGTAGCCTCTGGAATGCAACACAATGTCTACGTGTATAGGTACGTGTCACGTCTGTATGACATTTGATGAAAGCTTTCAAAGAAGAAGCCACTTAATCTGATTACTGACAAAAGATCAGCACTTTTGCTAATGGTAGCAGGCTTTCAGTGTATTATCTTTGCACTGCAGCAAGAAAAATGCACTGGTCAGTAGCCTTTGTTATAGATACATATAATTTGCTGTTTTCCCATCTTGGAACAGAATTTTGGTGTTTATTTTAAGTTCTCTACCAGATATTTGTGTATTCACCTCTTTTAGGAAGTGAGACCTGTTTATATTTGTAATTTTATATTTTTCTTTTGTGTGTATGTGCATTTTTTGTGAAGTTGCTTTGGATGATGCTGGCCATCCTTCAGTTATCTTCTTTGGTGAAAGTGGGTATTTGCAATCAAGAAGCTGCTAGCATTTGCAGAAAATCTTTTCTTAAGCACCTAATCTTGCATGTAGTTGAAAGTGTTTTGGTTTGGTTTTGGGTTTTTTTTTTCCAGAAGCCATAAAAATCTCCTAGGACAGCTACATGAAATGTGTGAAACAGAACTACACTTGGGAAGAAACAGGGTAGTCATTATATTCTTTTTATCTTGGTGTTTTGTTTTTTTTTTCCTTTTTATTTCAACTATGTTGCATTTCATTTAAAGACTAACATACGGAATCTCCAAGTGTAGGTGGAAATATTGAGGGCAACTGACGTGAAGTTTCACTAGTAACAAATAATTATCATCTGTAAACTCTTCCAAAGAACTTTTTCTGTCAGATGAGTAACCAGTTTGCAAGAAGAATTGTGGCAAGCACAGCATAAACCATGAACATTGTTCAGTTAAAAGGAGGTGCATTGTATTAAAGAATATATTTTACTTAGGTATTTATGAATATATTAATTCAACAGATTATATTCCTTTAGAAAGCCATTTGTAATAGTTTTTCTGTGTTATTGCTGTTTGTATTATTAACAGACTGAGCTCATAGCCTCTGTTAAATTGAGTAAGAGTCTGTATCAACCAGCAGCATGAGTGGGATTGATATTCCATTCCCTCTCTTCCTCTTTTTGGGACAACTACCACTATAACTTATACTTTTGGTAAGCACCTCAGGTATACATGTTTGACTGCACATGGCCATTCTGCTTTCAAATGGGCTCCAGATCCTGGGATGTTTACATTACATAGACCATTAACGGATGGAGGAATTCTTTTCAGAAGCAGGAAATGGTAGCAGCTGAATAGGAACATATTTTTATTATACCAAGGTTTCAAAGCATACTTTCAATGCCCAAGTGTTTTTTTTTCTGCTTGCATTTTGGTTTCTAGTATTTATTTCTATGCTTTTGGGATGAGTTTGTGCATAGTTTTTTCCATGATTTGGGCCACTAAGTATTTGGACCAAACTGCCTGCTAGAAAATGTTTCATCAAGGATGCATCATTTTCAGGATAGGTATATACAACTCAGCAGGCAAATACTTAAAAGCTCTTAATTTTATTACATTTGGAAATCTAAGACTTGGTGAAGGTGAATGAATCGTGATCTTGAGTGATAGAAAGCGGCAGTACTAATACGCTGAATGTAAGTGTAGGTCATATTTTAAAATATATAGAAGTTATATATCTGTAGTATTTTGCAGACTCTGAAAAACTTAAAATCTCTGACAGCTGTTGAAATCTTATGGTTTCTTTAACCACATACGTGCTATGTACCCCTAATAAAGATTGTAGTCATTGTACATTCATGTTCTAAAGAATTTCATCAGTCTCTGGCAACGTGGCTTCATGAAGACCTTGAGTCAGATTTCGAAAAATGCCTGTGGTTAGTTTTCAATGGTGACTTGAACTTTTGGGGCCGCAAATTTCCTTTACAAATAGGAGTTAGGAACCCCTATTGAGTCCTTTCTGTTAGGTTATTTATAGTAAGTCACGAGTGGGTGTTACAAGCTAAGGTTATACAATAATTTTATATGATATACTGCAACTGTGAGCATGAGCCTAGGCTGCGCCACTTACATGCAGGTAATCATCGATGTGTTTGCAGGATTGACATCTAGAGGAAACAAGAAAATTGGGAACATGTGGTGAACACAGTTCTAGCTCTTTGCTAGATAGTTCCTGTTAAATATTTATATGTCAGTGTGATTTACAGCGAAGTGAGTGTTGCCAGTCTCTCCTGCTCGTCCAGTAAAACAAAGCGTGTCTGTCTCTGTGTGGCTGAGAGGTGAGTGAGGGACCTTTGCAGCCTGTGCCACCAAACCAAATCCAAGTGCAACGTTGCAACAGTCATTTCTGTGGCTGAAGGCCTTGCTTCTTTCAAGGCGCGCTTACTGCTCTAGCGTCACCCTAAGTGTAATAGGACCTGAAAAACATAACTAATCCCTTTCGAATAGAAACTGTCTCTTTGTCTCTTCTTTGGGAATGCGCTAAGGAAGCATGCTGTGTATAAGAGGACTTCCTTCCACATTTAAGCAGGAAGAGAAGTACGTGTTTGTATACAAGGATAGAATTAACTGCAAACCTTCCTTTCCTTCCCCCTCCCCCCCTCCCTTTGTTTTTTTAATTGTGTAGCTGGCATCAAAATGACAGCAGGAGAGAACTCATGTTTCCGATGTACTCACACAAAGGGGATGGGAACTTGAAGCGTCAATGCATGTCCTTCTTATGCTAACAAGACAAACATCGAGGCCTTTTAAGATCTGTGTTCAGTCTTTAGCGCTCTTCATGAAGCTACTTAAAGCGGGCTTCTTTTTGTTTTACTGCAGTATAATTTTTAATGCCGCTGACAGACTTGGGTGCTGAAATTCAACCTCTGGTTATGCACAGAGCAGATATAACAGACAGTGCAGTTGCATTTTCTTGAGACTGTTCCACAAGTAAGACTTCTCCCCGACCTTTGGGGACCACTTACTTGGGAAAGTGAAGAACTTGGTGTCAGTATGTATTCAATCCTTGGACCCTTTTCTAAGGTTATGCAAAATGTCATGGCAGCATTGTCATAGCAACCACCACTCACTTGAAACTGAACACTGACCACCACTTTTACATACAGCAGCTTTTTCTTTCAAACTTGTACAGATTGGAGCTAGTGACCTGTGGGTAGAAGTGCTTTGTATGCCAGTATTGCTGTGCCTAGCTAAACGCTAATTTTATTAGAATATAATTGGTGGCAGCAGTGTAAGGAGGTAATTTCATGCTGAATTTTGACAGTTAAGTTAGGTGCCTATTTCTCTCAAGTGAGGGGGAGAGTTGGGCTCATAAATTTAGTTTTCTGAATTTTAACAAAGCAGCTGAAAGTAGATTAATCCTCCTAAACGTGTGCACTGTACAAGTCTCTAGTGCTTGTGAGTGAAGAGGCAGCATAAAGAATTCACTGAGTACCTACCTGTCAGCACTTTAACTCCTTTGCAATCAGTAAATGTGCAGTCACTTTGGCTATAAGCTTTTGAGGACTGGGAGACATTTAAATGTATAGATATTATCATATTTTTATACACTTTGGGCCATATTATTCCACCTTTATAGAAGTGCAGGATCTTAGTCAGAATCTGGCCCTAAATAGATAGTGAAATGGTATATATGCTTATGATGTTATATGAATGTTTAATTTGTTTAATAAAAGAATGTAATCAAACACATTTGACCGGTATTTATGGTTTTAAGAACTTCTGGAGAATAACGGGTAAAGACAGGAGAAATTAAGGGTTTACAGTAATCCTCTTGATTCTTTTCATTATAATTCATACTGGTGTATTATAGGTAACCCTGTATCTATTCCAGCTCTTAATGATTCATTCTGAACATATAAAAATAAAACTTCCATTTATGTAGACAGCTGCATAATTTCTGAAACTTTTAAGGGTTTGGAATTGTCCTGCCATGTGGTTAATTCCCATGTGGTGCATATTTCTATTCCTTTTTTTGTGAATGAGTATGTTTTGGTTCCTCCTTAACATTTACAGGAACAGGAAGCAACAATGCTATTACTACTCTGGGCATGGATTTTTGTTTTTTTCCAGACAGAGCTCCTAGCCATGAGAGTGAGTACGTCACTTGGCAATTTGAAAAGCTTTACCTTCTTGAAAAAGAAGTTACTTGCAGCACCGTATAAGGGCATGAGTTCGTTCTCGTTGAGCAACAACTTTTTGCTTGTAGGGACTGTTATTTCTATCTCCTAGAACATTCAAGTTTAACAACTTTATACTTTTTCCACAGCACTTCTGTGTACAGAGAGAAGTTAGGCTTACAGACCAAACTCCATCTGTAACAGAATAGGAAGCAAGTCAAACAGCAGGAGTATTTTATCACTACCTCTGTAAAACGTAACAGTCAAGCTGGGATGGAGTTTCAAAGGTTGGTTTCTAAGCTGTGTTAGGTTTTAATTAGTGAAAGAACCTAGTGACTTACCTCGTCACTTGTTTATGAATAGTAATATTTACTGTTCTAAAATTGTGTAGATACATTTTATGTTAGACTGCCACTTCAATTATAATTCAGTGTTTAGTTTTTCAAGTTTTACTTTCTTTATTTAAAAAAAAAAAATATTTCAACCGGTGTCAATGATAAAAATGCCTTGAGAATTAAAGTTTTCCATCTGAATTAATTTCATCACTGTAATAAAAAGAATAGATTAAAGGTTTTGATTACTTCAGTGCCATTCCAGCCTATAATACAGCAGCTGTTTAGCAACAGCACAGCAACTGTCTTTCATTTTAGGGAGGTTCTGAAGTCCTTCCTCTGTCTCTCTCCACCCTTGTAATATTTCTTCTTTGCCCTAAACTCAAAGGATTTCAAAAATATATTAAAAAAAAAATATCTCCCTGAATCATCCTTTGCTGGACAGTGACTCCATAGTTCTGGTTTTCCCTACTTAAAAATCTGACTAAGGACTATATCATACTGTCCATTGCAAGGAACACTAATGGATTGGAAGAAACCCTGGCTATTAGTTTGTGTGGAAAGAGGAAGGAAACAGCTACCTGTGAAACATTCTTCCTTACCTAGTAGAAGTCTTACTATATCACATTTTCTCAGGGGAGGGAATCCTATGTGATTTTGGGAAAAAAAGTGGATTCCCGCCTGCTACACAAGGAACAGCGTTGTCAGCTCTCTTAATTTTGTTACATTTTACCTGTACTCAAAGGTCCAGCTGTGCCGAGTCAGGTTATTACCTCAGGAGCCCCTGAATTCACTTTTAAAAGAAGCTCCTAATTGTCACAACAGCAAGGAAACGCCTTGGAAGTATGTCTCCTAAACACCCCAACAACAGAAGTAAATTCATTCTTGCAGCTGATTATTAAAAATGGCAGCCTCAACCAAAACTCTGTGATTGTTGAGTGTTTGTGGCTGCCTAGGACTGTCTGCTCTAAAACCAAGAAATTGAACGCAACATAGAGGTTTAGATGGAAACTTAGAGACTTTAAAAGTCAGGTGGCCACCAAGTCTGTGTTTCCTAAACAAAGTGTCTTACGGGGCAGAAATTCTGTGGTGCACAGCATATCCTAAGCCACGGTCTGCATCTCAAACTCCAATCTCAGCAGGGCTGGCTCACAAAGTTCAAAGTCTGCAGAAACGTGCTAAACAGTGACTTACATGCTTTACAGCTCTGCATGTCTAGTTTATGGGGGTTTGCAAAACAGTGTGCATTGACAGGAATACCTTGAATAAAGTAGTTCTGTAGCAATGCAATGCATTTTTGGAAGTTGTCTTGCCTTTTTATATATATATGTGTGTATATATATATATGCAGCCTCTTGCCCTCCCTCTCTCTCTCTCTCCATGAAGAGGAGACGTTATGAAGTTTGGGGGTTTAATTTTATTTTTTTATTTTTATACACAAACAAGATTTTTTCATCCTGGAGCGTTATTCAACAGAGCAGTCGTCTTTAGCTTTAAAGTTGTTGAAATGGACGCTGAGTTAAAAAGAACTCGTTCCCAGCATATCTCTATAAACAGTTGCTTCAAGCTAAAACCTGAGGTTCCTTTCTTGAAGGAGCCTGGGGGATCCTTGTTGTGGCTGGATGTGTTATATGATTATCTAATGAGACTCACCCTCCTCCATTCTCAGTTGAGTTGGTGCTGCCTGGTCTTAAGACCAGCTACTGTACCACAGGCTGTCATGTTTTGAGAGTGATTGTGTTCCCCTAAAATCATATGGGGACTTGCTGTCACAAGTGGTGCCAGGCATTTAAATTGTTGCAGACTTTGGGTGTTCCTGTCAATTGTCCTTTTAATGATATAAATAAAATGGTGATGCTAGTGCCATGAGCCATTTTGTCTTGCCTTTCAGTTGTTGTCTGGTTGCTACTAAATATTACATATTTGGTAAAACGTCCTAATAGGAAACATTGCTTTTTAATTTAAAAAAACTTTTTTTTTCCCCATTAAGTCCAAAGGTAGCTGTTTTTATTTTGATATACACATTAGGTCAAGTGAATTGCTGCTTGAAGTGGTTGTTTAAGTGTCTATGATATCAGCAAATGACCTAAGTGTAACTTTGGGAAGTTTTTTGCATGATTTCCAGGAGCTGTAGGACAACTGAAGTAACAAGCAATGATGACTCATAAAGCATAAAAGGAGCTGAAGTGGGAATTTACAGGAAAGAGTGTAAGCTATGGCTTTTCCCCTCTGATTTCAGGGCTATTTTTATTAGAGGCAAGGAAACTTTTGCATGCCTAGATAAAAGGCAAAATGACCAGGGAAACAGGTATTCTTAGAGAACAAGGTAGGTCCATGGACTAACGTACTACTCATCCCCAAATTTTGGTGCAGGAAGAACCAGGAACTAGCCTGTTTGTTTTTTTTCCTACAGTAATGGAATCTGCTGGGATTAAGGTGCTTAATACAACCTTCAGGGTCTCAATAGTTGAAGTTGTTGTGTAGTTTGCAACCAAATTCTTCAAATTAGAGCTATTGAAGGAGTTCACCGCTGTCCTCAGTATGACTGGACTGTGAAAGCCCCTATCTGGCTGCATGTTTTACTGTAATTGGGGTGAAGGATGCAAAATGTTATGACCAGTGTGTTCCTGAGCCCTGTGTTACACGTAGAGAAAGGCTTGGGTATGTAGCAGCTGTTCTTGAAATTAGGATTAAAAAAAGAGAATACTGCTTTCAACAAAACAAACAGAAAAATAACAAAAGCAAGCTAGATGTAATTTCTCGTTAGTACAACATCCCTTCTTTTCTGGTGTCTGCCAGGTTTTCAGAAAGCTCTGAGATGGACAGAACTGCTCTATACATCTGGCTGGATTCAAGGTGGATGTTTGTGCTTGTGTATCTGGGAAGGCTTAGCAGCCAAGAAAGATTTGATCATTTGAAAGACAAAAAAAATAAAAAATGGATTTTAAGGAACCTCATAAGATAAATTCTTGTGTTACAAAAGCTCTCTTCCTACTCCTCGCTGTGAGCACAGCAAGGAAACGTCTGCGTACAGCTGCCCTGTGCGTGGCCTGTGTCAGCATAACTCATCCACACCCACAAAGGCATACAGAACTATTTCCAAGGCTTTTGCTTTGTGCTGGCATGGTGCCATCCAGGAGTAGCAGCCAAAAGGAAAAATTCCTTTCAGTGACATTCATGGCCCTAAGAAAGATATGCTTCTCCCTTTCACGCTCATAGAGTTGGAGGGAGTGCCAATATAAACCATGACTGAGGCTCTGAAATGATGCAGGTCCACGTCACTACTTCAAATTCAGTGATGCAACCTGAGTTTACTTTAACTTACTTTTAAGGATTCAAACAATGAGAATTATCTGAAAATGTTCCTGCTGGTTTATTTTTCTCATTTACCTGTGTTTGCTACCTGCATCTCATTCAAAGCAGACAGACCTGGTTTCCTTCTGTTTGCTCTGGAAATTTGCATTAAGAACCGCGGTTAGAATCAGTGTTCTGATCTAAGGCTGTAACGAAACATGTTGCACTCCCACTTGGAAACTGGAGAGGAAAATGTTGATATATACGTATAAAATATACTAAAACAGCTGATGTTAAACTTTTAAGGTGAAATAAAAAGCTAAACCTGAGAAGCAACAGGTAGTTTCTGTGTCTTCTTTAGGGAGAATGTACTGCTCTGTATCTTGATTCTACACAAACTGCTCATACTTTTAGTTATCTTGTCAGTCATTCAATCTACCATTCATTGCATTGTGTGTTCCCCCAAAAATAGTTTAAGTACCGAACACAAGATCAGACAGGTAAATAATGCTAACATGTCAAATTAACTTGTAAATTTTTTTTTTTTTTGGCTGTTTGGTGTGTACTTTGTGAGCTCTGCTGTACTTCAGTGAGAGGGAGGTACAGCTTCTTCTTTTGTTATAATACCTTATGGACACCAGAAAGAATTGCAGATTGGTAGTAGAAAAGTTCCTTCTCTTAGTATTTTTCCTCTGCCTTTGGCAGATTGCAAGGTATTCTGTGCAATTGGATATGGAGAGCATACCAGAACGTTTTACAGTATGTATATTATACTTGTTTGAAATGATAATTTCATACCTATAGTATGCTACAGGCTCAAAGTAGCCTGTGCCTCAGGTATTGTCTTTTATGCCTTTGCTTTTTTATTATTGCCTTGTAAAGCTTCAAAAGGGAAATGAAATTATACTGTTCTGTATTTTTCACTGAAACCAAAAGCAGGGGTCTTACTGACTTGAAGAAAGGAACTTTAATTTATCCTGGCTTATTTACCAATGAAGAAATGTGAAAGAAATACATGTCCTCCTATCTGAAGAGAAGGTGAAAGAACAGATAATGTGAGGAACACAAAAATCTGTTGGGCCAGAGTAATTTGAGACTGTATCTGAACTTGGAGACTCTGACCACCTCAACTTCCAGATCCAGATGAACAATGAATATTTTGGTGGTGGTCTAAGAGCCACGTGCGCACAAGCTCCCCCAAGCCAGCCAATCTTCCCATGACTTGACAAAACAGAAATGCATGCACGTGACCAAATATAAACCATAACTTTTAGCCAGGTTCGTGACCTGAGTGATGAGTGGATCAGGACCCGGGAGTTTATACATTTATATGCTTATAGTTTATATGCAACCTAAATAAATACTGTAGTCAGAGGTCATAGGGTCAGATTTTAAAAGGCCCCTGATATAATTTGTCAACTGTGTTCATTCACCCAAGTCCCTTGGAAATTAATGCATAGGTACCACTGAGAATCTGGACATAGATGCTCGCCTTCACCTTTAAACACCAAAGAACTAAGATTTATGGTAGCACGCAGTAGGGGAATTTGGTTGGGAATGTTGATGTAAGTCAAACAGTTGCAGATCAGGAAGAGTAGCATTGGCAGTCATTAACAGAAAATAGTAACAAAAAGTATTAAACAGATTTCAGAAAGGAATGAGAAAATACTTGAATTCATACATTCACAATGAAAAATATTAAATGTACCAAACCAGTAAGTTCTGTTACTGCAGGTATGGAATAGAAACTTCTATGTTCATTTTCCAAGGGGAGCACTAGGAGATCAAAATTTGACATTCATATCTATTGACCTAAATTTAGCTTTTAGGAGTCTCTGTCTCTATGCACCTCTCTGTTCGTCTTCAGGTTAAATTTATTTTGCCTGCCAGTAAAAAATGAATAGAAATGCTGAGACAGGTGATGATTACGGAACATAAACTCAGCGTGTTGATGCAGCAAGGAGAGTGGTCAAAGAAGAGGTATTCAAACCTCAGATCGTTTAGTTCACCACGCAGTTTGATTTGGATTCTAGAAGAATATGAAGCTTTAGAGAGATCGGTTAGCACACAGTATGTTAAAAGCAGTACAAAGTATTTTGAACTTTAGTGTACCAAACTTCATCATTCAGCATGGAAAGCTATGTTAGATAGCAGAACATCTCTATAGAAAGATCATCCCAGCATTACAGGGTAAATTTGTTTTTGAACCTGTGTCATTAAAAGAATTCAATGTGTCCTTTCGAAATACACACAGGGTAGAGGAGTTCACCAAGAACACAGAGGAATGGATTTTCTCACCTTTTTAACGTGTGTTTAAGATTCAGGTAACTGGAAGGCAAGGAGAAATATTTATTAGGCAGCGTTAATGTTAGTTTTGTGTCAAACAGTAATGATTACTCTCTAAAATCCTTTTACTAATGACCATGTGGAGGAAACTTAGGTAAACCAGTTGTTTTGCTCTGGACTGGAATAATTCCAAGTTTTCAGCACATGGCACAATTTTAAGAAGTCTGTGCAGACAGCATTGGCACCACTGGGCCTCTTAAGAAAAAAACGAGGTAGTATGTCTGTGATTTATGTAAGGCTTGCTTGCAAAAAATTGGTGTCTCTCTTGACAAAATCAAAGGTACCTGCTTTTTCTTTGCAGACCTGTTCACTTTTTGGCTAACTGCGTTAAAGACAAAAGCCAAGAAATTTTAAAAAAAAGAATTGTATTCATTCTCCAAGTAAATCACTGAGGAGAATGAAACTGCAGATGCCTTTGTTCATTATTATATAAAAGCTTTACAAATTCGAGTCAGCTCTAGACCCTTATGCCGTTTCTACCTTCTTTGACATTCTTCCCTGAAAAAAATAAAAAGTTGCAAAAAACTTGACTTTTTTATAGCATTTTTCTATCACAGCATTTTTCTATCACATTTTTCTATCATTGCTTTAGTTTCTTGGATAATATTGATGCTGCATTTTCCTGAGACCTACATCTTGTTTAATAGTTTGTAAAAAAAATCCAAAGTTCAACATGAGTGAATGTAGCGTCTATAATCAACATGTCAGCTGATCTGACCTGGCCTCTCCTTTCCAAACTGGAAACAGTACCTACCATACCACAGCACATTTCTGTGCATGCTCCACCAGCTTGTTAGAAGCAACACAGCTTTGCTCTTGTAGCACTGAAAGTTGCCTAGAGGTTGAGCAGCAACAGAGGCCAACACTGTGGTGGCCTAAATAATCACTGTCATCTGGGGCCACTGCAGAAGACACAGGTAGTCGGATGCAGTCTTCCTGCCCCTTTTGCTCTGGGTTGCTGTTCTGGAAGGTATACGCTAGGCAAGGTACAAAGGCAAAGTAATTACTGCGCATCTGTTTTAGGTGATGTGATAGAGTAATGACAAAGTTAAGGCAGAGAGGAAGGCTTCCAGAGAGAGCTGAACTAGGAATTTCTTTAAGTCCCTCCTCCTAGCCATACGTTCCCACCATCATTGAAGCGGCCCAGAAGCAGTATGAGAGATGGACATAAACAGTGCTTGTCAAATTCATGCAAATATTAATTACTCTTTTGGGAGAAAATCCAAACTAAGGTTCATTGGTGCAGAGCACATAACCAAATTTTATGTTTTGGAGATGTAGATCACCTCATGGTTCCATTTGTTGCCAGTGTAATTCTGGTGAAGGCATATTCAAACTACTATCTGTCTTTTCAGGTATTTCAGCAGTTAAGTGGATTTTAATATGTTTGATGATATACTCCCCACCCTGGAAGAACTGCAAAAGTTTTAAACAGGGCGCTATAATAAGGTGAGAGTCATTATTTTTTGCACAATTGGCCTAGCATACACCACGTTTGCAGTAATCTGCATCTTACCCCTGTTTTCCGCAGTCAAACCTACCCCATGATCAAGCTTAGTAATTTATGTAAATAGATTGGTATTCCATTTTCACAGAATACCTATTTAATCATTTTGGAAATTTTTCTCATTATTAACTACAGTGAAATACTTTTCCTAATAATTTCATAATTGTGCCTGTTTAATTTTTCTTTAAATCTCTAGTTCTACAGTATACGAATGCCAAGAATATTCCAAGTCTCAGAGCAAAGATCTCAAAAATCAAATCTAAATAACACTAATGTCAAGAAAAGTAATTCTGATTGCTATCTCCTTTATCTGTTTTACTAGACAGAGACAAACTCATGATGACAATTTTGCCTTTAAGGTCGATTACTCACTGTAGACAAAGTTCAGGCTCAATGCATATTTTCCTTATAGAATGACTAACAGAAATAGGTCTCTGACATACCTTTTTGGAGCTCATTAATTAGGTCAACTCTAACCACTAAGCCCATTCTCAGGTTATTTCTATTGGTAGCAAAAAGCAATCAATCAGCCTTGAATACATTGAAGCCAAGTAGATGAGCCTATTCCACAAGGTCTCTTGTTAAATGAAATCTGCTGGGACTGGGTCATCTGACCTTTGCCATGTAGGAACCTCTATAGGAAATGTGAGAACGTGGGGATTGTAACACCAGTGGAATTTGAGTTATTTGCCTTATTGCTTTCCTACAATGGTGAAATGGACTTAGCCCTCTCTACTAGTTTACCCTTTCCACTTGCTTTCTATAGCTTCTGTGAAATAGTCTCAGACACTGCATGAAGTAGTTACATTAAGCATGAAACGTTGGGGTCTTCCAAACACAGCAAGACCCTGGTGGTGCTACGTCACTGTATAAACTGAGAGCTTGTTGGAAGTGACTGAAGTTTGGAAGCTGACGAGTAAGTATTCCTGTGCTTTGCAGTTGTAGAGAGGAGCACAGGCTTCCTTCACCTTATCTATTTTCAGTGAAATTACTTAGATTATTTCTGAACTCCCTTTTTTTTTCTTTCCCCCTCTGAAGAAAGCTCAAGTGCATATGGGTAGGCTTGATCCAGACCACTGTTAAGTGTTTGTTCAGATTTAACAACAGCTTGTGTGCAAAATGTGCCTTAATGTGAATTCAGTTTTTTCCTTGTGGCTGAACCAAATATTTGGATCTGCCCTTGAGCTTGAATGCATTTTTAAAGTAATGCCTTCTTATGTATGTGAGGCATGCTTATCAGCTTGTGCAGCTAAATTATTGTAGGGAACGAGGAGACAACATGTTGTGTTGGGGGAGGGCAGCTAAAGTGAGTGGGGAAAATGTAGAGCAAATTCGACAAACTACAAAATGCTGATTTTTTTTTTCTCTTTGTCGTTTGTCTTCTAAACTCAGTGGTTAAATGATTTTATTATGTATTTGAACTAGGCTGATTGGAGGAAAAATATTTGGTATATTTGGTATATGCCTGTCTTTCTCTTTGTATGTATCCCCTAGTTCAGATTTATGAAGTACTGATTTCTTTGGAGCAATGCCAAGTAGGATTATCACCTTTCCTTTTTGGTTTTGGCAGTTACAAAATATTCTTCTTTGAAATGATACAGGAACTTTAGAACATATGGCCAAAAAAAAGTGGCCATTTGAAGTAATACCTTGAAAAGTGATGAGAAATGTGTGATTTTTAAGATTTTGATCTTAGAACATCTCCATTCTTGAAGTATCTAAGGTTTAAATGCTGCTTTATCAGATTTCTTGTCCTTTGATAATTCTGGAATATGCTAGTTTTATGTGATAAATCTTGAATTTATTTTCCAAAATTTGTTTTAAAATTTTAACAAAAAAATGATGCTGAAAGGAAAAAAGTCACTATCACTATTGTTGAAGCTCTTGACATTTTTTAAAACTTTTTAGTAGAATGTAGAAGAGAGTTGTAAGTAGTTTGTAAGTATCAGATAGCTGTATATTTATCAGTGTGTACTTCTCGGACCATGTTATTTTGTCAGTAATCAAACAGGTTTCACTGTCTTTATAAACTGTTTGCAAATATTTGGGGGTAGGGGCGATTTAACACACTTAAATATCTTAAATAGAAGCAAGAATCTCAGCAACTGCAATTTCAGCTGTGAGTGGCAATGCTTGTGAAACACTGGGTAACTTACTTAGCTGCTTAATTTTAGTTTTGATGGAAGATCCAGTCTATGTTTATGTTGCTTTTTGTTTGTATAACATTAAAAAAAGAAAAAGTTGCCATTAAAAAAAAATTAGCTAAAGGTAGTAACTGCAGTGATCTAAAAATTATCGATTTCCAAGGGGTTTCAAAAGAAAAAACGAGTTTGTCACTGTATGAATGAATATAGACTTAGGGAAAAATATAATGGTTTTGTTGTATCAGGCTGTGACAATGTATATTGTTTAGAGTTAATATTGCTTAATTAACATAATTTTAAGGGAAATAATCATTGTCTGCCATGTTTAGATTGAACTATTGTGTCAATGTGTATTCAAGACATTGAAGGTTGGTTTTTGTTGGTTTTTTTTTTAAATTCCTTTGTAGAGTATTCAGCCTCAAGGAGTGCTCATGCATAAAGAATTTGTGGTTAATTTCTAAAGTACTGCTTGGGAATTACTGTGTATGTGAAAATCCTTGCAAGAAGAAATGAATTTGCTCTTGTATTTTGTGTAATTTTATTTTTTGAGGGATATAATTCAGTAACAAGTTCCTGTGAGCCTGCATGTGTGTGGCCTTAGCCAACGTTTGCCGTTCTTGATAAGCCTTCTCCTAAGAGTCTTGTCTTGTGTCAGACAGGAGGAGAGGAAGGAGTCTTGGTCGAAAGATGATATTTAAGGGGATACCTTTGGTTTCTTTGCAGAAAAGTAAAATGAGCCAGTAGTATCAGCACAAATAAATGTTTCATAAATGACTTGGTAGCAATGTGGACACAAATGAAGCTGTAGTAAGAGGCTCGTCTTGGTTGCCCAAGGCTAATGCTGCTAGAGCAGTACAGGCTCATGCACTGGGATAACTATGGACTTGTGTAGATTCTGGTAGTGCGTGGATTTACTTCTGTTGTAACCATCTACATGATGTGTTGAGCATCGAGTTTAGTTTCCATATATGTGATGTGGGAATAATCATCCTCCCCATTGCTAATGCACTTCTTGTGATAAGTAGCTGCTTGTTATGCTGAACACCAGCTACAACCTATTTTCATTTGTTGTCTTTGGTGTGATTGAATGCATCAGACGCAGATCTGAGGCCCTAAGCAGAGGGAATAAATCAGGACGTGCATCCTTTAGAACACTTTTTCTTAAGTCTGGAAAAACTGGCAAGAGTAAATTCAAGCGGAATTGCAGACCAGTAGTACACTCTGTAATATGCTATTCTGTACTTCCAGAGCATAACTGCATTAGTCCCAGGATATCACATATTTCAAAATATTAAATGGCCATAATGGGGTGATATATTCATATAATTACAGCTAGTGGCAGGAAGAGAATTTGGAACCTGTTCCTGGGCACTTACAATCGCTGTGCGTGAAGCAGCTGAATAGAACCAGCTGCTTAAGACCATGAGCTTAAGTACATCAGCTGTCCTTTAAGAACACCTCCAGCAGCTTCTGCTTCCCACCGCTGCTGTTCTGTCAAAACCTACTACTCTGGTGATGTAGACAATTTCCATCTTATCCTGTTACCAACCTGTTAAAACTTGGATTTAGCAGTCTGTGCTTCAAAACTGGTAGTGGTGTTAGTCTGTACTGTTATATTGTTAATCTAAAAGCACATTTTGTGGCTTTAAGTACCAGGCAACAAGAATCTCTCTGTTTAATAAGCTTTTTTCATTTTCTTTAAAGAAAAGGAAAGAAAAAAAACAAACAAACAAAAAATCCACTACTGAATACAGAGCTTAGCAGAACAGCTTTCCAATTATAAGAAAATATATTGAATATTGGAAATACGGTTGCATATTTCTTCCTGACATGGGACTTTTCACCTCCTGGGGATGTAAAACTGTTCACTGCATTTTGTCTTTGGTGCTGATTGCATACTTCCAGTCTCAGTCATAAACTGTATTTGGACCAATGGGCTCAGAGTACAGATCTGATGGTCGTTTCATCAGAAATACCAGGCGAAACCATAATTTCTAGACTAATGAGATGTCATTTCTAATTATTCTCTTTTGGTTTCTCATTCCCACATTAGTTTTAAACCTGGAAGATGAGCTGTCTTTTCAAGCTAGTAACTGATTTGTGGGGATTATGTGAATGTCTGTCTGGAAATTATTTTCCCATAGGAAATTCCGTCATCCACTTTAAAATTGGACTGTTACTTTGCACTGGACACAAATGGGTGGTTTTGGTATAAAACTCAAGGGGACGTTATTTTTGTATGTGTATATATATGTATGTGTTCATGTTGCACAGGGGCTGGGGGCTTATTATTCATACTACTATTATTTCTGCTGGCTTTGACAAAATAGCAACTGGTTCTACCGATGAACTTTTAAGGTGCCCGTTTTTTCTCTCCTGCGCGCTGCAGGGAAATAGATTCCAAAGGGAACATTTCACGACACAAGTATTCATGACTTGACAATATAGTTCCCCAGGTGTAGCCTCTGCTTTATTTCCTTGACAGAGTTCTTCCACTGTTTCCTTCTCCCGTGGTAAGCCTCATGAAAATAGGGATGAATAATCACGGGAATCAAATCAACTTGAACTTTGGACAGATTCACATCGGAATAGGAATGCAGAGGAGGATTTGCAGATATCCTGTGGTATTCCTCTAAGCTTGCCACTTGGAAAGTCAATGGTCAAGCTTTTAGACTTGAAGGAGAACCAGGCTATGTCAACATTTAACCTCAGTCGTTCAGGTTTGAAGTGGCTCGTATAAGCAAATACATGTTCATTCAGAGTCTTGGCAATGATATCAAACTGGTTTTCTTAATCAGTGCACGCTGTCCAAATTAAAACTGTTTCTAAAAGCAGTTGACCAGCTGATGTATTAAAAACTGAAACTAATTTCTTTAAAGTCATCTTCTTGAAACTATAACTTCTAGGAATTCATAGGCTTTGGATTTATATACTGTGAAAACAGCAGTTATTTACAAACAGTACATTCTCACACAATTGATTTATTTTATGAAAATAATGCAAAAGCCCCACTGCAATAAATATATAGGATAGATCACTGCTTTAAACTCTGCAGTAATTATAGCTTCACAAGTTCACAAAACCTAATAATCAGCCCAATAAACTATGGCTTTTGACTGTTTGTCTTTTCTGTATTACATTCATGATTTTAAGCTTTTATCCAGAGTGCCTAGAATTTCTTCTACTTTATTTGTAAATGTAGTAAAATGTTCAGTTTAGCTGTGTGATTTGGTGAAGATTTGCTGAATATTATGTTACCTCTAATAAAGAGTAGAAAAAACAGTGTAACCTGATACTTATTCCTTCCATTACAAATTCATACAGTATCTTTTGAACCTTTGTCCTGCTTGCTTTTATGAATCATGGTATGATAACACCTATAGTTTCTATTGGAAATCAAGCCTATACTGTATTAGGACTTTGTACTGGAAGAGTACACACTCTCTAAAACTGCCTACCAATTGATGTTAGTAATTTTTTTCTTCTCCCTCTCTCCCAGCTGCCACCAAGAGCTAAGAATTTATGTATTGTTTGCTTATCCTTGGTGAAACCTGTCTTCTACTTCAACCAAACGTCAATTCACTTCTCAGCCTGAGGCTTCATATCAGCAAGGCTCACTTCCAAAGAGAATACCTGAGCTGGATTTTTATGGGATATGAAGGCTCTTGCCGCTGCTTAGGGAAGTCTTCTTTAGGTGGAGGGCCTCAGAGCTTTGGGCCAGAGCTCAAGATGCGCGCATACCTGGAGCGTGGAGAGAAAAATATAATAAAAATTCAAATTTATAGTGAGGAATAGTATAGGCAACATACAAGGTCAGTGAATCAGACATAGGTTTACTAGTAAGGAAGTATTGACGCTTCCTGCTGTGGCATGTATCTCACAAAAAAGCAATGGGGTGAGAGCAATGACACGGCCACCCTCAGCCATCCATTTCTTGGATGGATCTGATGCTGATGTAAACTTTGAAACAGGCATTACTGGCTGATAAGCTCCTGAGAAATGCCCCTGAACAATTGCAGGTGACACAAATAATGCTTTTTGTTTGAATGAATGCCCATGTGCTTCTCAGGTATTTGTTAATCTCTAATTGCCTACAGCCCTTTCCCACTTCACCTGTTTTGGACTGCCTTGGTAAAACCAAAGAAGCTGGAGGATCCGATATCAAGGTCTCTCCCAGAATTTCTACACAACAAGGAGTTTCTACACAACAGAGACACTAGTAATTGAAGCTAAGCATTATCCAAATCTGAGCACTTGTAAGCATTGGCTCTGGGTTTTGTTTCCTTTCCTCCTGTCCACCTCCCACCTTTTTAAAGGATAAGGTATCAAAATAGATTATGCTCTCAAGTTATACCACTGATGGGATATAACAACAATACAGATCTTTCATGCCTCTTTCTCCGTACCTGAAATGAAGAAGCAAGAGGAGGCCATGGGCTTCCATCGCCTTTAGTAAATCTGCAGGATCAGTAGGGATCTGTTCTGCTTTTATGAACGTGTGTGCAATCACAGATTATAAACATCTGAATTAGAGCGAGTTAGTAATTTAATAACACTCTGCTGTGCAAGCGTCTCTCTCCTTTATCATTTTCAAAACACTGAACAAACACTATGCGTAGTTATAATGATCAGTGGTAATTTTAGCTAGCCCTTTATTTTGCAGTTTGAACATGCATTTACCTATTTTATTGATCCATAAGCTGAAGCCAAAAGAGGAAAAAAGCCCAAGCTATCTCTACTAAAGCCAATGGGGAGGGTCTGTGCTGCTTTTAGAACAAATTTGATCAGATTAGGGGCATATTGCCTGAGGCCATTTAATAAATAGTTTATACAGGTAGGAGCGGAACAAAGGCATCATACATTCTATAATAATTGTGTTCGAACTGCTCAAAAAGGAAAGCATAGCATTAAATGTGTCTTTTGTCAATGTCCTTTTAGCAGCAACGAACACAGCAAACTAATTTTTTTCTTTCATGAAGCAAACCATATTGAATTTTTTTTAATTTATTTTGGTTTTCTAATGTTGAAGGCATTTGTAAAGTTACATTGTCAAATTCCATCCTTTGTGCAGTTGGAAATTAAGTGTATCTGTCAATGGAATAACGTGTCATGCATTTTCCCTGGTGTATCAGACAGCAAAATTTGGCCCTTTTAATGTCAAAAAAGAAACGAGTGCTCTTAACTGGATAAACTAGATAAAATCTAACGGTAATCTGTTTATTAGTGGTTTTCATGCTGAGCTGTAGATTTGGAATAAAGAATAAATTATTCCTGATTTCCATATGGCCATAAAGGCGATATTTAAGTAAAAAAAAACCAAAACATCAAAACCCCAAATATGTTTTTTCTTTGTGCCTTTTTTGTCTGCCTGTACTTTATAAAGGGAAGAACTTCAGGTGGTGAGAATGATGTTGTGTTTGCTTTTGACAGTCAAAGTGGGTTGAGCTTTTGGTTCCATGTTTAGACTCCAGTGAGGTGCCTGAGGCAGCAGGAGTAGAAGGTGGAAAAAGAATCTCTTCAAGAAGATTCAGAAATAATTTTCATGTCTGTATTGCCTTGCTTGACTTGACAGTTTTATTTCTTTGTAGCGCCACTGGCTATTGCTGTCTTTGATTCTCCTAACTCAACATGCTGCAGTAAAGCACTTAGTGCCTTACAGAATCTGAAATTGTTTTTACTAAGACAAAGTGGGGGTGTGGGGGAGGAGAAGCAACAAAGATGTTTAGTAACAGCTGCAGCTAGCTCTTTACAGGGCTTTGACTTTTGGTTCCTCTTGGGTCCCTGTGGTAATTCAGATTTAAGCAACAGAAGTCTTGAGAGGTGGTGACATGAAAGCCTCAAGGAAGAACAGGGAAACGAGCTGAAGCACGTTAGGCAGTAAGAAGATATAGATATATAGATATATGCGCAGCAGAAAGGAAAATAGTGTGATAATACTTGTCTACATCAATATACCTGTTGAGTGATTTTCTTAATATTTTTTTTTTCCTAAAGCCACATATAATTGTTTCAGATATGCTGTGTGGCTTTTGATGCCATGTGTCCACTTGGAGCTGCTCTTTTTCTGATTGCACACTGCTCAATATATGTGAAGTAGTGTGGGAAGTAGTGTGTCAGAGCTGCCAGACTATGTCCCACTCTTTAAAAGTAGCTGGGAAGTATGTGTAATATCCTGGGTTGCGCAGAGGAGCCAGCATGGAAAAAAAGCACTTCCATCATTAGCTTCAGGTTCTGTACCTTCTGAATTGCTTTTTTTAAAAAAAGAGACACAAAAAAACCACTTGGAAGTCTTAGGCCAGGAGGAGGTGGTTATGGTAGGCATGAAGTTGGTTTTAAGCAAAAATAGTTGTGGTTCTTTTTCACATGGTAACTGTCTTGTGCCTGGGGTTGCTGCTCTCAATAGAGGAGTGCTCCCCTAAGTAGAAGCGATGAGAGTAAATTTTTTGTTGTTTTCTGGACTCTCATTGGAGTTTATGTATAGGAAAACTTGACGGAAGGGAAATGTACCCACTAGACTTGGGAATCTCATGTAAATAATTTTGTTTGGGTTTTTCTGTTTCTATTGAAACAATTAAGAGTGAAACTTTATTTCATTCTTCCATCAGCCCTGTATTTAAGAAATCAGGAGAAAGAGGAGGGGCACCAAGTTGGCTCTGAGCAGAACAGTGGCAGTACTGGCTGTATGGATATCACTTATGGGCTGCTCAAATTCGGACATCAGCAGTTTTGACAGTGATAACTGGAATGGGAAAGGTACTAGGAGGTGGGGAGTGCTGCTGTTCTCCTCATGCAGCACCAGGCTGGTGGGATGATATCACAGACATTCGACAAAGGGCTGCAGTACCAGACTATTCTAATTTTCTCACTCTATATATCGAGGAGAGGAATACTGGGGACGTCCAAAGCTTTATGAGGAGCTACTGCTGTTTCTGACCCTGCTGTCTCATTTGCATACTGTTTTAAAAGATCTGACAGAGCTATTAACAAAGCTTTTTACAGGGTGAGGGAGGAAAGAAAATGAAATTCGTGCAACAGCAGAGAAGAAAAGGCAGAGAGAGAAAGCCGGGGGGGGGGGAAGAAGGAAGGCGAATATGCCATTTGGGGATTTTTCAGACAAATTGCCCTCTGAGGGAGGTTGTGTTCAGCACGTGCTTTGCTCTGTTACTCAAAACTGAGAGCTGTTTTGAAATTACAAGCCTATATCATATGACTGTGCATACAACACGCCTGCCCTGCCACACTTGCATCTCCTTCGCAGATCTCTGCCGCTATGATCTCCTCAAACTAAGCAAAGCACATAGAAAATAATGCAACTAGTTACCACTGCTAAATAACTGTAAATTTTGAAATCAGCCCATGTCGGCTCTAAGTCATTCTATTTTAACTTAGACCTAACGCACCACATCGAAGATATGACAACACTTCTCTTGGCTTAAATGAAGCAGTCCGTTAAGTAGACCTATCTCTGGGTCTAAATGCAAGCCTACAGTACTGTGGCAGTAAAGAGCTGTGGATTTCTCTACAACTTGGTAAAGCTTTAATTCATTTTTTTCCCCTCTTACATGGGGGAGTGTGGACTTGCAGTTATGCTGGAAATCAACATTACACAAACTTGCAGTTGATGCCTGTTGTGTGGCCTCTGGCCAAATCTCTTGGTGTATCTATAGACTTTTCTGCCAAAATCTTGACTATTACAAGCCCAGACTAAAAAATGGAGTTGCTGTAGTTAGTCCCTAAGTCCTAGGTACCTTAAATGCATGTAATGCTCGTATATCTTTAGATATCAGGGTATTAAAATTCACATTGTTATTTATTGCTGTCAGTGTGTACGTATGTGACACGGGATATGACTGAATAGCTAGCGCAAGATAATGAATTCTGAAAAGTTCTAGAATAACACTATGGGTGCTTGCCTGGTATCTTACAAGCAATCACAACTTTTGTTATGAAAGCACACTTTTCTTTTACAGTATATCTCTGCTCTCAGCAGTAAGAAGAGAGAATATATAAACTGTATAACAGCCAAGGGGCTTAATATTCAGTTTTGCTACAACAGATTTGTAAGGAAGGGGGGTAGTGGTTGGAGGGAACATTCTGCTTCCTTTGCTCTTTCAGAGTTATAACTTTGGAAAATGAAAAACTTTATTCTCTTTGCTGTAATGCTTTTGATATTGGCACTGCTAGGCAAGAGTAATCTTCACTTACCCGCTTCATGCACCAGTGACGTTTTTCATGGCAGTGCCTGTGCAATTAGATAATACTTCTGAAATTTTCGGTGTCCAGTGGTGGGACACAAGTAAGAACTTGTGAGCTTAAAAAGTGCAACAAAGGGTAAAACCCAACTAGATGATATGTGAATTAGAGAACCAGTTTGACATTCAGATCAAATGAAAAAAGCCGGCAGCAGAATTGTGAAAAGTTTTTCCTCTGAGACACCCAAGCAAATGAAACTTAATTTGAATCTCTTTATTCCAGTAACAATTTGCAGATGACATTCAGCCTTCTAGGCTGCCAAAGGCTTGGTATCAAATCTAACCATGTTTGATTCTGAAGAGGTCTTGAACTCAGGGTCCTGCCCACAGGAAACTGTCAGAACAAGAAGGCTTCAAGGTATTCAGAGGTGGTGGTTGTCCTGCAGGCTCTCCTGTCAAAACAGGACCAAGATACAGAAATTGAATGCTTTGTAGCTTCAAGCAGGGGAAAGGAGAGAGAGAAAGGATGGGAAGAGATCGATACAAAAGTTAGTAGAGGTTCCATCAAAGCCTCCTCAATAGGCACTTGTTTCTAAGATGATTGCCTTAGAAGGCTAGGGGGAACTAAGGAGAGGGTGGGTGGAGGAAGGAGGGCTCGCTGGTTTCTGTGGACAATGCATCAATCCTTATTCCTCATGGCCACCCCACTCTCTTGTCCTTTCACTTCTTTTTAGCCAAAATCACTAAATGACAGTTACACAGCTGCTTCAGAGGAGAAATACAACTAAAGCCAGGGGAAAAAAGTATGATAGTGATGCACTCCTACATCTATTCATCTGGCAGATGATTCTGACAGCCAGTCTCTCCGCTGCTCCAAAGCAGCAGGTGTCTTGGGGTGCTCATAAAGGCTGACTACTATAAATTTTCCAAAAATCTATGAATATGTCAGTACCCATAACATGAGTTAAAGATTCATTATGAGAAATCTGATACATTCTTTATTCTGTTATTTTCCCCACCCACAGTGGGACAGCTTCTGCCGCTTAAAAATGAAAGTGAGAGTGGCAGGTGAGATGGGAGAGACATTTTACGTACCTGACACCTAGTTAATTTTTCACATCTGAAAGTCGTGTACATGTTTTGAGTGTGCATTCATTGAAAGGTGATTCATCAGCTAGGCTAGTTTAATAGCTGCTTCCCACTAGGTATCCACAAAAAAAACCCACCATGATTTGTACCCAATGTATTTTGAGGTAACGAGTTTCACACTTCAGGCAGAGCAGAGTGTATAGTAATACTTGGAAATGTCTGTTTTATGTGAGGTATGGAGAGTGTTCTGCAAACCACAGATAAAAGGTGCTGAAGAGGTACAGCAAAGAACCTTTCAAATACTGAATGTTACCCTGTTTGCCTGGCAATGAAACTGCCTGCATTTTTCATTTGGACAAATAGTGTAGAAGTTGGAAGAAGTAATAGAAGAGGCCTTCTTCAGGCAACTGAAACAACCCTCATGTTTTCAGGCTTTAGTCTTCATGGGAACTTTAACCAGCCTGATATCTGCTGAAAGTTTAACACAGAAGGGCACAAGCAATCCATAAGGTTTCTGGAGTGCATTGATGATAACTTCCTGATAAAGCTGGTGAAGGACCTGACAAAGGGAGGCACTGTGATGGGCAACATACTTACAAATGAGGAAGAACTTGTCAGGGACAAGAAGGCAGGGGCACTGGCTGCACTGACCGTGGGTTGCCAGAGTTCAAGATCTTGAGAGAAAGAAACAAGGCAAATAGCAAGATCACAACCCCTGGACTTCAGAAGAACAGACTTTTGGCCTGTTTAGGAGTCTCCTTGGAAGAATGCTGTGAGATACAGTCTAAAAGAGCTGCTTGGGTGTTTTTTGTTTTCTTCTTAAGGTTTGCCTCCTCCAAGCTCAAGAATAGTCCATCCCAACATGCAGGAAGTCAAGCAAAGGTGGTAGGAGGCCTGTGTGTATGAACAATGATCTCCTGATGAAATTAGATGTAAAACAGAAGTGTACACAAGGTGCAGGAAGGTCAGGTGACCTAGGAGGAGTAAAGAGACCAAATGCTCAGGGACAGGGTTAGGAATGCCAGAGCCCACCTAGAATTGAATCTGGCAAGGGACCTTAAAAGCAACAAGAAGTGCTTCCTACAGGTGTATCTTCAGCAGAGGGAAGACCAAGAAAAACATGGGCTCACGGTTGAATGGGGAAGGGGACCTGATGACAAATGGCATGGAAAAGACTGACATGCTCAATGCCTTCTTTGCTTTGATCTTTACTGGTAAGACTTATCTTCACAAATCCCAGGCCCCTGAGACCAGTGGTAAAGTCTAGACGAAGTCTTACTTTGGTGGATGAGGATCGGGTTAGGGGATTTTTAAACAAACTGGTCATGCACAAATCCATGGGGCTGGATGAGATGCACCCATGCATGCTGAGGAAGATGGCTGATGTCATTGTGTGGCCACTTTTGATCTTTGGAAGGTTGTGCTGGTAGAGGGAGGTCCCTGAGGACTGGAAGAGAGTGAATGTTGCTCCTGTCCTCAGGAAGGGCAGAAAGGAAGATCTGGGAAACTGCAGGCCAGCCAGCTTTACCTTGATCGCTGGGAAGGTGACAGAGCAAATAATTCTGGAAACCATTTCCAAACATATCAGGAATAAGGAGGTGATTGGATTAGTCAGCATGGATTTATGAAGGGGAAATTACGCCTGAATTGCATAATAGCCTTCTGCCTAAAATGACTGATTGGTTGGATGCAAGCAAATGAACAGTGGATGTTTATCTCCACTTTAGTAAAGCTTTCAACACTGTCTAACAAAACCTCCTCACAGACAAACAAATGAAGTAATGACTAGATAAGTGAATAGTGAGCTAGACTGAAATCTGGTTGAATTGTGAGGCTCAAAGGCTTGTGATCAGTGGCATGAAGTACAGCTGGAAAAAGGTCGCTAGTGGTGTACCCCAGGAGTTGATAGTGGGTCAAATACTTTTTAATATCTTCATTAACCACCTGGATGATGGGGTAGAGAGTAAGCTCAGCAAGTTTGCTGATCATACAGAAGTGGGAGGAGTGCTTGATAAATCAAGCACCATCACAGGATGGTAGGGGTTGGAAGGGACCTTCGAAGATCATCTACTCCAACCCTGCTGCTAAAGCAGGTTCTCCGGGAGCAGGTTGGACAGGAATGAATCCAGGTGGGTTTTGAATATCTCCAGAGAAGGAGACTCTGCAACCTCTCTGAGCAGCCTGTTCCAGTGCTTTATCACACTTAAAGTAAAAAGTTTTTCCTCGTGTTGAGATGGAATTCCCTGTGTTCTGTTTTGTGCTCCTTGTCCTGTCACTGGGCACCACTGAAAAGTGTCTGGCCCCATCTTCTTGACACCCGCCCTTTAGGTATTTAAGCACTGATGAGATCCCCTCTCGGTCATCTCTTTTCCAGGCTAAACAGACCCAGGTCTCTCAGCCTTTCCTCATAGGAGAGATGCTTCTGTCCCTTGATCATCTTCATAGCCCTCCTCTGGACTCTCTCGAGTAGTTCCTCGTCTTTCTTGAACTGGGGACCTCAGGACTGGACACAGTACTGCAGATGTGGCCTCACTAGGGCAGAGTACAGGGGGAGGATGACCTCCCTCAACCTGCTGGCCACACTCTTTTTTTATGCACCACAGGATACCACTGGCCTTCATGGCCACAGGGCCACATTGCTGGCTCATGGTCAACTTCTTGCCCACCAGGACTCCCAGAGCTGCTTTTCCAGCAGGTCAGCCCTAAACCTGTACTGGTGCATGGGGTTCTTCCTTCCTAGATGCAGGACTCTACACTTGCCCTTGTTGAACTTCATTAGGTTCCTTTCTGCCCAACACTCTAGCCTGTATCCCATTAGTTGATAGTCGTCTCCCATTCAGAGGGACCTCAGCAGGCTGGAGAAGTGAGCATGAAGTTCAACCAAAGGATGTGCAAAGTCCTGCACCTTGGCAGAAATAACCCCACGTGCTAGTACATGCTGGCGACCTACCCAGGGAGTTTTGCAGAAAAAGACCCGGAGGTCCTGGTGGACACCAAGGTGAACGTGAGCCAGCAATGTGCCCTTCTGGCAAAGGCAGCCAACAGCATTATGGCCTGCATTAGGAAGAATTTCTCCAGCAGGTTGAAGGAGGTGATCCTTTCCCTCTACCCAGCCTTGGTGAGACCATGTCTGGAGTGCTGTGTTCATTTCTGTGTTTCCCAGCACAAGAGAGACATGGACATACAGGAGTAAGTCTATTGAAGGTGCACTAAGGTGATTAAGGGACTAGAGCATCAGTCATGTGAGGAGAAGCTGTAAAAGTTGAGTGTATTTAACCTTGTGTGTGTCTTATCAATGTGCATAAATGCTTCTTGGGAGGAAGTAAAGAAGATGGAGCCTGACTCTTTTCAGTGGTATCCTCTGAAAGGTCAAAAGGTAATGGGTGTGAACCGAAATACAGGTAAATTCCATTTAAGCACATTAAAAAGAAAAACCCAACAAACAAAGAGCTCATTTCTGAGAGTGTGGCTTTCCAGTGGCTTGGTTCCCAGGCAGTTTGTGGAGT
Source organism: Anarhynchus alexandrinus (assembly GCA_008711295.1). Classification (NCBI taxonomy): domain Eukaryota; kingdom Metazoa; phylum Chordata; class Aves; order Charadriiformes; family Charadriidae; genus Anarhynchus; species Anarhynchus alexandrinus. Next base: position 716,172 of record VUYV01000037.1, on the reverse strand, counting down.
CTCCATCTTTGGGGATGTTCTGTGTCCAGTTAGACTTCATCTTGAGCAACCTTGCTTTAGTTTACTCTGTTTTGACCAAGGGGTTTGAACTAGAAAATTTCTAGAGGTCCCTTTCAACCTCAGCAATTCTTTGTGTGAGTCTATGAAACTGAAATATGACCATCATAGAAACCAGAACCCCATGGAAAATGGGGTCTCATGAAAATGATACTAAATTATAGCTTTTGAACATAAAACTATAAATACAACTAAGTGATGGGTTTTCCATACTTTTAAGAATTAATAAGTGTCCTGATCTTTCTGTCAATAGCTGAGTCCCAATGTCTGCCTGTGGATAGACTGTGAATAGAGTTTGCAGAGTTGGCAGCATTGCAAGCACTTTGAAGAAAAGAGATAAAAATTCTCACCCCATCAGAGACATCCTACCTTCATCAGAGAGACTCTTAATGTAGCTGGTAGCTACAATGTTGAAATTCTCATTATAGGGTCTTTGAAGATAGTAAGAGAAAATAATTAAAAAAAAAAGAGTTAGAACAATGTATAGCACAGTGGGCAATAAAATAACTTTTAAAATGTTAAGCGCTTGATCAGATTTTTAAAATACAGGTATATTATGTGCATATCATGGACTAAGAACTGTTTATGACATGCACAGGACACGCTAATATCAACTGACATGCTAACATTTTGGTCAGCATGGTCAAACTGGTGATGCTTGTCTTGGATCTAGTCCTTGGGACTCTTTCTGGAGCCTATAGTTTTCCTTATAGGAGGTAGGAAATGGTTACTTAGGCAGCTAGCCCGTACTGCTGTGTTTTATGTGCTTGGCCACATGTTGACAGAGACATTTCTGCATCTATGGGGGTTGGGAGTGGGAAAGGAAGTGGTATTGGAGCCAAACTCCTTCTGTATGAGTCCGTGAAAACATTGTCTACAAAGAGAAGTATGAAATTGGGACACTCCTCTTGTCTGCTGGATCCCTTTAACTGTGGGACTCTTCTGTGTTCGAGCAGGGCTCACTGGTTTGGTTGTTTTTAGAAACATCTGGAAATAGTAATGGTAACATCCATGTTTCAGAAAAGGCTTTAGTGAAGTGAGAGTATGCACTAATAAATTTAGGACACTCATATTTGGTTCCCTTTTCTGCTGCAGAATTTCAGCTTCACATCTTCCACCTCTCACAAATGTGATCTCTTTTTACAGTCCCTTCTTGTATGTTTCCCTAATTTGAAACCTCTTATAGGTCTAAGGTAAAAAAGGGAAACTGAACAGTGTGTGCCTCATGTCACAGGAAAATTCCACGCTTTTCCTCTGTGCCTCCACCACTGTCACCAATACTTTGGCTCTAAGCAGTTTCATCCCCAACTTCAAGTTTAAGTGTTAATACAAAGTTGGTTTTCCTTGTTATTGGCTCACCTGGCTGTTGATTTGGTTGATGATTGCTATTTGTCATTCTGGCAAATCTGATCAGCTGGAAGGGACACATCTTCAAGTCTGAGAGGGGCACCTATCCTCTCCACATCTGGTTTTACAGAACTACTATGTAATAGAGTGGACTTGTGTATTTAGTAACACTGTTTGTGTGGCAAATATATGGTTACATACAGTAAATTCCTGGTTATCCAAACCTCCATTTATAAACAGTCTCTGTAATTCCCTCTTCTCTTGACTGCTGATCATTTGAACTCAGTTATCCAAATACACTGGAAAACCCAAATGTGGTTTGGCAACCAGGTTTCTATTATGTTTAAGCTTGATTCACAATGTGGCAATAGTCCGGTAATGATACATATCCACTTTTCCATAACGTACCCAAAAAACCTGTGGATAAAACACGGCTGCATAAATGCTAGGACTGTTTTGCTTCAAATTACAGGAGTGGGAGAAGAGAGTGTATTTTTAAGAGCACACAAAAAATGTTTCCTGCTTACTCAGTTGCAAAGGACTGTAAGGAAGAGCGTAAATGCCTCCGTAGTGCTTTCTGTGATGCTTTCCCTACCTTTCCTGTAAATGTTTTGCATATGGAACATCTTATTGGGTATGAATAGAGCTATTTGAATCTGACCCTTTTTTGTATATTGCTACAAGCTAATTTTTCAAGAAATTGGTAGCGTTCTGCTCAGCTCCCACCTGTGTTCACTACCTATGCTCTGGAGTAGTGAAGCCACCTCCACTTTCCTTCCACTGCAGAAATGGTTCTGTCCCAGCTGGTGGCCTAAATGTGACTCCAGCCACTCACCCATTTGTATCTCCTGCTTTAAAACAGGAGATTATAATAAAAATTGCCTGAGGCTTGTGCCATATCTGAGGGGGAGATACAGCTTACGTGATTCAACCACTTTACTTTGCAGGCCTAGCCTTCTGCTGAGAGGGGTGTGACAACCTACTTCCAGTTCAATAATCCATACAAAGGAGATAAAGATCGTTCCCGGTAGCTTTTTGCCTGCTCATCACCCTCGTATGCCAACACTCTTACAACTGCTTTGGCTCTCGGACACTTCCTCGGGTGCCTGTTGCTGGGGGAATTGCTCTGTGTTTCTCTGGCAGGCAGAAAATGCTCTCAGGCCCGTAGTCAGAAGTATCTGCTTTGGAAGAACCTGTCGGCAGCACTCTGTTAAAACAGTTATGTTTTAACTATCTGAGGCTTAACCTGGCCACGTGATTTATATACACCGTGTACTGCTATGTGAAGCCTGACCTAAGTCTGTGGCTGAGTAAAGATATGCCCAGTAGAAACCAATTACAGGATGGAAACCTTTGTTTCTCATTGTGGCAGGTGACACAGGTTTTGTTTATCAGTGGTCATACGTTGCTAAGCCATGTTTCAAGAAAAAAAAAAAAAAGAGCATTGTTGGTCAACAGGGTAGGAAGGTTATGTGTGAGGCTCTGTGTTTGCTTTGCTGTAGCTGTTCCTCTGGGGTTGCGTACAATATTCTGTAAGGAAGGAAGATGTCTCCTTCCCTAGGGTCCAGCAAGCCTCTTTGGGAAAGACATGCACTTTTAGGGCATGAGAGGGAAAACCGAAGAGATGAGAAAGGTGTGCCTCTCTCGCGTGTGTATGCCCATCTCACAGCTGGCATCAGGAGCAGGGAGGCTGGTGGAAGAACAACAAGGGGAGTAAAAATCAGGCCTCAGAGGTGAAAAAAAAATATATTTTAACAGAGTCCCCCTCAGGGGACTTTCCAGAGTTTGCGGCAGCACAGAAGACCAACAAACTGATTGCTGGAAAGGGAGCACACCTGAAAAAAAGGATCCTTCCTACCAGCAGACAAGCATATTTGGTTACAATATTTCTATACTGAGAATTACATATATTTCTATCACATGTTTTGAATTTATTGTTCTAATAAAAACTTAGTCTCCAGGTTTCAAAACCCTTTTGGTGTATTTTGATGAGTTCAACTTGTGAGAGAATTTCAGGAAGATTCACTTGAGAGTTCTTCCTGATTCTAGTCATTTTGAATTTGAGTAGGTTTACAAAAAATCCTTCCTGAGGACAGTAAAACCTCAAAAGTTTGTGGGGACTTTCTGTTTGTTTTAGAATTGATTTTTCTACCCTCTAAAGGAGAGATAAAAATTCTGTGAGTATTTGAAATTTGAATACATTCAACCAAAAAAAACCCCACTGGAACTTTATCTGCAGCCTAGACTAAATTCCCACAAGCACTTACTTAAATGTTTGTGAACTTATTGGAGGTACCATTTTTCAATGGAATGTCACCACTGTCTCAATTAATTAGAAGATCCCGCCTTTCTAAAAGTTGTATCAGCTTACTGGATTCTTGTTTTCTGACTGCTAAGGAAATTCCTGCTGATGACAAACTGTCTTTGTATGAAGTGTGAACCAGAGTCCTTCTGACCAGTTGTGCTTGCTAAAGTTCCCACACTATTTTTGTGATAACAGTGGAAGTGTATTTGTTTGCCAGACTATTCAGTACAAAATTCTATTAACATTAGGTATGCTTTGCCTAATGAACCTACTCTCCTACTCCCCCGTGTCTTCCGTGCAATTTTTAATGGAGTCTAATATAACTCCTTTTGTATAAACCCATAGCTTTTTTTTTTGGTTTTTTTTTTTTTTTGCTTTTTAAGTAAAACACATGGATTCAGAAAGCTCAAATTCAAACTGTGGCTTCATTGCAAGTCTACATATCTGTGACAGTTCATGTCACTTAATGATATGGGGCCTCAAGTGTTTCTTGATTTTGAGTAATTGGAATAGATCTACCTGAATCTTTTTCTAGCCCTGTGGTTGAGACTGAACACTTTGGATTGGATTTAATGTCAAGATTCATGCTGCATTCAGGAAAGAATGGATTAATAGCTGGAAATGACTGTTGGATCTTTGGTCTGTTGAAGATGTGGTTAGAGAAGTCTCTCATTCTCTCGCTTAGTTACTGTGTGACCTTCGATAAGTCCTTCCCCTTCTCCTTTCTCCATTTTCAGTACGTAAAGGATGATAATGGTTACCAAATCTCTTAGGTTTATTGTGAGAATTAATTGACTAATAATTTTAAAGCCCTCTAGCTCATCAAAAGATAGTTCAGACTATTATTTTCCCCCCCTCTTATTAATGACCTAAGAGAGGTTTGAACTAATGAATAAGAGGTGAAAATATATATCCCATTATTAGTTCCAAGAAACATCCACCGCTTCTAAATCATAAAAAGGAAGCACAAATTGTTTGGCAGGGTTTCCAACACTGGCCACGAATGATTCTTATTGAAATTGCTGAATCATTCTGCACAATGCTTTATGGTCTTTAAAAACCCACATGTTCAGTAAATCACCCTGCAACTCCAATCTTACTTAAATTAACAAATGAGTTTTATCAGGCCATTAATTCAGGCTTTTAAAAATTTTATACAGCTGCTATAGATTTGTGTAAAATATTCAATATGCTTGATCATTCTCCATTGATTTTAAAATTCAAAAGCATCAGCCTAAGCTTTAACAGCGCCTCGTTGGTTTGAACCTCCTTTGGCTTAATGGCCTTAATTTGCTTTAACTGATACATGTTAAGTGTGGAAAATTTAAGGACTAAAGTAAACGGGGCGAAAGGCAACAGAATTGTAGAACTGCTTTAGAAAACAAAAGGATGTGGCATAAAGGAAGATAAAGTGGATTTGGGCACAGTCCAGTTGGAAGAGAAGAATATCAGAACAAAGAAGTATATATGATGCTCCCAAAAGCCACAGGTGGCGTGGATGTCTTGCTGCTGTTTGTGCCTTTGGAAATCTTCTAAAGCCTTGATTCTTCTCTTGCATTCAATAGCAAATCTCCTGATGACTTTGTTGGAGCAAAATCAAGCTTTAACTGTTTGAGGTATCCCACAAAGAGGTCAAGGAGCAGCTTTTTTAAAGGGTATAGGACCAATTAATAAGCAAGTATAGGCTGTATTTGAGGAACAGATGGGATAATTGCCCCTTTTCACCACACTGATAGAGAAAGCTGACAGTGGTTGCTGCCAGGTGTGTTTGGAATAGGCTTGATAGTTGCCTCTAGGATGTGGAGCAGTGAGTCAGTGCAACTTTGGCTTTTAGTTTTCTCTGACTGCTTTGATCTTTCTAGTGGGAGTCCAGAATGGACTCCTTTTTGTACAAGATTTTCCTGTTATCAACTGGATACTTGTCTACATACAAATCTTACTGTAGTGCGGTCATTTACTAAGTTTAGCAAATACTTCAAGGTTTTTATTATGTTGTTAGCTGTCTTTAGATGAAAGGCATGCTATTTCTGGGGATAAATGAACAGATATCAAAAGGTTTAATAGCAGAGAAATTGTCATGTAGTTTGATAATCAAGGCAAGTGTTCTAAGCATCTCTTTCCTCTTTATCCATTGGCAGAACTCAACTTGGAGAAGTATAATGTTTTTTTAAGATTATAATTCATATTGATTGCTGAAGCCTTAGGACATCTTTCTTCTAGGAATAGGTGGCATAACAGTAGTAAAATTCTGGCCAGTACATTTGTATGACCCCAGTTGCCATCCACTGCATCTATTACAATCCAGCTGATTAAAGACTTCATGACCAGCAGCCATAAGGATCCCGTCTCTTCGTTCTGAAATCTTCTAAGCCAGCTCTGTTGCTCATTCTAAGCAGCAGTTCTTCGTGGTTCACTGTGTGATTCAGATTTCTGACTTGATACCCCGTTTGAGAGTAATGATGCTATTGCTCAGCTATCTCTAAATCCCATCAGTAGTAGTTTCTCATTGTGTCCTGATTTCCTCAGTCACTGTTGTATGCTTCAGCTTACTGGGCTTTGAGGGGGAAGATATAAAAGTGAATTTTGTATCTGCAGACATTCCATTCTGAAAGCATCTGAGAGTGATTAGAAAGTAATTGGTTTGAAATAATAGAAGACTTGGGAGAAAGATGTAGTATAAGCACACCACTTTTGGGATTTCAGGATATGGCAGTGCTTCTTCCTGGTCAGAGGCTGTGGTGATGGACATTTGCACATCACAACAGTTGTATAAAGCTTGCTTCTCCCAGGTGAATGCTGAATTGCCCTCAAACGGTGCCCAATCCTATGTTCTCTGGGTCAGAAAGTCCATCTTTCACAGTGATGGGCTGATGCTTGACAGGCTAATGTTGTTAATGTTCCTAGAGTTGATTGTTTGTGTCTTTTTAAGGCATAGCTACCTGCAGTGTGTTCTGTTAGGATGCAGTTGGTTTTGGAGAATAGTTAGTCTTTTGTCTGGCCCAAAACACGACAGGGAAGACCAGTACAAAATAGAATTTGCAGCTTCTTTCAGACATGTCTCAGAGTCTTTAAAATATGCCCGCTTAGCAATCTTGTAGCATTTGCTCTTTAAATCTCTCTGGAACATGGAAATTCCAGGACTAACCTGTGCTTTCCACTAACTATCCCCTTTTACGTTTGTGGAAGAAGTAATAGTTGGCATACTGGTAGCAGCCTGGTTTGTCACTGTACTGAGAGAGGATAGCACGGCCACAGAAATGGTGCAGAATGGCTGGATCTTGGGACAAAGTCTTTCATTGAACCTTATTGCCCTTATTAATCACCATTATCTTTTGGTAGTTGAAAGCAGAAAGATATCTTCCTAGCTGCAAACTCTGTTACATATGATGAAATGCTCTGCTACGAGCTCTGGAGGAATTAACTTTCTCATTGCTGCCACCTTTTCTGTGCATGAAATGATATAATGCTAAATTTCTGCACAAACATTTGGATAGAACCTGCTTCTTGTTCCGTTAGCATCCTGTCCTGACCAAGGGGATTAAACGCTTGTGGAATTATGTGCTTTTCGCTATCAAGGACGAGATCAGTATGTGGTTCTAAAGCATCATAGATGTGATGGTGGGTCTTTAGAAGCTGTATTCTAAGAACAGGTGGGCTAATTGGCTCTTTTACAGCTCCGATAGAGAAAGCTGACGGTGGTCACTGCCGCTGTCTTCTTTCACATGTAAGGAAGGCTCTATGATTACACTGATATATGCTAATGTCTCACCTTTATTGTCTGGGAAATCAGATGCAGTTTCTAATTCTTTGTTTTGTTTTATGGTATCACTCTCATGAACAAATTGATAAATGCACTCGGTTATGTTTTTTTTTAATACAAAACCTGTTCAGGCCAGAACAGAAATCCAGCACTTGAACAACCTGAAACCACTTCTTGCTTAGTCTGTAACTGGAGATGCAGATTGAAATTCTATTCCTAGTAAAGGGCCACATGGAAATACTACTTAATTTTAATGGAGAATTCAGGTTGAAATCCCAGTCTGATTTTTCACATACTGAATTCTCTCTGTTTTACTTTTTCTCCATCATTCCCCAAGCAAATTTCTAAGCTTTCAAAACCTTCACATTTTTAATGTGTTTTTTCCCTTATTTTGACAGAGACTGTCTTTTAAGGTGGTTCTTGCAACAATCACTGGCATGTATAATCAAATTTCAGACTTGTGATGGTAAAATATGACTTCTTTCAGTACTTCTCCTCTGTCAATATTTGTAGACTTTTTCACAAAGGTGAAAATAATTTCTCTGCAGGCAAAGCGTGCAGTCTCCTGGTGAACCATTAAGTTTCATTAACTTTCACGGGAGAGGGGGCAAGTTGAAGAAATGCAGTAGCTGTGTGCTGGCTTTTAGGGGGAAAGAATCATTTATTTTTTTTTTTAAAGTGAATGTTCCTCCTGAGCTTTCTATACTTACAGCTCTAAGTGAGACTCTAATCTGTGGGTAGATGCTGAGACTCTCAACATGGCAGGGTAAAGTTTGGCCTACAGACTTACCGTGGACCAGTTTTGAATAGCACTTGCAAGAAACACCGTGGCAATAGACTGGCACCTTTTTCACAGCTGAGATCTTTTGAGCTACAGCCTTTAGGTCAAGGTCTCCTGCTGCTAGGCTGTAATTGTTGAATTTGTGAGCAGCTTCTCAGGTGACCTGTGATAGGATGCTGTTTCTTGCCTATTGGAGAGCGACAGTGGGAGATGCTTTGTCTTTAGATCTGCAATGCTGAAGATTCAGTAAGTTCAACCTGCTTCCCAGAGGGAAGTCGGGACCATCATAGACCATCTCCACTACTTTTGTCCCTATTATGATTCAAATGTCTATACAGAAAATCTTTATAGATCTTTCTTCCTCAGGTGTCGGAATCCTTTCTCCTCTTATCAGCAGAGTATGAATAAAAGCTTCAAAGTGCTGGAGTAAGAAAGAAATGGGATTTGTGCCTGGATAGGACTAGACTAGCTTAGAAAAGGGAATGGAAATGTACCTGTTGGGTGGAAAAGGTCAGTTGCTCAGAGGTAATATTTCTGTTGTGTACTTAACTAGAAGAAAATTGTTTCTTATCTATTGCCTTTTGCAGTCAAGGTACAGCAGAATATTTTGCAGTAATGAATTAGAACTGCAACACCTAAGTGAGCAAATGTAGCTGCAATTATATATTTGGCAAAAAACTTGCGTCCTGTCCAGAACAAGTTGAAGGTGTTATAAAACACAAAGATGTTTGGTTTAGGACTAGAGCATATTGTCCTCCAAAATTGTCATGCAGTCTTAAACATCTGTCTGGAGCCAGTGGGAAGCATCAGACTCTTAATCTTTTCTGAGCATGTGCCTCTATTGGACAAAAGTTTATTATACAATGCCAAATCCATTGTAATCAAATATTCTAGCCGAATCTGAACACACAGAAGCCCACACTTCTATGACTTGTTATGTATTCTTCCAAAAATGTTAATCATTTAATGTATACTCTTAAGTACAGTTATCTGGACAAACTCATGCAAAATTGTTGAGAGAATATCACTGATGTTGGACTATGAGTAAATAGGTAATGTAGGAAAGAGTAAAATTTACTCAAATTAATGTTGAATCAGTCTCAAAACTATTCACATACTAATGAGGGTTTCCCTCAAATTGCCAAAGTGTTTCTTTTTTAGTAAAAAATAAAGAAAAATAATCTCACAACCCCCTGCTCAAGCAGGGTCAGACAGACCACGTTGTCCAGCTTGGATGGATTATAAATATCTCCATGGATGGAGACTGCAGCCTCTCTGGGCAACCTGTGCCAGTGTTTGATCACCCTCAGAGTTAAAAAAACCAAAAAATTTTATAGGTTTATTCTTTTGTTCATACATTCTTTTTTTTTTTTTATTTCAATTTGTGCCAGTTGCTCTGTGCCTCTTGCACTGCTATGTCTTAGTCTTGCTGTACTTTCTCTAATAGCTGTTGTAGTTTGTATATGTAAATGTTATCAAAACAGTTAATTTCTCAGTTTTGATTTTGAAAAAGTTCACTTGCTAACACCCCAGTTTCCTCAGGGAAAACAGATTCCATAAAACTAAAAATTTTTAAAGAGGCAGGAGGGGAGTCAACAGGCTGCAAAAAAGATCTGTCTGTAAGTAGATGAGTAATTTCATTTGTTTCTGTGCTGATTGTGCCATGCTTACAATAGAGTCTGGGGGTGGGATGGGGGGAGGAGATAAACCAAAAACCAGAAAGAGCTTGATTCGAGTGATTCTGAGCCTGTACACGTAGACAAAGTAGATAGGTACTTCTGACAGCCAACTGATGGCTCCAGTAAAATCATAGCCTTAAGGAAGAGTACCATAAGAAGAAATTTTTAAATTTCTTTTGTGTCCTCAAGAATGAGGGTGTTACAAGGTTTGTCCTTACCCCTGAGGGTGAAATGGTTCAATTTTGCTGTCGCAGCAACGTCATTCCTCAAGGCAGACACCCTTTCACTGTGTGGATAATGACACTGAGCTCAAACAAACTCACCCCTTCAGAGATGCGGGGCAACAGATTAAAATTGTGGTTTTATTTTAATTTTTTACACCAGGATAGGTAGGTACTGTATATTTTCTGTGGCTCTGTCCTTGCTGTGCCTCCACGCTGTACCCTCTTCATGACCCTCCTGAAACTATTTAGTGGTGTTGGTCAGGAAAGACATCTGAGGAAAAGCGTGGTGGGTTTCTACCCGCTGGTAAGGATCCCCTCCCTCCTGGCTGGCAGAGCCAAATGCAGAGTAGGGCCATGGCTGTTCTTATCTTTGAACAGTAAAATGCAATTTTGTCAATAATGCGGACAAAAGCTTGCACTAGTCTTAATCTTGACTGTTGGCACGGAAAAGACTTCTTTCTGGGCCATTATAATAACAACTAAAACTCTATGCATAACCTCAGCTGTTACTCTTGAGCACTTCAGAGAAATGCATTAGTTAATTACTAACTATTATTACTGCCAGCTGGTACCTGGTTAAGTCTGCTGTTTGTTTTACTGCAGTCTGCTGTGAAATAGCTCTTCTGTTCCATGGTAAGCAGTTGTTTCCCTTGAATCTGAGAAACTCTGTGTAGAGGTAAACACACAGGTTGTTCTCTATGGGCAGTTCTTTTGTGAACCCTAATTTCTCAGATATCTATTTCCCATCTATTCTGTTACCTGCCCGTTCTCCAACTTCCTATGAATTTAGTGCTGTGTTCTATGCCTGCATACTGCTACCTACAGATAGCATAACATTGGCAACAGAAGTTGCTTCATACCCTATTGCAGTGGTGACGCCTGTAGAAACATCTCCATTTAACGGTCCCCAACACATTAATTCATTCTTACAGCAGTAAAGATGCAAAATCTGATTGTTAGCTATATCTCTATCACATAGTAGCTCTGATTTACTTATTTCAGTAACTATAACAACATCCATGCCTTTCATCTGAAGGATATCGGTATGATAATGAGCCTGTATGAATAAGAAGTTATCCAGTTTAGTGGCCTAATTGGGTTGGAATAAAATAATTTCAAGTCAACCAAAGCACACTATCTACCTCAAACTAAAATGGGTGGGTTTTTTTCCTAAATTACATAATATCGATGTCTTCTTGTTTATTCTTTATTAGAAATTTTATTTCAGATTTTGATTTTAGAAAACAGCATTTAGATTTATAAAAATCTTTTTTTTTCTGGTGGAATTCTCTTCTAAATTGTTTGAATTGCTATGGCAAACTTCAAATTGACAACTTCAAATGACACTTTTACTTATTTCTGTAATATATCAAGTATGGCATATATGGTTTTATTATTCTGTCTTGTTGCAAGTGTTTATACAGTCACCAACACAGCCATATTTATGAACTACTTGGAAATCACTTGGACCCAACAGAAGCTGCATTATACTAAATGGATGCAGTGTAACAGAGACCCTTCTCAATTTAACTGTTTTTCACCTTTCTGCTGAAAGAACCTCATAAAAGTACAGTTTATCATACCACAGCCTCCCCTTACCCTGGAGAACCTTATTCACCCTATTCTTAATTCTTACTGAAATATATATTTCATAATGCAGCAGTTGCTAAATGACTTCTAGTGACACAACGTCAATTAATGGCAATTTAAAAAAAAGTTGTAAATACGTTTAATACAACGGTTCAGAGAGTGGGGGGGGGGGCGAAGGCAAAATAAATCCGCAAGAGGTTTTACAATGAAGTAGCAGAGATTTTGAATTTCAATTTTTGTGTGACGTGTAAAAAAGCAGGAGCAAGAACTTTTCTGCATATCTCCCTTCTCTGCCTCCCTCCATTCGCCAACCCAAAATGCATTAAATTAAATTGCTTTCTAGTTTTGAATAAACAAAACATATTACACAGTGGCAAAACAAACAGGGGATACAGTGAAGCTTTAGCTTTAAAAAAAAACCCCAACCAACAAACAAGTAAGTCTTGTCTCTATGGCTTTCCTTTTTTGTGATAGGGGATTCTGTGTTGGTGTTGGTTTGCTAAATTGTTCATAATTGAGCATTTGTGAACACTTGGTGTATGCTGAGTTTCTGATTTATGAAATGTGCCTAGTGGTCAAAAGATTTATGATTCATATCGGTAATTTATGTGTCTGGTGGTACCTGATTTATTAATCAAGAAAATGATTTTCCAGTCAGGCAACTGCTTTGTGAATATGACTGATTTATAAGTGTAGGAAATAATGGATAGTTCATGTACCTGATTTATAAGTAGCATTACTGTCATACAGATGGTTTGAAACTCAATACTTTATACTTTGGATGTAAATATCTATTAATAAAAATGGACTGATTTATATGACTGATTTGTAAATCTTGATTCTAGATTTTAGCAGAAGTCATGCTCTGATGTACTTTATTTCTCAGACAGGTTATTTTCCAAGGTCCAGATTTTGTAATCACGGTTTGGTTTATGGATATTTATTTTACGTTCTTCTTGCTTCATGTTCTTACCAAGATGAATTACTTTCTTTGTCCTTTTTAGGGGTACTGCCTTGATGAATGTTGTATATGGGTGTTTTTCTATCACTTCACACCTTCTCTCATAGTGATGCTTTATGCAGAGCCTTCATATTTACCAATAATTTCTGACCTTTGTTTTTGTCTGGATGCCACTTCAAGAGCATCTAGTGCTTTTTCTTAGTAGCTGCATACACATTACCACAGCAAACAAACTAATGAATGGATAGAAACTGTAGCCAAGGCTGATAATACTTCACAAATCTGTTAGAGGCTTGGGAATTTGGGCTATAAACCAAATACTTCGAGATAGCAAGCTTTCAGTTACATAATTAAATCAAAAAGATTTGTTCCATCTGAGATCAAAAGGAAAAGAAGGTGCCCGTAAGGTGGATCTTTCTGCTGTTTTCAGTCAGCCTTGGATCATATCTAAAACTTATATTGCAGTACTTAATCTCATTTTTTTCTCTTCATACTGTTTCTCTGTTGAAGACCTATACTCAATTTCTGCTGAAACTTGTACTCCCAACATAATCTTTTCACAGTGGAATTCTTGAATAAAGAGCAAAAACCTTAAGCTTTTTATTAAAAAAACAAACAAACAAAAAAAAAACAACCCCAAACCCCAAGCTTTTAGCTGCAAATGATACAGCAGATTTGAGTCCATTTTTTTGGTATAGCTTCAAAAATATTAGTAATTTGGAAGCGTACAACCAGTACTTTACACAAACACTTTCTGATTGAGCTATTCATAGTGGGAATTCAGATCATTATTGAAATGCTTGTTATTGGTCATCTGGTTTTGTTTTCTGAGTAATGGCTTAATCTTCATACAGACTCAACAAACTGCTACTAAATGAGTTGTGACTATAGTCACTACAAACATATGCAGGAACCACAACTCAAGCTTACTAATTTCTGGAGGAATACTGGTCAGGAAGATGGGGGTGAGTGAGAATTTGCAGCACTGTAACATTACAGCAGTATTTTGAGGCCTTGACTTAAGTTTGGTGTCCCTCATCTTGCAAAGCCACTGTCAAGGAGAAGAAAGGACAGTTCATGGATATGAATAGCCCAGATCACTTTCACATTTAAGTTAGGGACAGGTCCCATTATACTATAAAGAGTACATAGGGAGTTGCAACATGCTGTGAGAGAGAAAATGGGAGCTATGACCTCTTTGGTCAACAGTTAAATTCTTGACTGTTTCAGCAGACACCCCAGTTAGTATACCAGCTTACTAAGAATTTATATCACAGTCAAGGTGGAGCATGATCAAGTGAGATTGCCACGGAGTAAAGCCAAATGGAAGGGGTCAGGCATACAAAACCTTGCAGGAGCTGTTAAATGTCACACAGTCCCATCCTGACTACTGGTCATATCCCTGATGTGAAGAGCTTCAGATGAATGAGATACATCAATGGGGGTGGAGAGGAATTCTGGAAATCCAAAGCAATGAAGTGATTGGTCCAAGGCAAGAGACGACGAAAATGAAACCCAAATATCCCAGTCCTGTGATAAGTGGACTCTCACAGATTTATAAATAAAACTTTGTTCATGTTCTCCCTTTCTAGTCTGCAGTCACTCCATTTACAACAACATGAACCACAATAAACTGTACAGAGTTTTGCATGGCAGCAGCTTCAACCAGATCATATGGTGATTAGAATAAGCTTGAGATCTTCTGAAGAGCATCATTTTTATGATGAATTTCATGTTGAAGAGATTCACTAACAGCTCATTAACTCACTGTAAAAGATCTGATAAGGTTTAGATGAGCTACAAAATTGACTGTATTTCTTGCAACATTAATTACAATTTAAACTAACATGCTTACAACTGTTGCTTTTAGAATAAAAGGACAATTTAAAATGACAAAATGTTTGGGTTTTATGGATTAGGAACCTAATGAAGTTCAACAAGGGCAAGTATATGGTCCTGCACCTAGGGAGGAATAACCCCATGCACCAGTACAGGTTTGGGGTTGACCTGCTGGAAAAGCAGCTCTGCAGAGAGGGATCTGGGAGTCCTGGTGGACAAGAAGTTGATCATGAGCCAGCAATGTGCCCTTGTGGACATGAAGGCAAATGGTATCCTGAGGTACATTAAAAATAGTGTGGTTATCCTCCCCCTCTACTCTGCCCTAGTGAGGCCATGTCTGGAGTACTGTGTCCCATCCTGGGCTCCCCAGTTCAAGGCAGACAAGGAACTACTGGAGATAGTCCAGCGGAGGGCTATGAAGATAATTAAGGGACAGGAGCATCTCTCCTATGAGGAAAGGCTGAGAGACCTGGGTCTGTTTAGCCTGGGGAAGAGAAGAATGAGATGAAGAATGCTTTAATACCTAAAGGGCGGCTGTCAAGTGTATGTGGTCAGACTCTTTTCAGTGGTGCCCAGCAACAGGACACAGGCACAAACTGGAACACAGGAAATTCCATCTGAACATAAGAAAAACCTTTTTTTGCTTTGAGGCTGCCAAGAGAGGTTGTGAGGTCTCCTCCTCTGGAGATATTCAAAACCCACTTGGATGCATTCCTGTCCAACCTGCTGTAGGGGAACCTGCTTTGGCAGTGGGGTTGGACTAGATGATGTCCAAATGTCCCTACCGACTCCTACCGTTCTGTGATTTTGCTTCATTTCCACTACCATATTTTTATGTGTTTGTGGGATTAAATGCTGTAACTTTAATTATAGCTGGCTGGAAAATTTCTGGCAGTTTTTGTATAATGAAAATTTACAGCTGGAGAAAATATGTAGCAATCGTTTTCTCTAATTTTGTATTGTGAAAACTGAAAAGAAATATTTTGATCTGACTGAAGTCTGAACAATTGGCTTCAAAATCAGAGAAAAGCAGAGTTTGGTACTAACCTGATTTCCAGATTGAAAGTGTTAGAGCTGTCTGCTGCACATAGAAACAGTTTTGTTATCTGGAAAGTCCTGCTAACCTCATGATTTGGGCTTTCTCTCTGAACTACAGTGTTTGTGATGCATTGTGTCCTCCCTTTGCCTTGGTCCCATCTGTCCTTTCATGTATACACCGAAGTCCTGTGTAGTCTTGTCTACTGACTGAGTTGGACAGAAGGAATGGGCAAATAACATCAAACTACGATTTCCAGACCTACTACAGTAGGTCCACTGGAGAGATTTTTTGTGTTAAGTTAGTTCAAAACAAATCTTTTCTGTTTGATTTGACAAAATTGTTTTAGTCAATTTGGAAATGTTAGAATATTTTTATTTGTGCATTTCCAGGAATATTCTGAATTTTTGCTTTTTCTTTTACCAGCATTTCAAGTTTACATTCAAATTTATAAAAAAATCTTAGAATTTTTTATAGGACAAAAGCAATATTTTACAATGAGTTTCACCTCTTGCTGTTTCACTAGCATTTGAGTAGGCACAAGGCTTTGGATTCATGCATTCGGTTACAGCACTAGTGCCTATCTGGTAAATCTTGAGGGTCTTTATCAGTACCCATAATAGGTTTCTTTGATTCCAGAATTGAATCTTAATTGAACTGAAACAGATTGGATTTTCAGCTGGTGTAAACCACTGCTGACTGGAGTCTCCCACCATTTCCATCAATTATTTGTTAGTTTCATTGATGTTGACTTCTCATTCACCCTTTCTGTACACAGATGCTTTAGTGGTGTTATGTAATTGCCGAAGTATTTTTCTTAGTGTCTCACTTTTTATCTTTGAACATTTCTAGAAATATATATGCACACCGTACATGCGACTATCTTGTGTTCTATCCCTTTCCTTAGAAGTTGTTTTACTTCCCATCGTCAGGTTATGAATATAGCCTATGAATTTATCATGAGTTTCAGGGTGTTCCTCACAGCTGTAACTCTCGCATTCCACTCCAGTACTTTTTCTCATGAGCCGTTTTTAAGATGAAATTAATGAGAAACGGCACTGGATGAATTGCTCAATTCTGAGTGTGTGTGTGTGTCTGTATGCATCTAGGGCTCGGGAGGAGAGCCCTTTGGAAATATCTGTTGTTGGCAAGCCATGAAATTTCCTACTCACACAAGGAATCTTACAAATGTGACTAATGAGTGAGTGTAATGTTGTTTGTATAGTGCGTCATCAAGAGATACACACTCATTTTACGTGAACGTGCTTCCTCTGTCATAGAAACATAGTGACTGTATTATTAACTCTTCTTCTGATGGCTAAATCTTTGTGCTGCTAGGCTCCTGTCTTTAGGCTCTCTTTTTAAAGTAAAGTACTGCAGTAAAAGTCTTAGTTATGGTCTCTTGGAATATTAAGGTAAATATTGCAGCTTCTGTGATAACAAATATACCAGCTTGGGTAAAGAATGCAGAACCACTAGAAAGAAACAAAGCAGGCAGAGTGGCAACCAGGACAGAATCCTGTATGTGCAGTCTCTTTTGTTTGGAAGTCCTGTTCCCTTCCCCTACTTGAACCAGCGGGTGTAGGGGTGCATGAAAGTAAGCCATGAATGCTGGGACAGAAATGATCAACAAAATGCACTTGAACCTCCAAGGTTCGGTTGCTATCTAAGGCCAAACACAAAACCCGGAGTTCTTTCTGTGTTTTACCTAAGCTGCTGTGCCCATTTCTCCTCTACGCATTTGCTTGTGTTATTTTGAACATCAAGCTGAGTGCACAAGCAGCAGGATACATCGCATTATTAAACTGTATCACAGTTACTTGGATCCAAGCACCAAGCTCTGCAGTAGCCACCTAGGAAGTGCACGTCGCTGAACAAGCGTAATGACTGGTGGAGTTAGAATGACACGGTTATTGGAATACAGTGTTACTGCGGTGTATACAATTCCAAAAAGCTTTCTGACAAAGCTGAGTCCCAAACAGTGTTGAAATATGGAATTCTTAGCCCAATGTTTTGAGCTGCAATGGAAAGCGTGTATTTAAATATTCAGAAAAGCATTATCTTTAAGAGCTTTCTTGGGAAATTCAGTTACTATAGAAGTTAAACTACTGTTTTTGGCTGTGAGAGACAAAATCTTTAAGCAATACTTCCCATTTGAAGCAATATCGTATGCAGAAATGGTACTAATTTGTTATTCTCTGATTGATAATACCCAATTATTTCTATTGGAGAATGTAGTAATAACTGAGACACAGCTGAAGTTTGGGGTGACAAGTTTCTTATTTAATTACTTAAGTTTGTGTGGAAATTTCTCGTAATGACTTATTCATGATAAGCATGCAGAGTGGCAGCAGCACAAACAAGAAGAGGATAGATCAGCAATGAGGCAAAATCACATTTACTTTCTGTAGTTGTGAGCCACTCCTGTGGTAATAATATCAGAAGCTGATGGATTGCTCCTGTTTCACTTAAAGCCAGTGAGATTTTGTATGGATTTGGGGAAAAACTGGAGTGGGCCGCTGAGTAGACCTCAAAATTGTGAACTGTTACTGCGGCTGAAGTTGCTTTAGAGCTTTGATGTAGGGCTCTGGAAGAGGTCACTGCGATGCTTTAGCTTCAGTTGCTTGCACCAACCCTCTGCTAGAGGCTATCACCCACACTGTATGTTTAGCACACTGTCCTTGTGCACAAGTCTGGTGACTTAAAAACACCAACAAGGAGTTCAACCTAAGATGCCAAAGCATGAAATGAATCCATTGAGATGCATACATGTATTCCTTCCTGGTGGTCCTCTAAGGATGGATGGGTTGCTGGGTAAAATAAGGTTATAAACTGCAACAGCATGATTTGCTAGAGCTCATCTGTTAAACCCATCCTTCATTTCATTTTAGTTAGCAACTCCCTGGCTTGCTTCAGAGCACAGTCTGGCCTTAATAATTGACAGCGGGTTGGATGCTAAGTCTGTAAGCTGACAAACTGGCGGAGAGCTTGAAAAAGATGGTTTCATTTCTTTAAGTATCCTAGTTTGCATTTGTAGCTGCACTTTTGTTGTTTCTACAAACAAAGCTGCATTTTTGTTTATTTGTTTATTAGAAAATAATAAAAAAACAGGACTGTTGACTTGTTGGCCTAACATTTAGAAAACGTGTAGGCCTTTCATTGACCTCAGTCTCACGTTTGGGTGACTAAGAGTTGCGTTGCTATGAATTTACTTTGGATACCAGTTTTTTGGAGGGTGTAAACTACCAGAATTTATCTGATTAGAAGTAAATTTTATCATTTTTTAAGAGCTGAAGGTCCAACTGATGTTCGTGTTTCTTTGCATGTGCCAGTCAGTGGAATAACGATAACGTCCATTTTCCAACAGAGCTATTTGCCATTCAATTTATTTCAATATCTCAGTGATATTTTAGATGTTCTTAGGGGTCCAAATGTTGTGTCTGATGCTTCCTCTGTTAAAACTGTGCTAGGGACTTGAAAGGGGGGAAGGGTTGGGACCCTTACTTAAGGAATTTCTAGTGATGCCTACAATGTGATTAAGCACCAGTGTTCTGGAGAAACCAGCTTTTCCCTCCCTACCTTGTAATATTAAAATCAGTAAAAGTCAAATAGCTGGCTTACATCATACCTTTTACTATTTGACTAGACTAATGTCTGTAATAAAATTCAGCTTAAAGCATGAGTCATAGTTTGTAGAAGAATGATGAACTTTAGTAACCACGATAATAAGCCTCACTTTCTTTTGCCCTCAGGTGCTCATGTATAGGTTATACTTCTTGTCCCTAGATAGCCAGGAACGTGAGCTTGGATGAGCATGCATAGCTGCTGCAGTCCTGAAAAGACTTAAGCATTTGCTCACCTTTACTGTATGATTTTGCTGAATTTATTTAGGTAGGTGTGCTCTTCATTCAAGGAAATGCAGCAGCAGCTATTGCCTAGAATAATAATTTTGTTCAGCTGAGGTGCTGTAAGCCCAAAACAACATCCCAAAATAGTGGAATACCTTCAACTGATGGTACAACAGATTACCTTGACTTCTCTGTCTAACCTTTCAAAGCTGGTAACACAGTTTTGTGATTCCCAGTGAATTTATGGTATTATACGTTTATGCCTGTGCCACAAAGTGAGAGCAGACGCTCCGGATCACCAAAGCTGGCAGGAAATGGTGAGTGCTTGACCAGTGCCAAGATAAAACATATGTAGGGCAAAAAACCCCACTGAAATCTGTGCTTTTGGGGAGTAACTTCCTTAAACAGGTCATATTTATGTCAGCAAAACCCTCAAGAATGTTCATCATTAATTGCAACAACATAAACATTCATAATCAAGGACTTCAGGAAACATTTACAGAGACGACAGTGTTCTCTAACTAAATTATTAAACATTGCATTACTTTCACATATGAATCCCAATGAGCTTCTGTACTAATGTGCCTAGGAATTGCTTGGCACTGATTACAGGAAAAATAATTCTTTGTGAGGAGGTGACGAGTGTGATTTTGAAATCCAGACTTCTGAAAAATTAGTGACTTTATTTCCTGGCATTTGCTTAAGGGGAAAATGATGCAAAAATAGGGTTGCTGAAGATGTTTTACAGTAGCGTGAATTGAAAGTAAAGGCAGCGGGATACCCCCTACAGTAATAATGGGGGAGGAGGGTGGGTCTGGACCTGAGTTGGGGGGAAGACATCCCAGACAATCTAGCCATTCTTCATTACATGAGCCAGATTGCGCACTGCCGCAGGGGTGCGGCAATATACCTTAGAGTCTCCTTATATATCCCCGGTAGCTGTAAATAAGAGGGGAGCGAGAGAGAGAATTAAAATGTCTGCTGATTAATGCTTAATATTTTACCAGCTCGTCATTCCAAGAACAAGATTTAGGATGTGCTTGTGGAACGAGCTGCTTTTCCTTGAGCAAGCAGGGAGAGAGGGAGGGGTTAAGTTAGTCCTTAGTATGTTATGTGGTGCCGAGGTATGGGAGCAGGGAAGAGAGATGACATCTGGTGCTGATCTCAAACACCCACACAATGAGATGAATAGATCATCGCTCCATCCTTAATTCCTGTTTACTAGGAATCCTGTTCTTTGCTGGAATTGTGTCACCATACAGAATAAATCAGTATGCAAGTCAGGTTGCTTTACTTATGGTACATTTCTTCAATACAGAAAGGGAAGAAGCAAAAATGCTAGTATTTTTAATTTATTTTAAACACCGTCGGAAAAAAAGAGGAAAAAACACTGTCCATAAGTAACACCTCATCTTTTTATTGCATACCTAGCTGTCTTAGTATGTCCAGGTCCGAAAGAGAATTCATCTTAGCTGGTCATCTTTTCCTTATTCCTGCTACATAGCCTGGAATTTTCCCTTTCCTTATGGCATATCTGTGGGGATCAGAGGCGAATTGCTCTTTGAAGCCTCGATCACTAGAAGGTTTTTGAAAGAGGTGGGCTTTGCACTGTACTCCTGAAGAAACCAAGAATAACCATATTTTAATCTCCGAATGTTTCGCAACCATGGGCTATAACTTAAGGGATGTCACATACCTGATCATGTTCATAGAATCATAGAATCATAGAATGGTTTAGGTTGGAAAGGACCTTGAAGATCATCGAGTTCCAACCCCCTGCCATAGGCAGGGACACCTCCCACTAGACCAGGTTGCCCAAGGCCACGTCCAGCCTGGCCTTGAACACCTCCAGGGATGGGGACTCAACAACCTCTCTGGGCAACCTGTTCCAGTGCCTCACCACCCTCAAAGTGAAAAACTTCTTCCTAATGTTCAGTCTAAACCTGCCCTCTTCCAGTTTGAAGCCATTCCCCCTTGTCCTGTCACTACATNTTTTTTTTTTTTTTTTTTTCAGACATCTCTTTTGCTTTTTTCAGGATCATTTCGAATTCTATTTGTGTCCTCCAGCATATCGGCAATCACTCCCAGCTTAATCTACCTGCAAATTAATAATCTTACTGTCTTTTTCATCAGCCAGGAAAGCATCAAATAGTGTTGTACTTAGGATAGGCCCCTGTGGAACCTTGTGGCATGTATTCCAAAGATAGTGTCAAAATCAGTTCCCATAATGAAGTACATACTGGCTAATAAACCTTTTGAAATGTGGTTGGTTTTTTTGTTTGTTTGTTTGTTTTTTATATTGCTCTGGGAACTCTAATGTGTGGTTTCCTCATAAATTTTGTGGCATAACATACTACCTTAACAATTAGTCCTTAAGTTTGCATAAGTGAAAAAGTTTACTTTGGTTTGTTTCTTCTAAGAATGCAAACAGCTGTAAGGTTGTTAGCAAGGATCTTTCGGTTTATAGGGCAGTGTAAGTGAAGGGATCACTTGAAGAAGCATGCTGCTGTCTGCAAGAATGACAATAAAATCGGTAAATCCCCTAATATCTGCAATTATACATGCTGCATCCCAGATGGTAAAAAGGCTAGGGTGATTTATGCTCGTCTGGTCCCATAGGCTGCTCATGATAAAAGTGTTCATGACCCTGCTTCAATGGCAGAGATCTGCTCTGAACTTGGAATAGCTGTTTTACAGAGCAATCCTCCTCTTATCTTAGCAGGGGTCTTTATGTTAATAGCTATTCTTCAGTAAGTTTCAGTAATTGTTACGGATAGGAATAGATGCTATTTTCCATTTTCTTACTGCTGTGCTCAGAGAAACTCTCAGGAATGTATTGTCAGGGGCCTTGGAGAAGTGAATATGGAAATAATCACCTTGCAGAACTCATGCAAGGGGCCAAGATATTGTATGAAGACTGCCAGAAGTCATGCGGCAGCTGTAAAAGGAGGCATAGCATATTCTCCAAGATAGAGAACATCTGATCTAGTAAATTCACCCAGTACTATGCCATATAGAGTTACCAGTTAGGTAGCCAGCAGTACCAGCAGCATTGTAAATTTCGTCTGTTAAGCTGGGGTTGGTGCCACGTGACTGCCAGTATCTCCAGCCACTTTGGATGTGTAGGCTGTGCTTTATTCATTCTCCAATTTCCAGCATTAACACTGCTCTGGTTTGTCTGTAATCAGCGGCATACACCTGCCTATACCCCATACATGCTGCCACCGTTGCATCAATTCAGCCGAAGGCAGACTTCAAAGTTTCCCCTTTCTTGCTGCTAACATCTCACTTTTTAATGGAAAGCTGAGATTTTGGTACAGTCAAAAGTTTGGTACCCTAGATATTGTCTAAATACAAATCTGAACAGATGCTGGAAAAGCAGGGACTTTCTGGTTTATCTTCTAGGTATGTTTGAGGATGGTGTCAGGGTGCAGAAGAAGCTCTATGTGTGGATTCAGCTGTGTACCAGTCTCAAAATATATGGAGAATAAATTAAAAGGGGACTATTCTGCATTTTGTTAAATGGCCTGTAACCCCTGTTAATGAAAACTGGTATCTGCTGTGTATCTGCAAGTGGTGTTCTCATGAAGAAGTGAGGTTCCATAAACCTCACCCAAACTGGTGGGTCTTTGCAAGAAGACTTGCATAGGTTTGGAGGGATTGAGAGAAAAGAAAGGTCCGTGCTTTAAGAAATAGCGAACCTTCTGAGCACATGAAGCCTCATAACCCTGTGCTGTGCTCACAGGCTGAAATATTTTGCGCTTCATGGATCACTGTTCTTAGTGGTCCCAGTCCTGCTGAGTGGGTATCAGTGGACTTTGTAGGTCCTCTTGATGGTGGCATTCCCTATTGCCACTGGAGTCTAAAGAGGAGTGAGCCGCCAAACTGGTTACAGGATATCAAACAAGCAACAGCCTCTTGTGGTTGTATGAATGCCTTTTGTGGTAGACCTGTGTCTCTAATCACATTTTTGATTAATAAGTGCCTTAAGAAATAAGTATTTGGTAACAAGGTCTTTCTAACAAGAAGCATCTCTGGCACCAACAATGAAAAAGCACCTGTACAGGCATACTGATACTTTTCTGCATTTGAAAAATGTCCTCCCCTGTGCAGTTTAAGCCTGACACTTAGTGAAAGTAGTTTTCGTAGCTGTAGACCATCATGGCTATGAGAGAAATTTAGTACCTCTAATTAGAGGAAATACCGCCTTTCTCTGCAAACCTGTCCTTAGTAATTGAAGAATAATGTGTTAAACCATTATAATCATTAAATATGTGAAGAAGAGGGTACACTTATTTCAGTTTGCCTTTTAAAAAATGGCTCATTAATAATTTAAAACTCTCTGCTTCAGGGTTTTTTAAACACCTAACTAAAAATTAGACTCCTAATTACATGTTAATATTACAGTGGCAAAATGGGAGGGAAGAAGAGAATCGTAATTACTTATTCTCCCTGGCCTTATTTCAGCAAGTCATTTGAACACATGGTTTAAAAGCTTCAGTTGTCGAAGAAGAAAAGGACTGCAGGCACTAAGTAGCATAAAGACGGCAGCCACAGGAAAACCAAAACTGCAGTGTGGAAGTGTTGTTCTATAGTGCTCGCTATTAGAAATGTGTGAAGGGTGGAGGTTCCGTTTCAAGAGAGGCTTTGAATTTGGAATGAAGCCAAAATCAGAGTGAACTGTCTTTTACAAAGCAAAATAGAAATAAGCATACTGTTCTATATGAATACAGAGATTTAATTTCAACAGAGTCGCAATAGTTAGTTTTGAAAGGTGACAGGAGAAGGCTGTCTGATGCACTGGCTTACTTCCATC
Organism: Anarhynchus alexandrinus; assembly: GCA_008711295.1. Taxonomy (NCBI): domain Eukaryota; kingdom Metazoa; phylum Chordata; class Aves; order Charadriiformes; family Charadriidae; genus Anarhynchus; species Anarhynchus alexandrinus. The sequence continues at coordinate 691,929 of VUYV01000037.1, read as the reverse complement.
ATAGATATCCATCTGTGCTTTTTGGGAAAGGGGGAGGTTTGTGTTCATAAGACTTGGTCCTGGATAAGTGTATGTATTGAATTGCCTAAGATGTGATGGTTGGCAATGGAATGGATTCTTGCTTTTTAAGACAGTTTCTTAAGGCACTATTCTTTTCTATGAAATGGTGGCAATTTTTGCTGTTACATTTCTAATGAATGATGCATGCGCTAAGTACTGGTGAAGTAGTTTACTGCTTTGACTCACTCCTGGTGGCAAAATATAGCATTTTAATAGCTTGTAACAAGCAAGAGAACCTTTTTAATTGACTTAGACAAATCTGCTAAATTTCATCCGGCATCACCAACTTTTCTTCTGTCACTAATGCTCAGATTTCTTCGTTGCGTCCAGATGGCCAGAGTAAAAGTAAAGTATCAGATCAAAGGTAGTAGAAAATAAAAGCACACCCTGTTTTAAGTCCTGCTCTGACATGTTGGGTTTTCATTTATATTTATATAAGTACCAGATCATCTTAGTGATGTGATTGCACAGAGTGAAGGATAACGCAGACCTGTGAGGTGTCTGCATATTGCTGGTACCTTGATGACTATTAACTGACCAGCTCACCTTACAGTTGCTGAAAAATACTGCAGACTTTTGCAGGCTTTAGGCTTTGCGTTGATGAATCTGTGATTGAATCAGGGTTACCACTCCATCTTTTGGCTCAGAAAGTAGAAAGTCTCAGATCCCTACTTTAAGGAAGATCTTTCTACTTTAAGGAAGATCTTTCTTCTTTAAGGAAGATCATTCTTTTTGGTGAACTCTGGATGGATTGAATGTTCTTCATCTTATTCCCCAGAAATTCTTTGGCTAGTTTCAGGAAGTCAAATCTTTAGCTTTCTCGTGGTCTTTTCACTGTAGAAGCAAAATGGCAATATAGTCTGTGCAGTAGTGCAGCAAAAAAGCATTTGGAGGCTTGTACTCTTTTTGGTGTGAAAGAGATAACCTATCAGCATATTCTTCATTTACTTGATTCCTTGTATAATGTTACATGTTTTGGTCTCCAAAGGGTTAGAATTTTTCCCTGGCTCATGAAGTTGCTAAGTGACCTTGTTCCACCTCTGTGGCATGTTCTTTTAACAACATCCAAAGCAGAATACCATAATTTTCTGTAATTCTCAAAGGTATTAACAGATGGTTTAAAGCTTTACATGATATAGCCAACATTTAATTTTACTGCAACAAAGATAAAGGTCCTTTTTGCAATTGGAGGGAATGGTAAGCAAGAAATAGAAGAGCTGAAACAGAGAAGAAGGCTTGCTGCTCTTGCCTTGATGGTGGTATGGGAGAAGATATTAACTGGTGCTGGAGGGAGATAAGCTCTTTGCCCCAGCAGTCTCCATTGCCTCATGCACAGACTAGTCTTGCTGGGACAGTAGCCAGACGTTTGGTGTTTTACACAAGTAAAGGCCATGGAAGCATGACTGCATCTCAGCCCACAACAATTTATGAACCTGGGCTGCAGCCTATTCCATCAATTCTAGGGCTGATCTTGCTTGTAAATTAAATGAATGCCTCTATCACTAAGAATGTTAGGACTAAAGCAATACCTAAAAATGAGAGCCTTTTTCTTTGTCCATGTGTGGTGTTTTCTTGTAGTCTTCCAAAAGATCCTGTCATTTTCTCAGCCTAATTCAACTTTGTGGACAGTGATACAACCTCACTGGCTTTCATGGGTTTAGACCTACATCAGCCGTGATGCGTTTTAAGTGGGACTGTGGGCATGTATCAGAACTGTCCGTAATATACAGAGATCATCTCTGTCAGCTGTTCCCTATGTGCTGCAGGTCTGAATGAGCGTGGCTGTGCAATATGCCCGTGCTCCCCTCGAGGGGAAAGCATGGTGATGCTGCTGTGTGCCTTCCCACTCTCCGCTTGATATTCTCCACAGTATGGCAGTAAGGCAGTGGCTGAGAAGCAATTGCTAAGTAATTCAGAGAGCCACAAAATAACTGGACTGGATCCCAAGACTTACTTAGTGTATACACGGCACAACAACTCAAAGGGTTTGTAAACAGTCTACGTGATTAATCATGATGTCCTCTTCTAAGTTTTTTCCTGTTTAAAGTAAATAAAATGGAAAAAATGCATTTCCTGGGGGAAACAAAATCATCTTGTATTCATATTGAAATCAGTCAAGTAATTGCAGATCCTGTATTTTAATGTCTTGAACGAAGCAGGAAGTTTCTCTCTGACCATGCCTAGGGAGAGGACCAATGGGGAGTCAATAATTACTGAAGGCAAGTTATTGCTTTCCTTCAGCTTTCTTCCCTTTCTATTTCAGTTGCCCAGACTGGGAGCTGAGACTTTTTTATACACTGCATGCACTTTCATAACAAACAAGAAGTTCAGTAGGAAGAGAAATAGGCTATTCTGTAATTTGGGGAAATAAGTGAAATAACTGTTTAGGGGGAAAAAAAAAACCTCTCCAGGTCAAAATATCCTTCTAGAACAGAAAAGGAGTAGTCCAATTTTATACATACATACATACATTTATCTATACATTTTTACTGGCCAGTCTTTATAAACAAAGGCCCTAGTCTGCCAAAAAGCTGAGGCACACACTGAATACTTAGCTTTATTGTTGTGAAGACTGCAGAAGTAAATTTGAGTGAAAAGGATACCGTCTNCCCCCCCCCCCCACCATGGTTTCTAGAATAATAGTATTTTTTACCGCTACAGCTCTGAAAGCACTGTAGAAAGGTGAATATGAATGAATAGAGAAGCCTTAGAGATGGGGGAAAGCAGGAACACATAGATAAGGAATTGCATGCCCTCGGATCTTAGCGAATCAATAGCAGAGATGAGAACAGAGCTCAGGTGTCCTGATTTCCCATCTGGTACTGGCTTTATACTGCACCTCACTGTCTCTGGTGAAACTATTCCACTCATCTGTGGCTTTGCCAACGGAATACAGAGTTGCTTCCCTAGTGGTTGCCTTTCTATGAATGACCTAGATGAAAGGGAATTCTTGCCATGAAGAATTTAAAGATGGACAAAATTATGGGAAGAGAGCCAGGTAATGGATGTAACTTGTTTTAGGATTTGGAAATCTGGGGAGTCTGTAGGAACTGGAACTGTAGTACACTTGTATTTGCGGTAGGATTTACAAGCCTCTTTAAGGGTTCTCTAGAAGTGATATGGGAAACTGTGAGTTGAAACTGAGAACAAAGAACAACTACAGAAAGTCTCTGGAGCTTCTCCAAGGTGAAACGGATTTCCTCTTTTTAATCTCTACATTAGTATTGGAATTAGAGACCCAGGCAACCTATTTTCAAACAGTTTCAAGTATTTATATATCTCCGATCACCCTTTATTATAATAAGTATTTATGTATTCAGAATTTCATGATCTCATCAAAAAAGTTAAACTATTAACAGCTGCAAGTTTTACTGCAGGTCCTATAGTTTATGTAGTCAAACCCAGATTAGTAGCTTTGTGCTGTCTTCTCCATCCTATATTGATTGGGCAATGTGGTCTTAAGCCTAGTAAATCTCTGAAGAGATCACTCCTGAAAAGAGAGGCTGTCCAATGTCGCACAGCAGGCTGTAGGCAAATCATGGCTGAAAAAGCAGCATGAGCAATGTGCGTGTGCTAGAACAGCCAACAGGCTGCTCTAGGAGAAACCAGGTTGGAATGGAAGTCCTTCCAGTGGTATGACTGTATGTACCAACTTCTGCTGGCCAATGATGGAGACTGGTTGACAGAGTTCCTTGGGAGGCGGTTCTGAAGGGCAAAGGAGTCCAGGAAAGCTGGGCATTCTTCAAGAAGGAAATCTTTAAGGTGCAGGAGCAGGCTGTCCCTACGTGCTGTAGCTGGCAGGGAAGACCAGCCTGGCTAAACCGAGAGCTTTTGCTGGAACTCAGGAAGAAAAGGAAAGTTTATGGCTTGTGGAAGAAGGGGCAGGCCACTCAGGAAAACTACAAAGATTTTGTGAGGCTATGGAGGGAGAAAATTAGAAGGGCCAAAGCCCAACTAGAACTTAATCTGGCTACTGCTGTAAAAGACAATAAACAGTATTTTTATAAATGCATTAACAATGAAAGGAGGACTAAGGAGAATCTCCATCCTTTATTGGATGTGTGGGACAACATAGTGACCAAGGATGAGGAAAAGGCTGAGGTACTTAATGCCTTCTTTGCCTCAGTCTTTAGTAGTAGGACCAGTTGCTTTCCAGACCAAGTGTCCCTTCTGTGCTAGGGGTTTGTCTTGGCTCTCCATTTTTACCCACAAGATCTCCGTGTACCACCCTCAACAGTTTTAGGGACAATCAACTCTTAACAATTACTTGACACCTCAAGCTGTCCTGGTGGTAGTGCAAAAGAGGGACAGTATTTTAACCATTGTCCATGGTACATGTCTCTCAAGCTCTCACTAGTACCCCTTGCTTATCCCTTTTTATTTGGGAGACTGTTCACTCCATCATTTTCATCATGTGAGGGGCTCTGTGTCCCTGCTATTGCCATAACATGATTCCCTGGAATTCCTTTACACCAGTGGATCTGTGAACCCTGTAAGCCACACTCGTTGTTTTCTTTTCCCAATTCTGACAAAAATTCTGTCAATATCTTCACACTTCTGTGTGTGAATAATAGTGGTGTTTGGAATTGTTTTAAGAACTAAGGCAACTTAGTAATGATAGTGTAATAGAGAAGAGATTATCTAAAAAGGATGCACTGACCTCACTTCTTAGAGACACCTACAGTTTTCCATTTATTTCTCTCCCCTGTTTCTGAAATGACTTAAAACCAACCAAACAAAAAGCCACCCAAAAAAGTCTATCTTGGGCATAGAAATGTAAGGCCTTTGCACTCTTCATGAATGTGTCCTTGTGGAAGTTACCAATGCCTCTGCTGAAGGCTAACATAGGCATTGGTAAGCACCATTTAGCCACGTGAAGCAGCAGTGTTGTCAGGTCTTAGGATTTTTGTGGTGGATTGCATGAAGCCTCAGGTCTCCAAACTGTTTTTATAGTCTGGAAATCATTTTCATCTTGTTTCAGAAACTGATATTCCAGTCTACAGGGGAACCAGAGACAACGGTTTCTGCCCTTCCCCAGTGTTCAAAAGCTAAAAGGAAAATAAGAATGCCAACTATGACTCAAAACTCCAGCAGCTTGACTTGAGTGTTTGGGTTTTGGCAATACTGAAACAGTTTTACAGCAAGATGAGTGAAGCAGATTGCATCTGCATACAGGGAATTCCCCCTTCTGCTTTCTTTAAGGGGTCTTCTTGTTGAAGGTTTTATTAAAGAGCACCCATACGTCCTGTGTGCTACAAAGATGGGCTGTGCCCTGTTTGGAAGGGGTCTGGTGAAATGAACAGTGGACTTGTATGCAGGTGGACAGCGTGTCCTGTTTGACTTCTTGCATTGTGAACAGTTAAGCTGATTTTAATCTAGATTGACTGCAGGATCCTTGAGAGAAATCTCAGGGAGTGGAAAGAGCTGTCAGTCTTGCACAGTTTGTGTAGAAAAGCTGTTGCCATGTATTATTTCTATTTTTCCGTGAGAAAACATCTGCTCTCAGATCAGCCCAGGAGTATGTCAGTTTTTAGAAAATAAGCCTTTTCCAGAGGCTGACTGCTCTGAAAACAGGCAGTAGTTTGCTTGAGGGGGACAGAAAGAATATACCCGCTGCCTCCTTAGTATCGTGACATACAACTGACTTCACTCTGTACTTTGAATGAGATGATAGTCCTCTGAAAGCCCTCTCTGAGTTCAGTGGGATCAAGGTTGCCAGCAAGAGCTTTCTTTAGGCTGTAGGCTGCTGAACTGAGAATCACTGAGGTCTCCTGTTGTGGTTGAGCAGGGAGACCAGCCTCCCTTTTCCCTTAGGCAAAAGATAGTAAGTCTGTGCAGAAAAAGCAAGTATAATCTACTTTTCTGATATTTAGTGGTGATAATGGCCAGGGATAAGGGCTGCACTGTGCTAGACACTATTAAGTTAATCTCTGCCCTGCAGAGCCCCTGTTCATAAAGATGGCAAGACCCAACAGGTGTTAGTACAGAGCTACAAGTACAGGAAAGATGGGCTCATCTTTGCATAAATTAATGTCTTAGTGATCTTAATTGACACAAGGGAGGCACTGATCTAACCAGTGCCAACAGGCAATAATCCGTCAGCATCAAAGCAGCTGTAGGTGTGACTCCGGTTCAGCTGTGGTAGGGTGGAGACACGTCAGCGGCTCTGCCAGAGCAGAACCACAAGAAGGAGAATAGTCATTGCTGCTGTCCCAGGCTCCCTTTTCTCCTCCCTTCCTCCCCCGCTTCCTTTTCTTTCTCATTTCGTCCTCCTGCAGATGCAATCTGCTGACACTTTTGCCCACTTGGACAGAAAGGCTCGGGGCAGAGAATTGGTCCTCTTAGAGATGGAAAAATTCCGGTTGGTGTGCAGCTGAGGGAGGGCTCGAGGCCAGCTACCGCATCAGGCAACAGAGTTTTTATCTCACTTTTAACCTTTCCTACCTGTCTCTTCAGGCGGGACAACATTTCGTGCAGGCATCAGACCCCATAAGGACTCATGCTCCAATGATCTAAATTAGTCCTGCCTTTTAAGTTCTCAAAATTGCAGGAAGAGCAGGCAGACTAACTGGCTCCTTATGTCTTCTCCACATGCCCAGATTTCAGAGACACTTTGGTGTGGTTGAGAACTTTCCACTTCTCCAGACATTTCATTCTTCTCTTCCATTGCTCTTCTACACTTTATTCTGCCTGACTGCAGTCCATGTTTTCCAGGTGTTTAGAGGACAGAGCATTTCAAATAGGAGACAAATCCTTTTGCGTAGTTTGAGAGGCCCCTCATAAAGCAGTGAGTCAGACATAGTTAAAACCTGAAGTCCAGTGGTTGGCGTAATTTTCCTGCTGTAATAACTTTTTGTGGACTGGCTCTCCTGAGAGACTTTGGGGAAATACTTGTTTGTCCAGTACTTAAAGCAAGGGATTCTAATTCTGCTATCAAGGTGATGTTGTAGCAGTATTACAAAAGAAAAAATTCCTTCCTTTGTTTTTGGGGGCTAGGGGTGGGAGGAGAGAATGAGAGGCTGATGATGTGTAGCCATTCGGAAAAGACAGTGTTATAGCTTTTGAGGAAGGGTTTTTTTAAATATCTTTTTTAAAATAAATCAAAATCAGATTCCCTTAAAATGTTCATTGCAGGACTGTCTTCTGCTAAAGTCTAGTGGCGGGCAGTGTTGCATTCAGGAGAAAGCTGAAGTCACTGTAGGGTGTTAGTGCTTCTCTGGCCCCTTCACTAGAGATAGGCCTGGGCTGCGTATTGTTCTGATGGGTTTGATGCTGGCTTGGTCTAATTCACTTGCAAAGAGCTCAGGCAGCAAAAACTCACCTCTCTCTCCTTCAACAAGGGAGGCCTTTTGATTGTTTGTTTGTTTTTTGTAATTTATTAACTGGAAGCTAAATTTATCAACTGGAAAATAAACTACTGAGCAAGTTCTACTTACAGTCTGCAAGTTCTGGTAACCATTTCCTCCTTCTTACTGGTTTCATGGCTTCCATTCCCCCTCCTCCTTCAAATACCTATAAAAACTGTTGATGGGGTAGGTAAGAATTGATTTGAGCCCACTAGTGCAGAAAGTCAAATTTATCCATTTTGATTTTTCTCCTGCTTTGTCCAAGTGGTGGAAAATTGCTTTTTGCTCATAGAAAAGACTCAGAACTGCACTGTTTTTAAAATGAAAAAAAGAAAAATAAAGTTGTATGTTTATTGGAGGGACAGCAGAGCTGTTGCCTATTTTGTTGCTGTAACTTTTATTTGTAGGTTTTACTTCAAGGCTTTATGCTTGTGGGCTTGAAGAATTCCTCCGCTCAGAAACAATTGAATTGAATTGACTCATAGACTTGATTGATAATGTAAGTTTTGTGTGTGTATCCTATGGATAGGGATTTCCTGTGTCCTCCAACAGGAATCTTTTGTGGTCTTCCTGGGCGTGGCTTGTGTAAGGCCTATTTTTAGGTACTCTTCCTACCATTGCGCTTAAAACACTGGACAGAAGCAAGAGGGGTTCTCCAAATCTGAGCTGAAACAGTTTGCCAATTTTCTCAGTTGTTTTCATAGGGAATTTAAATCTCGGATCCTAACCAATTGCAACAGTTTTTACGTCATGAGGTCATGGTCAAACCCAATGACTTACCCACTACATATATCTTGCTGACTGTATAGACGTCCATCTCATTTCAAGGTGGTATTTCTCATCATTTCCTCTCCTGTGTTATAGTGTTTCTTTGAGTGATTAAATACCTGCTGCTTACCAGATGAGGGGCTGAGTTTCACTGGTGCCTTGAGAATGCAACCGTAGGATGTAGGGTAAAGTCAGAGTATTTGATACATTTGGGCCAGTGGATTTAGTGTGAGTGGCGTGCCTGCAAAAAGAGCCTTGTGGAAGCACCAGAGAGGCTTGACGAGCAGGTGTGTGGGGAACACAGGACAGAATTAAATTAGATGCTGTGATGAAGGTTCACAATACAAGCAGATCAGAGACTTCTCTGGGGACTAGCCTGAAAGAAAACAGAGGGGACAACTACTATTTATACTGAGTGAATTCTCAGTTCAATGATATTGCAAAAGGTGTCTGATTGTATTATAGGACGCAGATACAAAGTGATTTCTTCCAGTGCAAAGAGGTTATTTTTGCCACTTTTCACTTTATCGAAGAGACCATATCAAATTTTGTACATCTGTTCTTGGTCTCCATATTCTGAAAAGAAATTCCAGATTACATGGAGCTTGGACTAAAAGGAGGTTAGCTGAAACTATATGTTTCAAGACTATGACCCAGGACTTCATTCCCACTGTTTCCTAATGTTTAATGAAGATAAAAGATTGACATCAAAAAAAACCCAAGAAGAAAATATATTTTACTAATTGACACTATGTTGGCAACTTGAATATAGAGACAATGAGAAGAATTAATTGAGCATTTTCCGAGTACAGATGAGCTATATTTTTAAGGTAAGAGTGTTTGGTTTGCCATATGTGTGAAGGTTTGTAATACATATCATAGGGGTAATGAAAACACCCTTTCTTAGGTGCATCAGTTAGATACTTACATAAAATAAAACATGTACTTTGAATCTGATCCCTTTGAACTTAGATACTGCTATAAAAGCTTAGAAACAGAGAGAAGCACATTTGAAAAAGTCATCCATAATAATTTTTAAGAGAAGTTTGGTAAATAAACAAGAATTGGAGCTGACACCTATCTTTGTTCTGAGGAAGCTGAACCCTATTTATATTTCCCCAGCATTTTCACCTTTGTATAAACTACCACACCACCCAAAAATCGTTAGAAGATACAGATGTATTCTCTTAGGGCTCTGTCAGCGATGTTAGAAAAAAAGAATGTAAGCATATGAATTTATGATCCTTTGTATTCTGGGTTTTCTGTGAAATCAAAATACAGCTGTACGTTTATATGGGCATACTAAAGATGAGTAGGTGTATGATGCAGATTTGTGGATTTTTTTTCTGCCCAGCTGCAAGCATGAGAAGAGGAACAGTGCTATGGGCAGAGTTTGCATGCAAATCTCAGTTCCACAACTCAGTCCACGTGTCTGTATTACAGCTGCCCTCTACTTTTTAGGAAGCTCTGACCTGGTTTGAGAAACCGGATATGGAAATGAACTGAACGCCCACATTTGAAAGCTCGAAAGTCCGAATGTTCTCTGCCCTTGATTTTGCTCCACAAGAAGTTTGTGGTCTCGAAGTGTTGTTGTATATGCATTTATAAAAAGCAGAACTTATTTTGTAATGTTCAGGATCAAAACTATCATTCTGACCTAAATTAGCTGAAGTTATCGGAGTCTGATTTTGACTGTTGTAAAACACAGACATCGACTATGATTTTAAATCCTCTGTTCAGGTTCATAATATCCGTTCTAATGGGATAATTGAGTAGCAGCAGGCTTATCGGAAGCTCATCTTTAATGACCAGTTGATTAAGTTCACCATCCATCTCTTTAGCGTAAAGATGCAGACATAAAACCCTGCACACTGTTTGGAAGGTAGGAGCTCTGTCTGGTGGAGCACGGAGTCTCAGAAAGCCCTACCACACTGTTGGAAATGAAGGCAAATGGGGTGTACACAGCCTGCGAGCATGATTGGGAGTAGTTCTGAGTGTCGCTGTTCATTTGTGAGCTCTCACCTAGGTAATATGACCATCCCCAAACTCCTGAGACATTTTACAGTACCATCCTTTGTGTCGCCTCGTGGTTGCTGTAAGCAGTGATGGCACCTAGACTTATATACTGTGTACTGATGTAAGTGAGGCCCTAGAGATGCATTTTCAAGTCTGTTTTAAAGTTGTTTTGCAATCAGCTGGTCTTGTTTTATGTCTTCTAAACACACAGTATCTGTAGATAATTAACTCACTGTAAAAAGACAGTTGTTATGGAAAAGCTAGAAGGCACATTCCTCCCTCAGGCTAGGTCTGACATGGGGTCTGCTGAAGTCGCATCAGGCCGTCACGTAATTTATTTTTAATTTACTGAATATGTCGCCTTGAGGTCACGTTATTGCTAGGAAATCTGAGGTGATTTATGTCATGCCTGTGCAATTTCCACACACAAAGTTGCTGCAGACACATTGCGATGTTATGATCATCGATAAGAAAGAGGCAGTCCCCTCATAAGGCAGCGCGTCTCTCGGGCTTCCTGTGATGAGTGATGAATTACAGGGAAACAGGAGAATTGAGGATTCTCTTCAAATAATTTGTAGAGGTTTTCCCTTCAAAGCTATCTTCTGAAATGTCAGGCACTAAAGCTTGCCTTATTGACAGGAGTGCTGGCAATTTTCCTGAACCCTGGGGGCCTCAGCCAGTCGGCACAGGTGTTATCTTTAAACAGGGGGTACAAATGACAAAACTGACAAGGTTGAACATGTGGAGTGGAGCTCTGCCTGGTGGAACCCAGAACGCAGCACCACCCAGAACAAGACTCGAGATTCGATGACTTGTGTCTTGCTTATGAGATACTCTCTGATCCCAGAGCACCAAGTGTTGCTAGCAGGTGCTGCCCTGGAGAGATCTCCGCTCATTTATTTCAGCCTTAGGCTTTAAAAAAAATCAAAACAAAACCAAAAAACTCACCCCTTTCAAAAGAAAAAAAAAAAAGGAAACAACCCTAAAAATCTCTTGTGGGTGTTTAAGAAGAATAAAGTATATTGGGAATTATGAATTTGCTAAAAGGCGATTAACAAAGAGTAGGGGTGAGCACAGCTGGTCCTGATGAAGACCCTATTGGATCAGGAAAGCCTCAGTGACTAAAGAAGACGACTGTGTTAATCAAATACAATACTGCAGTGAGAAGGGTTTGGATGAGTTGGGAGCAACAGAAGTTTGCATCAGAAGTGAATTTGTGTGAAGAAATGAGGATAGATGTGAAGCTGAGCTACCCTAATTGCAGGTCCAGTTATCGAATTTTTTAGAAACATTCTTCCCCTTCCTTCCTTTGCTGGTTCATCTTTTTTGTATCTTTTGACCAGAAGAAAAAGGTCCTCAGTGCTAGCAGGCGGCCAGCTACCATTTCTTGTTTTTCATTTTTTTGCTGATTATGAAAGACCATAACCAGACCATAAATATTGCTAATCTCTTCCTGGAACATCCTGCAGGGTTAACAAACAAATGCTGTAGTCTGCTAGGAGATTCCTAATGAATGCAAGGACTTCCTGATAGCTTTCCTTGGAAAGGAGAACATAAGAGGGGAAGTGGCTTGTGCATGATGCTAATCGCATTAAAGGCCATTAAAAAATATCTTGAAGTAGCCTCTTTTGAGTTGTATTTTAAGGGTTTTGTCTCCCTCATCTGTAGCAAAACTCATTCGGTTGGGCAGTTATGACAGGAACGATATATAGCAGACTTTGAGCAATAAGTGTTTAATGTTAGCATCTGCATTTTCTCAGCATCGCTCTGACACTCGGTCTGTGAAAGAAATACTGGCTTTACAAGGTTCTAGAGCTGTATTGCCCTGAGAATTTATTTTTTCAGTTTCAACAAGCATACACACAAAATTCAAGAGTCACAACATTCATATTTCAAAGTTTTTGCATGTAAGGAGGGCAAGAAAGTAGCCAGAAAGTAATTTTAGCATTGACAAAACCCAGCAGATAGGTACATTATTCCTATTATGTTCTTCTGGCAGACTTTCATGATAATAGTTCTCAGTGTACAGGCAATAGCAGGGTCACTGCATGGCCATGTTTCTGTGGACTAACGGTGCCTGTGATGTATTGACTTCAAACCTGCTTTATTAAATTTCTTGTCCTGAGTCAGATCCTCAGATGGTGAAAATAATTGTATCCTTGGCAGAGCATCTGCCCCTTGTTATAATTTTTTCAAGTCAGAAAAGAAAATCCAAGCTAATTGGATGTAGCCACGTGTGTACTCCTTGGTATAAATTTCTGACTTGCACTCTCTTCTACTTTCACTTTGCCTCTTTGACCAACTGATATGACTGGAAATTGTCCAACAACATACCTGACTAGATAACAGTCAAGTATGGCCCAGTCTGGGTGCAGAACCATATACATACAAAAAAGATTGTTGCTGCCTCAGAAAGATATCCAACTAAGCATCACTGAGGAAGCAATGAAGGTGATATCACTATTACTAGGTAACAGTGTAGAAATAAACTATTTCAGCAAGTTACCACTCTGTTAGTCTGCCTGACTGGGAATTTATCATATTATTGTCACAGAAATTCACAGTGAATAAAACACAGCTGTGGAAGAAGACTAACTTAGCTATTGCTAGGGGGTTTAGGTGAGACTTGTATCATCCATATCATCCACTTATGCCATCCATATCAGTATGAATGATTTCCTTCTCTACCTGGCTAAAATAATTGCATTTGTTTGTGCCAAGTAGTAGTAGTTTGCACTCTGTACTCCAGTTTGAAAGTGTTATGTGAGGATAGAAAAGTACCAACGTGTGTATGTGGCAGGTGAAGGGTGCAGGCCTGGCCCACTGAAGGTAATGGTGGGTTCTCAAGGACGCTGGTGGCAACAGGATGTCGAGCGAGTTGATGAGCACCAAGCTGAGAAGTCTGGACTAGAGCCTAGGTTGCTTCAGTCCCCCTCCCTGGTGCTTCCCATCAGGAGAGATTGCTTGTTAGCCAGGGCCCACATCCCAAATGCCTCAGTTGAAGGGTGTGTTGTACTAGGCGAATTTTCAAATAGGTCAGGCACCATGACCTGGAGTGCTGTTTAGCTGTGCTTCAGTGTCATCAGAAAGATGAGTAGGAGAGGATGCAGCTCATGTGGTGGGTGACCTTCACTGAGTGACTTAATGTCATTGCATCTCTATTTCCCGTAATGAGAAATGAAGATTGCTGCACACATCTCTAAAACTGCTGTTTAAGTTTTTGGATATGATCTGTTATTTACATGTAGATAATAACTCTAAATGTTGCTGACTTTCTGAGATGGTTTGTCAGATTTACACTACACATTTAGTCTGAGGGAAAGGGAGTCAAAGCATGCTTAGTAAAATGGTACACCTGTTCTGATGCAAAATAAGAACCTCCATCCGAAATTGATAGAATATTTAAATACCCTACTCTTAGAACTGATTGAACACTTATTTTTAACGGCATACTTTAAACAACAAAATTGGGTTTTGCAGTTTTGTGTATAATGAATTACAATGAATTTATTCATGCTACTGAGAGTGGAAAATACATGTAAGATGCATCTCAGCTTCTTCTTCAGTATTGTATGAGATTCAAAATGACTGGACCAAGCATGATTAAATCTTTCTCACCCCTCACCCACTGCCCCCAAGTATGTTTTGGTTAAATTGACAGTGTTGTCCTTATGCTTTCAGTCACATGCAGCATGTTGTAAAAGTGGATAGTGCTATAGGAAGGGGAAAAAAGCTTGGTCAGTGGTATGGTACAGGTACAGACTCTAAACTCTAGCGTCTCTTGGTTTGCTTCACTTTTCAAATTCCGTTTACCACTTTAGAATCAGATGGTGGATTCTGGAAGCCAGCAGCAAACCAGGCAGGATCATGGAGGAGAGCTCTATAAAATGAAGTTCAGGAGTATGGAAGCCCAGTTGTTCTGAATCAGTTAATGGCTTTGAAAAATCTTTCAAAGTCGGTGGCTTTCTAAGTGCCTGGCTTAGTGGAGCAGGATATATTTGGTTATACTGCTGCATGTGTATTACGTTAGGAGATTGCTTGTGGTGTATTTTGAAGATGAAATACTGCCTGTAGTTCCCCTCCTTTTCTTCTTTACAACTTTTGTCTATTTCTGCATAAAGTCTTATTTACACTTGCAGGACTCCTACCTCTGGATCTGAACCCTGTTGTGCTGGGTGCTGCACTTTGCACAAAAGCTGTGCTATCTCTGTCTAAAAGAGCTGGCAATCTAAATAACTACGGCAGGAGGATCTTCATTTTCTGCAGCCTTGTGTAGCTGTTGACGTTTGCACAAAAAAGGTACAAAATACCACCAGGATTACAATTAATTAGCAAATCTTTTAGTGAGACTTTTCCCCAGCTTCACGTAAATAATAAGGGAACATGCAGGGCAAAGGGGGAGCAATGTTTCCTATTTGAAGTGTAGGGTGAGGTTTTAGTTTTGCAGCATGCTTACAGCACAGGAAACAAGAAATGTGAGGATGCGATCATACCATGTTATCCTGCTAGTCGGTTACTTAGTGCTGTTGCAGCCTTACTGCTGCGGGCTGTGATTTTTGTCAGCTGTTAAACTGAATTTAACTTCATCTGTTTTGGACAACGGGTCACCCAGGGAAACTCACAGTGAAGACAGTAACGATCCCCGCGGTAGGAAATGTTCTTCTCTTTCAGGACTGACCCAGCTTGGTGACGCTGGTGACAAAATGCTGTTTAACACAAGTCGCGGGATACGGGGTGGCGGATGAGCCGTGTGTGACTTGCAGTGCTCTGACCGCAGAGGCTGACCCAACCCCTGCGTGGCTGAGGAGAGCAGCTGGGACTCTCTCAGCTCTGCCGTTGGTATTCCCAGTGGCCTGCAGAGAGTCCTGCAGGGAGCCATATCCCTTTCTACACTGTGTGCCTTCCATTCCCCCCAGGACCATTATGGTAGAGATCGGGCTGTCTGCTACAGGGACAACTTTCACCCAACTTTAGTGTTGGCTTTCCTCCCACCCCCTGTGAAGGAATTCTCCACCTGCTGCTCATGCCCAGAGTCCAGACACTTCCCCATTAAACATTGCCCTCCAGCAGAAGTACGGGTGATGAAAGGAGTTCTTCGCATGGGATTTCCCATTAGGTAAATCCCCCTTACCACTGGCTAAAAGCTTCATCCCAATAGAGTGGCACTGACTGCCCTTTGAGGAACTGCTCTGTGCCTTTGAAGCACCGAAGCCTAAGGCTCAAGTGGAAATGAAGGAGAGGCAAAGGAGTGTGGACGGAAGCAGTGTCTTCTGCTCTTCAAATAATTATTGTAGACAGGGAGGCCCTTTGCTAACTGTTTGCCATTGAAATACTTTGTGTGAAGCTGTGGGCTATTCTGATTTTCAGGGTAAATTAGAAAACATTTTTCAGGAGTGGACCCTGTGTAAATGATGGAGAGGTCCCTTAGGTAGTATTAGTTTGCATGCTCCTTGCTCTTCCAGTATGTATTCAGATTTTGCCAGGGTAAAGTCATTGCTTGCACTTGCGTTACCAGGTGTCCTATTTTTCTTAACACAGCTTTGTCTCAGACTCTTTTTTCAGAGCATACAGCACAGTTGTCAGGGTTCGTTTTCATCAGGGTTGGACTCATTTATGTGAAGGAATAATCTGTGGGTACTTACTCATTATACAAAATTCTCACACTATCCTAATAAGTTTGACCCTAACTTAGTGTGCATAGTTAAAAAGAATCTGAACATAAGCTGAAAAAAAAACAACCTCGGCCATTCCTTCCTAATGTACCGTGGGCATATTCATTATTGCTGCAGGTTGCATTTGCCACTCATGATCTGGTAAAAGTGTCCAAAAGAAGTAAGACCTGCAAGTTCATTTTTTAAGAGTTAATATTAAACTTTGTCTTGTGCAGTATGTAGCAGCATTTCACTTAATGGCAGATTTTTCCTTGGGCTACGGGGGATTCTCTACCAACCTGTGCAGTTCTACCCTATTCATAGCCTTGTTTGTAGTTCTGATAGAAATGGTTGTCTAAAGCAATAGAAGTGAAAAGGACAAGCCAGACATTGGAAATGGCTTATGTTTCAGACATGCACTTACCTGTGCACAGACTTTAAAAATATCTTTGAGAGGCACAAAATACATTTGAGAAGAGGAAAAACAATGTCATGTGTATTATCCACATTCTGTACAAACACACTAGATCAGAACGACAAAACTATGGACCCAATTTCTAATGTGGCCTTAAAGTTTGCCTGCTGGCTGGAGGTCAGCTGCTGGGTTACAGAGTTGGTCAGCTCAGATGACAGATAAAATCCATATGCCTACCAAAGCATAGGAGCAAGAGGGAAAAGCACAACTACTTAGTTTCCTAAGCAGTGAGGACCCAGAAATTTCATTTCAAACTCTGTCACCGACTCAGCATACGCTGTTAGTGCAGTCTTAAGGACTTCAAAGAATGTCCATTCGTTTTGAAGGTCTCAACATCTGAAAAGTCTTGGTCTTCTTATCTTGGAATTGCTGTTAACTTTTAAAACTGCTGTTGGAGCAAAGGTACAAATCACCTGGTACTTCACTTATGGAGAGATTTGCAATTAGAATACCCCTAATCCCCAAGGTTTCCAAAATTAATAGACATTTTTGAGAATGTTGCCTTTATCTTCTCTGGATCTGGTTTTCATCCTGTACAATGGACATAATCATGCCTTATAGTATCGCAATGTATGATTAGTGTACAGGAATGCTTCATGACCCCTGAATGATGGATTTTCTAGATAAAATACAAGGTATTATTTACACAATCAAAAGCTTTGATGAATTGGTTCTTCAGAGACTGCTCCAGTCTCCATTCCCAAGAATAATCATGCAACCACATTTTTCAAGGAAGGTGTATATGTTAGTGGTGCTTACACCAGGACAGTACCTCTGGCTCATCCTCATTGTCATGTGGAGATCCACTGGAGGTTAGGGATACAGAGTTACACTGTGAACAGTATTTCCTTGCTCTGCTGTGACGTTGAGTGTCTCTTGAAGGTTGCTCTAACACTGGGCCAGTGCCATGTGCTCCTGTTCCCTGCATGCTTCATGGAAGCTATTTGCTGTTGGTGGATTGTAATCAGTTCCGATTGTGGTATCACAGGTGTCGGTATCCCAACTCCAGAGTTGGAGAGGAAGAAAGTAATTATCTTGGCATTGTTTTTCAGTCTGTTTCAATGGAATTTCTCCAATTTGCAGTATCAGCAGTGAATGTATTATACAGAAAGGTATTAATAATAAAAATGCATTATACCTGTTTAGATTCCTAAAAAAAAAAAAAAGTAAAAATCCTGTTCCTTTACTTGTAACTTTAAGTGTGATCTTGAATACTGGGCTAGCTGCCAGTTTGTCGAATTAGTGGCATAAGCCAGAGGACAGAAGAGTCAAGAGAAAGATGTCCAGTCAGACTCTGATTTTGCATTGGAGCAACATTACTGGATTTGATTACTCTCTTACATTATACCAGCATTTGTAAGATCAAAATCGGGCCTATCTTTCAATTGGAAGTTTATTTTCCCCAGGATAACTCCTGCGACTGGAATCTGACTTGTGGAAAAGGAGGGTGGTTTTTTGAATGTAAACCCAAATACAACTGCGGAAGCGGAAGGGACAGAAAGACCACTGTTACATTTAGCAAATGCTTGTGTCTGCTAAGGTGTTAGTATTCATGCAGGTTGTAACTATTTTCTGCTTCATTTTCTTGAAGCTGTAGTGGAAAAAAGTGGTGTCTTGAGTCATTCTACTGTTTATCACCATCAGATCAAAGGGCACAGAATTAGGTTTGTGTTTTCACAGAGGAGATTGATGCTGACACACAGCTGTCCTTTCCTCCTCCTGAGCACATCAAGACTGAATGTTTTGCAGATTGTAAGCTTGGCCCTGGTTAGGAGTCTGAAATAAAACTGCTATTGTCTCAAGTGTTTTGGTGTTTGCTGTAAAGAAATCATCAACCTTAGTTGTTTATTTTTTCTTTTGCAGGAAAGGAGGGGGGTGGGGTAGCCATACATGCATCTGTTTGCAATCCTAGCTTTAAAAGTCTAAAAATAAACAAGCCCTACAGTCCACCCGAAAACTGTGTTTGCTGGTGCTCTTGAACAAGGGACAATGTACACTTCAGAATCAGTTTAGCTTAAAAAATTGTATGGACTGAAAAAAAAATCAGTGATGTGGTTTACCACTTTAAAATAAAAAAAAAATATTTATTTTTAGACATCTACACAAGCACAAATACTTATTTCTAACAAGGCCAGAACACTCCTATTTAAATTCCTTTTTGTAATCCACTTTTTCTTTCATCTCTTGTTCTGATCCTTCAGAGGATTGAGTTGGATGTGAGAAACCACTGAAATACTTCTGTGCTGATATGAAAGGTTAAAGAAGGTTATCTTTATCTAGAAGAGACAGGGTGTGGGCTTAGTATTTTTGCACACTGGGCAAAATTAGCTTAAAGCACGACAAATCTTCTGCAGGGGAACCCAATGAGCTGTGGTCTATATATGGCATCAGTTAAGGTTTCTACCATGGGGTCTGCATAGAAGTACCCATAGCTAAGGGGGAATGGTAGAGATGGCTTCAGGACAGACTAGATGCTGTGGTGTCTGTAACCCTAAAATTATTGCTAACCTACAACATTGCTATTATGATTTATGGAATGATAGAGCAACTGCAGGGACCTGTAATGTAATGGGGAGGGTGGTGTGGTGTGGTGTGTGTGTGTCTGTGGCCCCCTTTGAATTTCCGGGGATTTAATTCTATTTCCTCTGGTGTGTAGAGGTATTTACACAGTCATAAAGACAGCCAATATTAAGAACTGAAGAGGCAGCTGTAGCACATGAATAGACACTTGTTTGCTTGTATTTATATACATGCCTATACCTAAAATAAACACAAAAATCCACATCGTACTCGTAATTAAATTAGAGAGATATTCAGTGTTAAGATTCCCACAGTGTCCATTCGTCGCATGAAAAAGCTAATTTTCTCTGGATCTGCTCATCTCTTTTCTTTTTTTTTTTTTCCCTTCTCTCTCTTCTCTGTTTCTTTATTAGTCCCTTTGAAGCCTCATTGTATAGGAGAATCCAAAGCATAAAAAGCAGCATTGCCTGCCTGGAAAGGTCGCAGCATTGCCTGCCTGGAAAGGTCATAGCATTGCTATCTCTGGTTAATTTGGTTTGGGTAGAAAAACTGCTCACAGAGTAGTATTGCTATTGGGAGTTGATTTGATGTTTGTGGGTGGGGATGGGATCCCTGTCCAAATCATGTAGGTTACAGCGTCTCTTAATTCTTCTTTATTATGATGCTTAGAGACACCATGGTCTCTGGTAGAGAATATAGATACCCCCATAATCTCCAAAGACAGAAACTGGCTTAGTTGGAGAAAGCAGTAAGAGGCCCACAGGAAGACACGGAGAACTTTAAACTCTGGAGGGGAGGGAAGGCTCATCTGGTGTTACGCACCAGAGGAAATCCCCTGTGGGGAGGCTGTCTTTACGAACTCCTGAATTTTGTTCATTTTTTGGAGTTGTCTCACGAGTCTCCCTGGATTAGTTGCTCTTTGCTAAAGTTCCTGGGGCAAGTTTCAGTCTGTTCTTTCTTAATTTCCTCAAGCAGGCTGCTGCATTTTCTTGTTTATTTAAATCTTTGTCTCTCTATCTCAGGATAGTTTCTTCCCTCTGTAGCTGTTGAGCTACGCACAAGGTCGGATGATTACTCAGAACTTCCTGGAAAGCCTCGTGTTTGTTTTAGACAAAAGTACTCAGGAAGTTCCTCAGTTCTTCCAGCAGAGCTGTACTGGCAGCAGTCTTCCGATCCTCCAACTGCACTCGTAGCATTTTTTGGAAGACGAGCTAAAATCATTTTTAGTCCAGTATTAAACTCGGGATATGTCAACGTTGTTCTATATATTTCAAATGCTGAGGCTGTTTTCGAGATCTCCCGCACCTCAGTTAATAGAAAAATGTCGTCTTGCTCGCTGCCATGGCAATGTGACAGTCAAGCTTTTTGGTGTCCCCACCAAGCCTGCCATCTTCAGTCTAACGTGTTCCAGCTTCAGGCGCAAATTTGACGCCTTCGCAGCTCATCTCCCCCTTCTGCACACAGGCTTTCAGTCTCACTGAGTTGCTGAGGCTTCACCCTGCTTCAGCCACTTTCTGCAAGGCACAAACTCAAGTAGTTAAATGTGTGTACATTAAAGGAGATAAAAGGAGGGGGGGAAAAAACCCAAACCCAAACTCAAATGGCTTATCACGTGGATTCTTTTTGGCCTCACAGCCCCTGGTGGCTCATTTCAAAGCACTTGAATCTATACAATTAGACTGAACGTTTCCTGTGATGTTGGGTGATGGAGCAATCATTTTAATGTATTTATCTCTTGATGCTATATGCCGCTCTTGCAGCCCTCTATGAGCAGAAATGTGCTGATAAGAGTAAGGGAGCGGTGAGAGACTGTTGTATGTAGTCTGTGTGTAAAATTTCAATTTTCCCAACAGCCGTCACACACTGGTATCGGCAGCTCCTTCCCGCTTCTGCACCTCCGAGTCCTCCACACCTACATGATGAGGTGTCCGTGGGAGGAAGGCCTACAAGCTGTTGAATTCAGCTGTTGCCTTGGAAGTGATAACTCTCTGTAAACAAGGCCAGCCACTACCAACGTGAAAGTGCTACTGACGTGGCTAAATTAGTTTAGAGACTACTGGTGTGTGAGAGCACTTGTAAGACTGTCTTTAATCAATATAAGTTCTGTTGGCATCTTAGCTTCAGCCACCGTCAATTGAATGACACTTTAAAAACTGATTACGAGGGCTCCACAGAAGAGGCCTATACTGACTTGGTTTCCACAAGCTGGTCAAATATTGTCATTGTAGACTAAATCACTTTGCAATCAGCTTTTTAGTTTGCAGCCTGTGTCTGCATTCCCTCTCCGGGAAAAAAGACGGGAAGGGAAGGAAGCTCTTGGTGCTGGGGCCTGGGCTTAACTTGAACATCAGATCTTGGAGGTGAGGCAGACCTTGAGCTGTTGCCTTTCTGGCAGCCCTGAACCTCACTGGGGTCTTATGCGTCTGAAGGAAATGGGTGAACCTCAAAATGGACTCTAACAATTTCCCTGGGGAGAAAAAAACCCAAAACCAAAAAACAAAATAAAACCACACAAACCCAAAACACCCTGAAGTACCCATGCCTCTGCTACAGCAGCAATTACTCTTCGGCCAGGTGAATCTCACTATCGTACAACATTTGGTGGAACCTAATCCAAACACTTTGGGGCTGAATTGCTTTCCAAATTACCGAGACTTTGTATGGCTGCTCTTTGGCTGTTGCTCACACGGGTATATTCTTTACATACACCATTGATTTGTTTGGGTCTTTTCCTCTACAGAAAGGAGGGTGCTAGCAGAAGGCAAAGCAAAAAAACCCAAACTTTGTCCTCATCTCAATGGATTCAGTTCAGCTTGTGCTGGAAGAGTGAGGTTTGTTTCTCTTTGTCCTCCTGGCATGCCAAGAATGCCTGCTTTGCAAACAAGTGGAACTAGGCAGAATATAAGTGCAATTTATCATTCCTGTTGTTTTATTGTATCAGGAAACCGGGAAACTTGGTTTTGCAAGTGTTTGTTGCTAATTCTAGATCCCTGTCTTTCCTCTTTGAAAGCAGATCTTGGAAATTTGTTCCAAAGTGTCATGAAATACTGAGTTATATTGAAACTTTAGTTTACTGATTCTGACAAAGTATTAGTCAAGGCTGAAATGACGAGACCTGGTAGCACTAAGTGTACTCTGCTCTTTAGTGCTTGAAGGTCACCAAAACTGGGTCATAACTGGTGCGCATGTAGAGCTTTCCTGGCTCATGGTGCATGAAGGCAAATTCAGACTCTGCTTTGCAGGTGTCTTTTAACATCTAACCTGCAGGTTTTAGATTATAGGTGTCATTTAAATAAAATAATCTTGAATGATTATTGCACCAAATGAAATTTGTACATGTCTTTACGAAATATTGGTGCCAAAATATAGTAATTTATAGCTATTTCAAGACTGGATCCAAGCCCCATAAATATGTTCACAAAGCTTATGAAAACTGTAGCAAATTAACACTTTACTTGCTTGAGGGGGGAAAAAAAACCCACCTCATTTCAACCTTTCATTGCAATATTTATAACATTCTTTTTGTTGGACAAGTTCTAATGTAAGACATTATAACTTTTTTTCGTTTTTATTCATGGGAGAGCATGACATCTTTCTCTAGTTCAGCTTTTTAGCCTTAATGCTTCTGAAATTGAGAGAATATTATTATTTTTGATCCTTAATCAGAAACTGGCCAGACATTAGCATTCAAAGCATGACAGTAATTCTGCAGTGACAGGAAAATTCTGGTCAGACCAGGCAAGAAATTCAGTAGTAAGAAACAGATTACAACCTCGAGGAAAATACACAATGGTTGTGGATGCTTATATTTTGCTGTCCTGCTTCAATTTCTTGCATTCATGATGTCTAAGAGCTCAGAATTCAGTTATGTACAGGCACTCACAAGCTTTGCTCTGTCTTTGTTATGATTGCCAATATCATCTCCATTTTTGAGAAGGGTGTGCAGACGCGTGCAAAGAGGAGAGGAAGAGGTTGCTGAGTCTTGCATTTAGTAGGACGGGAGAAGGTCTGCCAACCCATTTCACATGGACCAGTTCACAGCCAGACACTGGAAGGTTACAACTTCATGTCTACTAATATGGATTGGATTCAAACCAGCAGACCAGAGATTAAGTGATTTGTTCTCCTTTGCTAGTTCTCTTAATTCTTTCAACTCTTGCATTCTCTCTTTCCTAGACTTGATTATATTTATCACGTAACATGTTTGTGGCTAAATGAATATGTATGAAGGGTCCACCACTTGTTTAGCAACTGAGCAATTGGTTATGAAAATTGCGTGCTGGAAACATTTTCTACCTAGGCAACTCTGCTTATGCTGTTTTTTTGGTTTTTGCTTTTTCTGCCCCTTCCCGCTCCCGCTGTCGTGTTTCCCCCCCGCCCCCGAATTTAATTCTCAGTGAGTGATCCTGCTAATAGTTATCCACTCAATTTGTAAGAAGCAATTTGTTTATTGTACTTGCAAATCAATAAGGATGGATTGTTTGTTCGATAAATCTTGTGGTCATCCACTCTGTAGTTCAGTTGCCTAACAAACACTGAACTGAGCCTCTTCCTTACCTGGATGTACGTTTAACATTTTTTGAAATTATTAGCATATTGCCTTCCTTAGACACAACTTCTTTCCGCACACAGTCTGTGAGTATTTCTGCAAATAACAGAAGCTCAGTCTTTCCATGAGTAGTAACCACTCGTCTTCAAGTTCCTGGAAAAATAGCCAGAGGGGAATAAAGGAGGCCAGAACAAATTACAACTGGGAATGCATGAGTATATCTGTGGATATTATTTTCCTGTTGTTCAGCTATTCTTAGAATTTCACATAGTCTTATGCTTTTTAAGACAGAACAAACTTAATGAGACAGAAGAACAATGGTAAATGCCTAATAGCTTTTGTGATAGAAGCATGATCTTCTTTAGTTCAGATTTCCAGTGATTTGTTTGGCTTGTATTTGAACTATCATTTAATTTGTTTCTTTAGAAGGCTAAGGTTATGAAAGATGAATTGCTGAATGTTTTACTTGTGATAGGCTAAAGCTTCCCAGAAAGTCGTGGAGGTCCAGCAGTTCAGTACTAATAGTGACAGCCATGTGCTTTATAATCTTTCCTAGGCAGTATGTCAATCTGGGGTGAAAGGAATTCATTACAATGGATCTCAAGGAATGGCAACCTAAGTCTTGCTTTTCCAGCAGAGACTCTGTAGTATTTCCTTAATAGTAATTCACCTGAGGAGACTCCATTTTTTAGATTTGAACTTAGGGCTTGTGAAACTTGCTGTATCAATAACCTTCAGGGTAAGCACAGAATAACATTTCTCCTACTGTTCTTTTCTGCTTCTGCTGGGGGAGCTCTGCCAGTAATGCAGAAGGGTAGTAGTTAAGACCCCGTGGCTCAGACGGTTTAGCTAATGAGTACCATTTGCGATGTCTGTGTCAGGTATCTGAGCATTAGACTGAATTATTTTATGAAAACCCTATGTCAGAAAGAGATTATTTTGAATTACCACCACTCAGAGCTGAACTATTGATTAAAAAGGATAAGGTTTTGTATGCCATAACCTCATTTAAAATGAGGAATGTGGCCCTTCCAAGCAGGGGGAGTGCCAGGCTTGCTGCTGATATGCATGTAAAAGTTGCAAAAAAACCCTCAGTACTGAACTTTATTTGGAGGGGTGGGCAGGCAGAGATATGTGCCTAATTCTAATATTTAAGCTCACTTTCCTTCCAGATTTGCATTCTTTGTGCTTTACTCTGTCAGGTAAGGCGCAAGGACTAGATTTTTCAAAACCACAGGTGAGCTACAAGGGATATACTCTGCAGTCCTTTCCTCTGTGGAGCAGAGTTTTGGAAATCTAGCGGTTGCTTAATACTCCTTAAAATAATGATTTACTGCTTCCTGTAATTATGCAGCTGTGTCTTCATTTTTGTCCTGTGAATCTCCAGATCTCGTGGAAATGTATCTGAGGGCAGTTCTTTCTTCTTGGACTATTTTGGCATGGATATTGTGCTGTCAAACGGCTGATTTGATTAGTAGGGGGAAAGAGCAGCTCTAAATTTTCTGTGTGGGTTTTTCAAGAGAGACTTGCCATCCTACTCTTGTGCAACTAAGACATTTGATTCATTCTACCGCTCAGTGGAACTGCCTCATCTTTACCGGGTTTGACATTTAACAGTTCAGTTGAATTTGCTCAAAAGAAGGAGGGGGGAGGTAACTAAAATGGATTTTCCTGCTAAATTAAACCACAACTTTTTAGCTGGAACAAGTCATTGCCAAGATGCAGTAGCCACTACCACTTGAACTGCTAAGGAGACCAAGCAGCAGAGACCATGGATATCATTCAGGTAAAGAAAGAGATGTGGAGCGGCCTGTTGCCCTTGCTGGGCTCACTGATAACAGCCAAATCTTGAGTGGGCCTGAAATGGCATTCACTTTAGTGCTGCTGCCTTGGAGAGTCATCAGGTGTGACAAGAACAACAGAGAGAACTGTGCTGAACTGAACTCAGATCGTCACAGTGAAGCTGCCTCTCAGCCGGAGGTGCCGGTGTACGCTCTCCCGGATTGCTGCTTTCCAAATGCTTCCTCAGCTGTGTTTTCATTTGTTCACAAGCGTCTCTGACCAACCCTATTAAAGTTTTGTGAGGACTTTTTGAGGGTAGTTTATTATCAGAGAAGTTTTCTTGCTGGGGCTCCTCTTGCCAGGGAGATAAGGAATTCTGAAAGCCCTTTTCCATCTGTTTGCATCACCAAACTGTCTCTGGGTCAGAGGGTGCCTCTGTCACCCTCTAAAAGAACATTTCTTACTATTTCCATAACCCGGACTTGGAGCTTAGTTCTATTTGGCACAGTTACAGTTATTACAAAGCACTACTATGGCATTTTACAGTAGAAAGGGAGGCTTTGCATTTCTACAGAAAGGCATTTCCTGTGTGTTTAACTCCACATCCAGTAACTGGAGTTATTTGAGCAAAGAACAAAACTATCAGTTTGAAAATTACCTGTTCCATCAAAACCAATTGTATCTGCTTTTGAGTAAAACCCTAACTTCATTTTTTTTTTCTGTTTTTCAATAACAAAACATTTTCCTTAAGTTAAAAATCTGGGGGTTTTTTCCCCTTTTTGACAAGAAGCTGTAGCAAATCTAGATGATACAACTTCTTACGGGTTTTTGTTTGTTTAGCCAAAGGTAGAGGACAGAGGTAGAAAAAGAAGCAATGTTATTTGTTCATAATTTTAAGAAAGGTAAGCTAAACTTCAAGAATAACAGGATCAATGGGTGCTGTCTTGGTTATAGACTCTGCTTGTATTCCCCTCCTTACCTGTTCTGACACCACAGGTGTTACTGTTTCTTGAGCAAGTATGGATATTAGTGTAATTTAATGATTTGATTATAGATCCTGAGAATAAGGAGTACCATCCTTAGAGGAAGTATAACCTGGCAGTAAGCCAACATGCCTTAAAGAATGAAGTCTTCTGGAGGGTTGGGCAGTGTCCCAAGAGGCCTCAGTAATTTCGTGTAACGTATTATACCAACACTACCACCTACAGGAGTTCAGCAAAAGGGATGCAGCACTTTACAAAATGCAAAATAGAATAGAAATCAAGGATCTTCCAGCATGGTCAATATCCAGCATTTTGGGGTAAATCCTTAGCTATATCAGGAACTGCTAAGACACAGTTCTTGCCTTATGAATCCGAACGTTTCTATGGGGAGCCATACTTTGAGAAAGGCATGGGTTGCTGCATTGTAACCCACTATGCTAGAAATTTCTACTCTCTTCTTCTTCAGGTTTTAAGTGTGAACATGTGTGATTTAAATTAAAACCTCACACGTCTATAGGTCAGAGGCATATCTGCATAAAAACTTGGCTTAGGGTAATGTGCATATTACTATTTTTTGGTTTATGTATAGGTATACAACAGTACCAGTATTTTAGCCTGTGTGGTAGTTGTATTACTTGCACAGATGTTGTATCTAACTCACTGCTTTTTAGTAAGCTGCTGTTAAGCCAGCACAAACAGAAATGTCTGAAAATAGATGAAGGGGATTTAAAAGAAAATACGTCATCGCTTGTGGTATCTTTCAGTTGTCCTGCACTTTGAGGGATTCTGTTTTCAGTCATCCACTATCATTGCTTACACTATTTCAAATTATTTATCTGAAGAAAGGAAATTGTGAAGCTCTAGCTGTGCAAAGTATTTACACTGAATGAATGGCAAGTTACATTTCCTCACTTTATCACTTTCTTGTTGGTCATTGCCAAGCTGAGATGACCTATAAATAGCAGACAAGTATAAATTTGCATCTTTAAAAGAAAGGAGTGCTAAGAATTCTTGTCCTGGGCAGTAATGCACTTAAAATTGTGCTCAAGCTCAATGGATTTCAGTGAAGCTTAGCTAGAGAAAAGTGCTAGGCGTAATACATAAAAGCAAAGGTTGTTTAGCACCCTGTGGAATCCCCATTTCAATAAAATGCACTAAAATTGCAATTAGATCATCCCCATCAAAATTATCAGCGAGAAATAAATGCATTGAGAGTTGCTGTGGTGGCTTCTATTCTGTGTTGTCTCGTATGCTCATTGGCATTTTAATTTCCTCTGCCAGCTAGCAAAAGCTTGAGTTTCTGTGGTGATACTATGACATTTGCTCTAGATGCTCTGTATGTGTGTGTATTTATATCTCCTAAACTTGCTAGGAGATTCCATTCTTGTTTTTAGAAGAAAATTTCAGGCTCAGTCCATTGGTGGTGTCATCTCTGGAGGTCGTCGAGTCTGCCAAACATTTGGCATAAGGAGGAGAGCATGTCCCTGTTTAGCGTGATGACAGTGGGGCAGAGAGGGCAACCCGAGGAGCTTTTCTTGATCAGTGACTCTAGGCAGCTGCACTTCTCAGGTGTCTGGGATGTTTCCAGTGCAGGTACTGCTCTGAAAGAACATTCTCCATTTAGTAAAAAGAAGTTAAAAGCACCCCGGGAAGCAGGGCAAGAAGGCAATTGATTTGAATATTTAATCCACAACTTCACTGTTTTGTTTTCTTTAGCTCTTCTAGGCCAACTATGCTGCTCTCAAATGTGTTTTTTAGTTGAGGAGGTAAAATCATGAGACCTTTTTAACACATGAACTGTGGAAGGAGGCAGTAAAATCTGCTCGTGGAGGAGCAGGACAGCAAGTCTCAGCAGCTGAACTGAGACACACAGACAAAACTCATAATAAAACATTAAAATAGAGAAGTAAAACTGACTTGCCCAGGATTGTTCAGCAATACTTCCTGTCAGCTCTGAGAAGAGCATTGATACCAAGCAATAGAATACAAGGTTACTGGTGGTCATCATAAATATAAAGGAGTCTTGAATAGCTGCAGGATGTTGTACAAGCCCGCTTTCACACTACACGTAAAATTATTTCTGTGGGAACTCTAAGGAGTTCTGGGGAGGCTCTCCTGTGAGCTCCGAGCAGTAGCATTTGGGAAGCTTCTCTTAATTAGAATTTCAGACAGAAGCAGACAAAAAAAAAAACCAAAAAACCAACACCAAACCACCAACCAAAAACCAAAGGCGTGAAAGAGAAAGAAAACCACTGAAACAATTGTGTCTGCAAAGTCAGACATCCAAAAGGTCACAGCACTTGGTTCTTCCCAGTGTCCCTCGGGTGTTTAGCCCTAGTATTTTCACAATCTTCTCTATATTAAACCTTGTAAACCACTTAAGACACTTAAAATGAACAGTGCCAGTGTTAATTTATCTGTCCTTGGTGTTGGAGGTTAAGCTTCAGTTTGATGCATTACTTCGTAATATAACATGGATTGAAAAGTTCTAATATGAAAAAGGTAAAAATCAATATGTTTACTCAAAATAATTAAAACTGAGCAGTAGAATAATAATAATTATAACCTTGGAAAGTCATCATGAAAGTTTACCATTCTCTGAAAATAATCTCCTCCTTTGCTTTTCCCATGATAGAGGAAGTATGGGTTTTTAGGCAGGGGGATAATGAACTCCTCCTCTTGGGCCTTTGGCCAAATAGAGTGTTCGAGTCTGAAATATTCACATGCAGACATCATACTCCGCATGAGGGTACTGAAATATTTTCTGTACCTTGTATTTGAAAGTAGTTGACTTGGGCAAGTCTTTCTATTTGAATTTTACAAGTTTGCAAAGCACACAATGATTTGTTTCAGTACTTACACACATAGTATGTTTTGCTTTGGGGAAGACAGCTGATGCATTCTGCTTCTGGTCAGATGTTTGCAGAATCAGGGCTGAGTAAGCTTTTTTTTTGTGTGTGTATTACTATAATTACAGTAGTTGAAAGCTTGGGATACCAGCTCTGTGCATGCTTTGTCTTTTCATAAAAAAAAAAAGACTGAAATACAGTTGTCAGTCCTTCTCCAACTACCTCTGTTTAGGTTGTAAGAATGAGTTAATCAAATACATGGTTTCCTTGAGCTCTCTAAAACTGGCTTTAAAATTGACTATCAGCTCTCCCCTTCCTCAACACATTGTGTGCTATTTAGTCTGTTTGCAAATGTAAATGCGCTTTATTTATTTCAATGATCTCTAAACTTGCACTCAGCTTTGTAGATGGGACCTTACAAAGTACCATTTTTCTTTCTATGCTGATGGAAAGCTCATCTGTTGGCCAGTCTTAATGCCCCAGCGTGATTTTGCAGGTGAATCTCAGCAACCAGCCAGGGACTTCACAAACTCTCAGAATAGATCTGACAAACTGTTTGCCTGAGGGAAGGCCAGCGCCCCTCTTACAAGACCCATTACACTGAAGTAATCCTAAATATGACGCTACTGCCCCTTCTGTACCACTTTGTCTTCAGGCCTGCCTTTTTGCTAAGCAACACCAGAACTTTGAGTTGGCTTCCTCAGGATGGACAAAATCAGTAAGGGAGAGTAAGTGATAGTTAAGTTTTTTCATATATATACTAAGGAAGTGTTCCCAGAAAAGGGCTGGTCACAAAAAATGCAGGCGCTTTCTCAGAAATATGAGGTCAAAATTTTTCACGTCTGGTTCAAGAACTGACTCTAAACTGAATTTTGAGTGTAATCTAACTCTCCAGCAGCTTACACAACTTCATCTCCACTGTTTCTGTGTAAAGCTTTGCATAATGTAGGTGAACAGCAAAATACCAGCTTTTCCTAAGTTTTTCTGGCAGGAACACTTTTCATTCCAATGGTTGGCATTGGCATTAATTAAGTAATGATGCGACACATGAACTGGTGAGCACAGAGTGGGACCTTGTCATGCATTATCTGCTCCACAGAAACAGTGCATTCTCAGCAGCCATTAGTAAATGAAAGACAACTGGGGCAGCCTGGCCCTACCTGGGCAGAGGTTAGGGGACCCTTGACTTGCTACAACTGAAAGCCTCCATGTGGTCAGTTACTAACCGACCGCTGGTGCATAGTACCTCGTGCGCATGGCAGAGATCTAATAAATCTGTAGCCTGAATTTTGTGTGTGGCAATGCAAAAGGCTCAAATGCTTGATGAAACACTTAAAAGATGGCTCATGACCAACACGTTTCACAGAATCATGGAATCACAGAATTTTCAGAGTTGGAAGGGACCTCTAGAGACCATCTAGTCCAACTCCCCTGCCAAAGCAGGATTGCCTAGAGCACATTACTCAGGACTGCATCCAGGCAGGTCTTGAAAATCTCCAGAGAAGGGGACACCACAACCTCCCTGGGCAGCCTGTTCCAGTGCTCTGTCACCCTAACCGTAAAGAAGTTTTTCCGTGTATTTGAACGGAACTTCCTATGTTCCAACTTGTGCCCATTGCCCCTCATCCTGTCACCGGGAACCACTGAAAAGATTCTGGATCCATCCTCCTTCAACCCACCCTTTAGATACTTGTACGCCATAATAAGGTCTCCCCTCAGCCTTCTCTTCTCCAGGCTAAAGAGTCCCAGCTCTCTCAGCCTTTCCTCATAAGGGAGATGCTCCAATCCCTCAGTCATCTTGGTCGCCCTCCGCTGGACTCTCTCCAGCATTTCCCTGTCTCTCTTGAACTGGGGAGCACAGAACTGGACGCAGTATTCCAGTTGTGGCCTCACCAGTGCAGAGTAGAGGGGGAGAATGACCTCCCTCGACCTACTGGCCACACTCTTCCCTATGCAGCCCAGGATTCCATTGGCCTTCCTGGCGACAAGGGCACATTGCTGGCTCATGGATAATTTACTGTCTATCAGGACCTCCAGATCCTTCTCCTCAGAACTGCTTTCCAGCAGGTCCACCCCTAACCAAATTGTTGAGTTTTGATTGTTTCATTTATAAAGTGTGAACAGTATTAACAAGTGGTGTGGGTTTGGTGAGGATGTTGTTTCTGCCACCTTTACATTGCTGTGAGGCTGATTACGTCTACACGGTTAGATGAATTCCTAATTTACACACTAGTAAGATCAGAATCAGGCAGCCTCTGTGAGGTTAAATGGTGCATGTAGTAACTATGTGCTGTTTTTAAATAATATGTATATACCGACTGTGATACTATACGTGGCAATTAGTGAGATCTTTAGCCCTGTCTATCTGTTGATGCTAAAAGAATGCAGAAAGAATTAAAAGGTAGTTTGGAATAGTAGTAATTTGCTTGTTGCTCATTATTGCAGCTCATAAAGATGTTGATTTGCATACTGCATATATTCCTGGTTGTATTTTAAGGTTATTTCATTTCCTCTTATGGTTGTAACACTAACGACCTTTATATATTGAGGCATACACTGTCCTCTGACAAAAGGCTGGAAGGTATTCTTTTGGAAAGATAGGGTGCAGGTATCATTTTGCAATTCCTATGCTTTCTCTGTTTAGATTTTTTTTTTTTTTTATCAGTGAAAGTGAAAGCTCTTCTTAAATCCAAATGTATAGCTCTCTGCTACACCCACGGCAGCAAACTCCTCTTAACAGCAGCAGAATTCCTTTAATTGAGTCTTCCAGAAGACCAGCTCGAGGCAGACAGCAGGGGGAAATACATTGCATCAGTGGTCTCACTGAAGTTGACTTCACTGGAGCAAAGAGAGTAGGATTGCACTAAGAAGTAGAGTTATGAGTGTTTGGGGAAAAAATAACAATCCCCCAAACTAGGCATGAAAGTATTCGGGCAATCTTAGCTGTAATTATCGCCCTGTTCTTAGCTATAATGATGTTGGGATTTATGTAACGCTTTTCATATGTGAATCGCTCATCAGATTGCTAATTATCTCATAACTTGGACAGTTCCTTGCCTGAATGCGGCTGCAAAAGAGTGCAAGGATCTTTCAAACAATCACACATACAGGCAGCTATTGCAATTTTCTTTTCATCTTGTGTCCTTAGGAGACGATGCTTTTGTGACCACACCATGCATCTGTATCTGTGTACCTGCCTAATAATCTCAGAGCACTTTCAGCCAAATATGACAGAGTGCTGGAGGTCCAAAAGATTCAAATTTCCTAAACATTTTAAGGAAATAGAAGACTAAATACAGGAAAGAGACTCAATTACTATTTCCACTGAGGGAAAGGCTGCAATGTTGCCGGGTTTTGATGGGACGCCAAAGAGTTTGCATGATACAGACAGGGAAACAGCAGGAAACTCTTCAGACAGTTTTCACCCTGTTAGACACAAGAGAATACAACTACAAGACAAAGGGTGATAGGAAACCAGATTTTGTTGCTTGTGATATGGTGGAGGAAGAGTTAATTCTGGCTTCTTGTAAAAACACAGTGATTCTGAAGCAGCTCCCCTCCTGTGAAGAAGCAGAGACGAGAGAGGCAAGAAGATAGAATTCAGCCTCCACTTTTTCAAGCTTGCAGTAAATTACTTTCCTTGTCGTCCAAGATGAGTATCATGAAAGGAGCTGAGACTCTGGAAAAATTCACTGAAAAGACATTTTCCTGGACTTGTGAACATTCAGCTGATACAGCTGGTCCCTTAAGATTTCGGTGTCCACAAATGGAAAGTCACTGTTCCCACACTCATAGTCCTCCGACTCGGGGGACCAGGCAGCCCAAGGCCTATCAGCATTATTAAACACTGAGGCAAAACACACCTTGAATGCCTATGCTTTTTCTTCATCCCTGTTAGTCAGGTGACCATCTTCAACAAGTATCAGTCCAATGTTTTCTTTAGACCTCCTCTTGCTATTAACATACCTAAAAAATCCCTTCTTGTCATCTGAAACCACAATGGCCAGTTTCAGCTCTAATTGAGCTTCAGCCTTTCCTGTCTTCTCCCTGCATATACCAACCACGGCTCAGTAATCTTCTTGTGAAGCCTGATCTCGCTTCCAGAGATCGTACGTTTTCTTTTTCCTCTTGAGCTCCACACAGAGTTCCCTGTTCAGCCACACTGGTCTTCTGCCTCACTTGCTTGACTTACAACACAGTGGAATTGCCTGCTCCTGTGCTTCTAAAAGGTGGTTGTTAAACACTGACCAGCACTTGTGGACTCCTAAGCTCTGAAAAGTGGATTCCCAGGGTACTATGCTAAATATTTCCCTGAATAGCTTAAAGTTTGCTCTCCTGAAATCCAGGGTAGCAACTCTGCTACCCTTTTTTCTCATTACATGGAAAATTTTAAACTCAACTATTTCACGACCACTGCAGCCAAGACAGCCACCTACCATCACATCACCCACGAGTCCTTCTCTATTCACAAATAGCAAGTCTAGGAGGGCATCTTTCCTAGTTGGCTCACTAAGTACCTGTGACAAGAAATTATCTCCTGCAAACTTCAAGAATTTCCAACACCAGCTTTGTCACAGCAGTGTGATATTCCCAGTTGATGTCTTGGAAGTTGAAATCTTGCATAAGGACAAGGACTACTGATCTTGGAATTTCTCCTAATTGCCTATAAAATAACTCATTAGTGCTTACATCCTGGCTGGGTAATCCATAGTAGATACCCGCTACAACACCTGCTTTGTTTGCCATCCCCCTAAGCTTCACCCGGAGGCTGTCAACCACATCATCACCAACTGTATGGGCTGTACAATCAAACCTCTCCCTTACATACAGTGCGACACCCCCACCTCGCCTGCCTTGCCCTATCCCTCCTGAACAGCCTGGAGCCCTCCATCCCAGCACTCTAACTGTGGGACTCATTCCACCAAGTCTCACTAATGCCAATGATATTGTAGCTCTGGGAGCTGACCAATGCTTCCAGTTCATCCTGTTTGTTTTTCATACTGTGTGCAGCGGTGCACAAGAATTTCAGATATGCTCCTGAGCCCTCTGTGCTCCCAGGAGCAGTCTAAATGTTCCCACTAGCACTGCCACCCTCAGGCGATGCCATGCCAGCCCTTTGCTTACCTACTGCAATCCCGTCGGTTCATCCTTCCCCCATCAATTCTAATTTTAAATCTCTCTTCATCAGCGCTGCCAGCTTACACCCAAAGACCTGTTTTCCCCATCGGGACAGGTGGATCCTGTCAGGCCCCAGCATACCTTGTCTCTTGAAGGCTCTTCCATGGTTTAAAAACTCAAAGTTTTGGCACAGGCACCAGTTCTGGAGCCAGGTATTGATATCCTGGGCTTGCCTGTTTCTTCTGAAGTCTCCCCCCGTTACTGGGAGGATTGGGAAATGAATTTTAATAATGGAGATCTAGCAAACTTTCTAGACTAAAGAATCATAACTTGGTTATTTTTGTCTCTATGTATGTATTTTTATATGCTTTCTCACACCGCTTCACATGAATTGAAAAGACTGTTTGCATATTTAAAAAGTATATGCCAAGGTGGGGGAAAAAAGTATATTGGGGTGTTACTGATAAATTCTGGAAATACAGCCATCGCATGACTGGTCAATTTTTTTTATTTCTTTTTTTTTTGTTTCTTCTGGCTGAAACATAGGATTTGGTAAAAATGTCATTGTCATCAGGATTTTGTTTCTCAATGAAATTCAAAGTGTGTTTCTTTAAAAATCCGTTCTTGTTTTCTTCCTTTAGATTTTCTTTACAGGGTTGTAACAATGAGGAACTCTTGTGTCTAGAGTAAGAGAGCAAAAATGTTGACATGGCAATTTTTTTTTATTATTATTTTTAAAAATTCTAAAATCTGGTGCATTTTGAAGATTTTGATGGCAGAAGCAACAGTCACTAAGTCCATGCCAAGAGAGAGTTAAAAACTGCAAAATCTGGAAGAGGCTGAAGATTTCTTTGGCTTGGGCTTGTATACACATCACAAAGTGGTGATGGTGACACTGCAAACTAATGGGGAAAATGGTAATCTTCTAAAAAATCAGGCAGTTTCATATACAGTGGGGTTTTTTTTTTGTCTTGGAGCTTAGGAAACAGGTAAAATGATACCGCCTTGCTCAATTTCTGTAGTGTCTCTTAGAAACTAAAGTAACAAACATACTTTGAACTTCTCTACAAGAAAAGCAAGATGCTTTTTCAATTGAAAATGGTTAAACTCAGTTCAATATATTTATCATTGAAGGAGGAAAATGCTGTTAGGGGGAAATGGTCTTAATTGTGGCTAAAGTTAATACGAAAAAATACATTAAAACCAAGTGGAAGGTTAGTATGTTATGAACCTGTGACTAAGGTTTTTCTGCATCTGGGAAATGGTGTGAAGAGGGCAAGAGAAAATTAGTAACTTGTAGATCTGTAAAGTTTCCTCAGAGTTTCATTTTGCCAGGCACCTCGTTGGTGACAGAGGCTTCAGTTTTCTCTCTGTTTCACTAGGCCATCCCTGTCACTGTCTCTGGGTTGCCCAGTTTTGGGGGAGAAAGCAAGCTAAAATACAACAAGAAGATGCTGAGACTAGGCAGTAACCCTGCGCACTAAGCCATAGTTATTTAGAAATTGCCGAGTCAGCTGCATGAGAAATAGTCCGGCAAAGCTGTCCCCAGCAGTTTGCCAGGTACCTGAAGGTGCAGCCAGGAGCGGAGCAGCCGTCGCTGGCCCAGGAGAGGTGGTTTGTGGCGTGGGTACGAAGGGAGCTGGTTCACTTTTTCCCCTTGTGACCTGTGGAGTGCTGCGTGGGACACTGCCAGTCTGGCCTGAGACGAGTAACGATGGCTGGAAACTGTGAGATCTGATTTGGTACAAAACCCGCGCTCGCCTTCGCTGTCGCTTCATTTCTTTATTAGTCACCCAGGGCTGGATTGCTCATGGGAGCCTTGTGTGGTGGTAGGTTGGAGGTGCTTCATGATGCATGTTGAGTTGACCCTGAAAGGTATGGAGTGCTGTGGCCTTAATCCAGCCTAACACATCAGCGCGTGTCTGAAGTTAAATTTAGAACCCTACTCACTGCTGGAGGAGGGGGTTAAGGGCTTTGTACACTACATAAAACTTCAGTAGCTGCATCTGTAAATACAGAGGCAAAGTGTACTTTTGCTCCTTAGACATGTGAGAGGAGCTGAACTTCTAGGTGTCTTTCTGAACCAGAAGCCTAGAGTAATAAAATATATTGCACCTGCATGTTTTACAGTCTTGACCTTTGCTGCTACCATCTAGCTTTTCTCACCTCCCCTGACGTTTTTCATCAAAGAAGAAACATTAGTCTGTTGCAGCTTCCTACCCTACCCAGAAGTGTGAAAGAAGCCTGAGTTTTACACGTGAAAACGCATTGCACCTGGGGTAGGACAAGCGTGAGTGGTGGTAGTGCAAGAGAGAGATGAGGTTAAAGCGGCTTATTGCGTAGCTGCAGAGGTGGACAGCCTGTGAATTGTTATCGAAGATTCATGACCTGACTCCCAGCATTAGAGAGGCATACTCTGTGTAAATCGCTGGCCATAAATAATTATTAATAGTAATCCACTGTAGCTACAGAGTTCAGACGTCAATATTAATGAAGTGAAACTAGCAGCAACTTTCTGTGTGAATTAAGTGTTGACCGTGGCAGTTGATGTTAATCAGTTGTGAATACTGGTGAGGTCAGATGCATGCAAATGAAAAAGATCATTCTCAAACTATTGCTTATGGCTTTGCCAGCTATCTCATTTCTTTCTAATGTTTACCTTTTGTCACCATCCAGTTGGTAGGTAGAGTGGTACGGATGGGTCTGCATGAGAGCTCACATGCCATAAATAGCTGCTTCTGCTGGTGGAAAATGATCAGCGTCACCAAGATTGTGCTGTGAAGTGAGACAAGAGTGCAGGGTGGTATATTGGGGAGGCAGAAATTGCATATAAATTAGTTGAAGTGCGTTATTTTCTGGGAATTTTGAACTTGTGAAAATGTAGATCTCGGTGGATATACAGTTCAAGAAGCATGGAGAATTCCTGTAATAAAAAGAGAAATGATCTAACCCATTTTGAGCTAGGCAGTTTGTCAAAATCCACAGCAATCTGGGGTAAGAAGAAAAATTTATGTTAGAAGTCAGGCATTTCCTTGCGTGCAATCCTGCTTACTTACAAAGAATATTCGTGGTGGCTTTGTTCGTAATTCAGTCTCTTTTCTATCCAGCCCTTATCAGAAGTGTGGGGTTTTTGTTCCCAATAGGATTTTCTCAGAGCTACATTTCCTGACCGTGTGCTGGCTGTCTTCCTGAGGACCAGACACAGTCACGGCTTGGATCAGGCTATGCTGCTGCTGCAGGGAGCAGCAGTAGAAGTAATGGTGAGGGCTGAGAAATGGGGACAGGAGCTGTATCTTTCTTACTTCCTCATGTAAATCGTCTAACACTCTGTGGCTTTCTGCTTCTTTGGTGTTTTGCTGTTTCACTTTCTGCCCGCTGGTGTGACCCATGTACAGCTCTGTCTCAGGTGGTGTTAGGCCCCATAGATTGTGTTAGGGCTACACAAGCACAGTAAGAGGGATCTTAAATGGGAAGTGAGGCTGTTGGTGAGATTTGTTACAACCCTTCAAAAGAAGGTACTTGGTTCCGTGGGACAGCAGCCCCAACAAGATCAGCTCACCCAGAGAAAGCAGATGCAACATAAAAAAGAAGGAGGAAAAAAAAAAAAAGGACATTGGGAAACCTGCCTGACAGATGGCCTTTTAATCAAATGAGTGGGTGGTTTTCACAGGTTAACTGTTTGTGTGGATGAGTGCGT
Source organism: Anarhynchus alexandrinus (assembly GCA_008711295.1). Classification (NCBI taxonomy): domain Eukaryota; kingdom Metazoa; phylum Chordata; class Aves; order Charadriiformes; family Charadriidae; genus Anarhynchus; species Anarhynchus alexandrinus. Next base: position 654,115 of record VUYV01000037.1, on the reverse strand, counting down.
GTCTGTAGAGTTTGAAGAACTACTGGTGTCTGCATACCGGTAGAATAGAGGCAGCTAAGGTTTCAGCAGTCTGGGAAGTTACAGTTTGCTGTCTTTTGTCTGCTGTGGGCACAAACTTGAATATAGGAAGTTCCATCTAAACATGAGGAGGAACTTCTTTACTTTGAGGGTGGCAGAGCACTGGAACAGGCTGCCCAGAGAGGTTGTGGAGTCTCCCACTCTGGAGACATTCAAAACCCTCCTGGACGCCGTCCTGTGCAACCTGCTGTAGGTGACCCTGCTCTGTCAGGGAGGTTGGACTAGACGATCTCCAGAGGTCCCTTCCAAACCTGACCATTCTGTGATTCTGTGTGCTCACCTTTGCATGGGCACAGTGGAGCTACCTAACCTGTCATGATTGCATATAGATGCTTTTGTTTCAAGGACATACGTTTGCATCATCAGTTGCTGGCACTATCTCCATTGTCTGATTGCAAGGGTGTTCAACTAATATAAAATTCAGCCCTTTTTCCCATGGCACAATTCTAGAAACAAATGCAGAGTAAACAGCACCTCTACCTACCCAAGCTCCGTATTGAAATTTGGGTGCAGTCCTTGTTCTCAGCAATTGTCTTTCCCAGAATCTCTTCTGTTCCCTCTATGGAGAGACTGGCAATCTGTAAGGAATGCTTACTGGCCTTCCACCCTGTGAGCAAGCGGGTTCCACAGTAGAGTTTGCCTTTTTTCCCAAGGGTTTTGTGCTTGTGTCTCTTGTGTGTGTTTGTGTGTACAGAAGGAAAGGGTGCTCCTTTGTGGTTGTCCCTGTACCAGAAAGCAGCTCTGCTCACCATGGACAAAAACCTTCAGTCAGGCTAAATCTGGAAACAAGACAACATCAGGTTTTTTTAAAAGCACTATGTTTTGAAAAACTTGCAACAGCAACCTGTGACTTCAATGGGAGGAGAAAAACCTGTGGAGTGCATAACATTTCTGGAGTGGTTACTCCTGAGGCATTGTATTTTGTCCTCAGCCTTAAGGTAGGATTGCTCTCTGTGCTTGGGGAACAAAGAAGCTAACATTGGCAAGGTTCCTTTGTTACATAGTGGCAGAATACCCATTTGAGTCTAGATTTCCCTTTCCTCACAAAAAGTCAAACACAGGCTGTGATCTCCTTAATTATCTTTGCTATTGATCTTTAGAACATGGCTTTGAATGCCACCATCAAAGGCATCATGGACAAAAGCACAACTCTCATTTCCTCACACAGAAGAGATTTTTTAGGCTGCATAATACAAAAAGTTAAAAGTCTAGAAGAAATATTTTAAGATATGTCATTTAATTTGAATTGGCTCAGTTATGGGAAAAGTCTCTTCATTTTATTAGAGTAATTCTAATTTCTATTTTAAGGATCAATTGAGCTTTTGAGGCTTTGGCCTTTCTCAGAGAAAGCATCACCACAGGAAGCATTGTTCGAGGCTACATACCTTGCAAAAGCTCTGGGATCCCTATGACTGCAGATCACCTGTCCACCTTAAATGACACTACCTATTAAATTGATAGTTTCCCAATTTTAACAGAGGGTCACACACATCAGGACACAACCAGAATTTCTGTCTGGAATTTCCCATATAGACTTGAAGCCAAATGCCATGGCTTATGAAGTGCAGTACAGGAGCCAGTGTGGTTCAGAAAGGGGTTATCTTTCTGTTCTCCTCTTCCTGGGACTGGTGGAGATTGCATCAGCTCTTGGCATATTTTAGGGCATCCAAAGGGTAAGTTATATATCACATCAGATGGAACGTTGCCCTGTGCTCTGCTTTCAAATACTCCATGTCCTAACTGTTCTTCATCTCCTACCACAGCCTGTGAGAAGTGCCCCTGTTCTTAGGTAGGAGCTTTGTTATTTTTATACTGCTTTAGGATCCGTCTGTGACAGGAAAGCTCTACCCTTGTGCTAGGACACAGAAATAGCACAGAGGAGAAAGACTGTGGGGTTAGGGTCTACCCTTCAGGTATGGTTATAATCTGTAGTTCTCTCAGTAGGTGTTTCAACCTTTATGCGGTGCGTTGAAATCAGTGATAGTTTCATGTAAATAAAGACTTCTGCCCCCATCCCGCTTCCTAAAATTTATTATGTTCTTCATTTGATTGTTTTAACAATATAGATTTCTTTTTTCAGTAAAAAGAATGGTGATCTAACCAGATAATGGTTGTGTTTTGAGAGCTTGCTTGATGGCTGGCATGGTCCTTTGGCTTTGCTTAAAGCGTCTTTTTCCAAGGTCTTTTGAATTGGACTATTTATTAGTAACTGCAAGAACTCGGGATTCAGCCAATTGGTTCCCCTGCCTTAATCTTGTTTCTGAATGTTTCAATTAATGTTTGTCTGAACTGTTTTTTCATTGTGAATTGTTTCAAATGAGTCTGCCGAGTCCCGCAGCCTTGCAAATCGCTTTCATTTAGAACCATGATTTTGTAAGAGCTTGCCCAAAGAGCACGAGAGCAAACAAGTGGGAGATCCTTTCCTCCTGAGCTTTCCCAGGTTGAGTTGGGTGTTAGCTGCCAAAGCATGTAATTTTAAGAACCTACAGAAACAATGAAAGCCTAGCTTAACTCTCCAGTTAGATCCCAGCCTTGCGAACAGCAGACTCGGGCATGAATGCCACGTGTTGTTACACTACAGAGTTTGCTCAGGAGCTGCATTTCCATGCACTGACCCCTAAAAAATTCACTAGAGCTCCCATCTGCTTCCTGCTGTGACAACATGTGAGGAGGCGAGGAGATGAGCTTATGTCTCCTTGCCGGCACTTGAAAGCTGCTAGAGGAGACGTGAAGAGATATACGGATCGTATTTTTTGGTTCCATTTTCCTACACTGTATCAAGAAAGGTCTTCATATATATGGAAAAGTCTTAAACCACACCTCCCCCAACATTAAATTATTAACTGAGATTTCCATTTGCAGCTTTTTACTCCTTTTACATAGGAGTGCTTGTGTTCTGCATGACCTCCCTAGATATATAATTATAAATTGTATGCTCTCAAGTCTTCTTTAAGGACTGTGTGCTTGGGAACAATTAAAGCTAGTCCAGAATATGTCTAAGCTATACTAGTAAGTTTGGGACTAGTGTTGACATACTCAAAATAGCTTTCTATTACTTTGCATGTTCCATGCAGCAGCATGGAACACTGCGTAGGTTAATTGAACTTGGATTTTAGGCCTGTGGCTCACTCTGCCACGGCTACAGTGGTAAGGTCCTGAGCTAATTACCATAAAGTTAGCGACCTCTTGTTACTGCAGTCAGTGAAATGCAGGCTCACCTGGAGAAAAGCTTGGCCAGAGGATATGTAATAAAGAATTTATCAAGCAAGCTTCTGTCCATCTGGTTACAAAATCTAATAGCTGTGATGTGGAGAAAGAAGATTCATTACAAACTGATTTCATTTAGGATACAAGAAAGTGGGAGATCTGAGGTTTTGCAGTTCCAAGACAACATGTTCCTGTGAAGGCAGAAACATGATCATCTGTTGTGCCCTATTTTGCTCCTCACTAATCTCTCAAGCTCATAAAGAAAAGGGACTTTTTTAATCATATAAAGTGTAATTTATAAGCATTTCACTAAGCCTTATTAATAGTAATGATTTAACAAAATAGATCATTAAAAATGTTCGTATGTGATAGATGTTTACTTGTGCTAATCTTGCCTCTGCAACTATGTTTTTCCATTGTGGTAGGCAACAGGAGTCTTGGTCTGTTGTGAAGTGCTTTGCATGCTGATGGACAGTTATAATTGATTGCCATACTCTAATTTTATTTCTCTCCATGAAAAAGACAAGCTGCAAAAGCAACCTGTTAATAAATAGATAAATACATAAAACCTCCTTTCTGCTGTAGCCTTCTATAACAGGAGATGATAAGCTCTTTTCTGTGTGGCCTCTAGAGAGAACACAGAGCCGGAAGCTGGTTGACTTTGCATTGGAATAATGAACCCAAAGACCGAAATGTGAAATTGCTTTACCAAACTTTGCTAGTAGCACTGTGATCCACAAAAGACTTGCCAGGGAAGAAGAGGAGGTACGAGGAACATTTCCTTTCCTGTTGCCAATGGACCTATAGGAGATGCGATGTTAGGTGTATTAACTGTTCCTTTTTGCTGGGCTTTTGCTTGCCAGGCAGATGCTGCCAACCACAAATTCCATGTGGTGCCTGGGAAGTGTAAGTGCTTATAGCAGGCTGAAAGTCACTTCATGGGCCCTATACGTCTTCTGCTTTTGGGTCTTGCTGACTGTTAAAGAGCCCAAATTGTGTTTTTGATGTGCAACTACCAACTATAGGGCTGATAGCTTTTTCATAATCCAAGCACTGTAACTTCAGGTATTCTTTAAGCCACAGGAGCAGATGGTTTCATTCAAGTAAAACCTTGGGATTTTTCGTGGCAGAGAAGAAAAAGAAGAGAAACCCAGGAAAAATATAGTAGAACTGTAATTGTTCTAAACCAGAATATTTTCCAAGAGGCACCAGAGTCCCTTTGAGGCATGCCCAAGCTTAGCAGAACCCTTTGGAATGTGCTTCATAGTGAGTTCGCAATTTTATTGGAGTCTTTGTCCAAAAAATAAGATAAGCCAGAACGTTTTTTTTCCTTTAGATTAGTTTCCTGTATTCTTCACCGAGATTGCCTCATTGGGCAGGTTGTTTTGTTAAAAGCGCATGCTCCTGGAGGATTCCAGCAGCAAAGTGGGAGCTTCCTGCAGGAAGAAAATAGGTGAAATAAACATTTTCTCTTACTTTGCCTCCATCTTTTTTCCATAACAGAAGGAGCAATTCAGAAGTACAAGTTTAAGACATCACTTAAAAGGTAAACAGCCAGTAATTGCGCCTTATTAAAAGGCATACTATTTTAAAACTTCATAGCTAGGCACTCACTTGTGTAATTTGTGCATCAAAATATTATGGTATGTTAGTTTCCACATGGAGAAAGCATACAGAAGCCACCCAGTATGGCTCTAATGGAAAGAAGGAGGAGTGAAGGGATATTTATGATTGCCATGGGAAGGTGAGGGTGCACAATTACCCCCACTGCTGCTCTAATGGATTGAGACTATATATGGCGAAATACTGGAGGAGGGGAGATCAGAACTGCATTTGCTAGGCGGCTGATGGAAACACATGCAGAGAAAGTAATTATCTCCAAAAGTCACTGACTAATCTAAGCAGGGAAGAGTGGAAATCTGTTTTAGTTAGTTGAGGAACTGCTGTTAGGATAAGCAGTATACATGTGTTGTTCTCCAGTCAATAAAGTGCAGGACGTACCTCAGAAGAACATGATGTTACCCTGACATAAGCCAGGAAAATCATTGCGGTCAGGAAGTAAATGAGATGGGTGAAATTCTGGCTCCAGTGAAGTCAATGGTAGAAGTTCCCAGGGAGAAGAATTTCACTTTGTGTGCTCGCTCCTGACTGCGTCAGACCTACCCCTTTGTTTATCAGCCGTAGCAGGTAAACATTATTTAATGCCAAAGGTAAATAATTTTTTTGTGGCTTTCTTAATGTTGCTGTACCATGTTATCTAAATATTTTCAGATGCTATTTGTTTTGAAATAGTTTATTTTAAGCCTTACGGGAACTCTTCAGAAGCAACCTTTCTTTTATTTTAGCTTCAAAAAATGTGACTGATATATCAGGATAAAGAGATTCTACTGTCCTACCTTCAGTTAGAATTAAATTGCAAGGGGTTTAAGGTGATATGTATAGATAGGAAACTGCAACACCTTTACTTTTAAATTTTTAAACATCCTCTACCTATAAAGTGGCGAAGTTTTGTAGTTTTTTTTCCTTCTCGGTCACTGCAGCCTAATGAAGGCATGGTGTACATGTATGCACCAACATACAAGCATGCCCAGTTATCCTGTACCTTTTGCTTTCCTCTGTCTTTCACCTAAAATTGCGGAGTGTACAGTCCAGGCTGTGGACCACTTCAAAGATAATGATGGAAACTTGGCGCAGCTCCCCAGGGCAGAGCATTGGAGGTTTGATGCGCTCCTGGCAGCCGTGTTGCTGGAGAGGCATGGGGCATTCTCCTCTTAGCTTGAGTTTCTCAAGGGCTGTGGCTTCATGCCAGATCACTCTGCTGGAGTTTAGATAAGAAGAGGCAAAGCCAGATCAGCATTTTCCAGGATGGGATTGAGTCTCCAGCCAACTGGAGATTGTAGAAAGCGTTATTCATGAATGCTGCCAAGTCCGAACTCACTATTTTCTGAAGAATCCAGGACTACTTCTACGCTGGAGATTGATCTGGTATTGGTATGTTCACGGTGTGGAGCTATAAAAACTCTTGCTTTTTTCATATTGTAGTTTTACTGCTATCTGATACATAATCAAAGTGAAGCAGTAATATAGCTATACTTAGTCACTGGGATAGAAAGATGCCAAATCTACCAGACTGAGCGAGTCTAAAAAATGTGTCTTTGTTTTACTTTTATTTTGGAAACTGAATTACTGATAAATGCAAGAAATCTGTGGATAAGAGTGCATTCTGAAACTGTCTTTACCAACAAAAGATGTATGAGTAACTAATTCAACCATGTCCTTGCCAATGGATACTTTATATTCCCATGTGGAAGAGTCTTGCTGATAGTTCCAATCATTTGCTAATTTTGTTGAAAATAATTATGCTTGCTAGCTAGATAGGTGTTTAGCTAAAGCATTTCCAACTGTCAGGTGTCCAACAATTGATACTTTCCAACATCTTTTCCTCTTGGAGAAATGACCTAGGTGGAGAGTTTGAAAGAACGGAGTAACTTGGTCTAGAGGAAAAAGTACTGTGGCAAGAAGGATGGGGGCAAAATAGCTTTTTATATATGCTGCTGTGAATTGAAAAAGAATATTTTTTCTCATGTAGTCCACTGCGGGTAAAGCAGGAAATAATGGGCTTCAATTGCAGTATGAGAAATTAAGGATAGCTGTTAAGAAAACACTTGTAACAACAAGTGAATCGCCGGAAAAGATCATCTGCAAAGGTTATGGAGTCTGTGTCATTGGAGGTTTTTAAGAACAGGTCACGCAAGCATCAGAAAAAATTGAAGTTAGATGTAATTAGGACTGATTAGTTGTCTTAAAGTTCACTTTCATCGCTTTTTCTGTGATTCTTGTAAATGACTGTGGCAAGGACTTGGCATGGCAACAAGGGGAAAAAAGTAACTTTTTTGTTACCTCAAAGGGCTATAACACCAATTTTTTAGCTTAAAATTACTGAGAGAGATACTATCTTAATCTAATTAACACTATTTAATAAATAGTTAAACCAGGCACAAATATGTTGGTGGGAGCAGGGAGAGGAGAGGAGTGGAGGGACATGTTGGAGAGGGAGTGAATGGAGCCTGTAATGTGGTTAACCCATGGTTCCAATTTAGAGAAAAGTTGCATTTTGTCTGGCTTTCCCCTTAAGTTATAGGAGGAAACAAACACCACCGCCGCTGATAAAAACCCAAACAATCTACCAAGCTGCCAGTCCTGGAATGGTAGAGCTTTGCCCTGTAGCAAACAGGCCAGAGGGGAACAGATCTGCTGTGTCCACAAAAGATGCCACAAAGAACTCACATGTTAATCTAGAAAAAGATTTAACCCGGTGCCTTTCAGATCCCATCTGCTCTGGCAGACCCACAGACAGGCCTGGGGACCAAAATTATCATAGCCTCTACAATTTACAGAATGGGCTGTATGTAGCCGTAATTACCATGTCGCTACTCCAGCCATGTGCATACAACATACAAGGGAGTGTTCAGAATAAAGCTATTTAGCCTTGATCCGTGTTGCTGGTGTGAGAGGTTGTATTTTATAATAGGGATGGGGGCTCTTTGGGGCCCTTTTGCATTAGGGAAGACAGAGTGGGCTCTCCCCCTTCTGAAGAATTCTCACTGATGTTTTTTTTTTTCCATGCCCTTTCCTGAATTACATACTTATAAATGTAGAATATTCAGCAGTGACATTATGCTCATTTGCCTTTAAAGCTCTCTCTGCAGTTCTCTCGCTGGCATTCATCCCAAGAAGATGTTAAAATTATATCATTGAGGAAAACATTTTAAAGCTTACTGGAAAAGAGTTCTACAGTTCAACTAACCTCTTTTGTTTAATTTTGGTATATGCCTCAGTAAGCATAATCTGTTGGTTGCAAGATTAAAATACATCCACAGAAAACTGCCTTCACTGAAATATGTACAAGGCATCATGACCAACCCAATGCCATACCCAATACTTGAGCTCATATTTTTCTGTTGATGTTGAGGAAACTCTACTGGGAAAATAGGAAGGAAAATTTTATTTTGGTATTTCTGGTGGCAAAAATATACTACTGCATTTTTTTGTCTTGCAATTTCTGTTAGGAACAACCACATCTCATAACGACCGCAGTAAGGGCCCCATGCTGTAAGAGATCCTGACAGTGAACAGCTGGTGTGATCTTATCACATGTATTTATGTAACAAAAAGACAAAACCTCCCTTGATATTCATATTGATATTCCCATTGACTTCCACTGCCTCCCAAGAATAACTCATGCAGCCATGATGTGCCTTGAACCTATAGCAATATGCAGTAGAGCAAAAATTACTCTCATGATTAACTTCTTCGCTAGTAAAATGTAAGCTCATTAGTTGCCATTTACTTCTAAGAGAAGAACTGTATAGCCATAAATATTGCCTATAAATTGAACCATGCTGTCTTCAGGTCAGGAGGCTGAAATGTGACCTTTTTTGCATTCGGGGGTTTTGGGACAGCATCTGCTGAGGGAGGTCTGGCATCTGGACGTACTACCATTGCCTGAGAGCTTTCCTCTTATAGACTATGTAACCTCAGTCTTGAACTTTGTTTATACCACAGGAGTCATGTTCTCTATGACTCACAGAGCCTTTGGCAAACAAAAATATTTAGCCTTTTTTGAAGGGTAAAGAGGCTTCAGAGCAATGCTGAATTGAGAAGACTTGTTAGCTGTGCTGAGGAGAAAGCCTCAGGAGAAAGCTGCTCACATGAACCTCTAGTTAAAGACAGAAGATCTTAGATATCATTCAGCAGCAATATGAAGTGAAGGAAAATAGAGGGAAAGCTTAGGGAGTGGGTGTGAAAATTCATAAATAAAAATTTGTGGCTGACAGGGCTGAAGAGAGAACCCAGGGGCCTGATCCCTGAACACTGAGCATCCACCTCAGGCACCAGGTCTCTGGGTCTGGCCTGCCCTCAGAGGCCACAGTAGGATGCTGAAGTCCCTCAGACTGTCTTTCCACTTCTCCAAGTCTCCTCCTTGTTAGATGTTGAACAGGCCCCACTGAATAATGTGGGGCAGACTTCAAGTGTGAGAGTCACAACTAATCAAAAATTGCTTGGTTTTATCTCCCCCCAATAGTAAAAGCTCTAGAAAATTCATAGGAAAGACAACATAAAATATCTTTTCTGCTCTTAAATTCATTCTGTCATTATCTCTGTGATCCAAATTATAAATTCTCATTTGTGAAAAGCTGGTAATTTGCTGTAATCAGACTGTCCTATAAACAGGGAGAAGAAAGGGTGAAAGATAAGTACTGAGAAGAGCACAGATAGAAAACAGTGCTGGGAAAACAGAGAAGAATGGAAAGCAATAAATTAGAAAGCACAACTGTGCCATCTTGGGCACCAAAATCCACGATTAACATTTGTTGCAATGTGATGTGGAGGGAGAAGGGAGGACACCGGGAAACAGCTAGGTGGTGAGGGGCAGCTTGTGGTTTCCCTGGACGAGGTGTCTCTGTATGAATCACAGCCCATGTGATTTGTGCCTGCTTACCCACAGAATGACTTGGAGGAGATTCCTCTTCCACCTTCCCAGGCCTGGGAGGTCCCTGGGGGCTTTCACAGAGCCATGTAGCCCAGGTCCCTTAACAAAACTGCTGGGAATCCTGGGGAAGCTCATCTGCGGTACAGAGGGAGAGCTTTCCCACAGGGAGGACCACCATGCGGGAAAAAGCTCTCCATGGAAAAGGTGTTACAGTCCTTGATGGTTGTCTTCCCCTTGGGAACCCCCAGGGAGCACAGAGACTGGAAGAGGTGCCTTCTCTGCTTGCTGTGCCTGTGATATCCACACCTCTTTCCTGGGCCTGAGGGCATCATTTTGCCTTCAAAGGAGTGTAAAACAGAGAACTGTAAATCTTGTGCGGGAGGAAACATGGACAGGGGACGAAGGAGGAGGTAAGAGACTGACAAAGATCACGTTAAGAAGGCTGTGTTAAGGGTCTTGTGGATCTGTGTGCTGTAGGCATCATAGTTCTCTGAAAGAAATGGTGAATTGGGTCAGGTTTCCATTTTATCTTGGCTATCTTTGAGCTGATATGAGATGTTTCCATTGGGCAGTGTCCCAGAATTACTGTGACAGTTTAGCAGGCCCTGCACGAAGTTCACTTACCTTTTTTCTTTTGCAAGAAAAATGCAATAAATGGCATTGCAGTGGTATGAAAAAATGCTGTACTATCAGCATGTTTTGGAACAGAGCAGGTCTGGGGTAGGACTAACTCAACACAGACCAGCCTCGGTGTTAACTGTGAAGTGCATGCTTGTGCAGCCAGTGAACAGAACATGACATTGGTAATAGTACTGTCAGATTATTTCAGTCTAGTTTATCTTTTGATCCCTTCTCTGGTGGTAAAGCAATTCCAGCCAGAGCTGTATAAACCTGGTGTTCCTTGTCGTACCATTGAATAATAAGCACTAAGTGGTTGACGTCCGTTCGTATGCTTACCGTGCTTCATGCTGACAAGCTTTTTCCACAGACAGGGAAAATAAAGTCCCATATTAACCAGGGTTTTAGTGGGGCACTGTGGCAGAGCCCTGTAAAGCACAGAGAAAGTAATTTACGGGCAGAGATAAAGAGGCCAGTTCTCAGTCACAGCAGTTGGTTGAAGTGTTAGTTTACATTCACTTAGGATCTGGCTGCGAGACCTGTTTGACGCTGTTATCCCATATTTACACTAGCATAAGCCAGTTGGAAATCACCAAGGATTTGGGGTGTGGTTCCTCACAGGGAACACTCTGACACCCATTTTGGTTTAGTGCTTTCCTGTTGGGAAAAGTGAACACTTTCACAGGTGTAAAAGAAAATTAAGAGCCGTCTTTTGGTGCAAAAGCTATTATTACCGTAAAGCAACATGATTTATACACCAGTTCTTTTTTTTATTGGCATCTCTGAGCTGCAGTGACATTATTTGAGCTGAGCATTTCCTGAGGACAGCATATAAATGCTCACAACTAAAAGATTCCTTTCCTTTTGTGTTCAAGTTAAGCAGGTTTTTAAAAATTATTTTCAGTCTTGAGATGGGGATAGAATTCTCAGTGTATGTACGTGCCTTTCATCATACACCAGCTAAGATGCTCTTTCATTCTCAGTAATTCAGTGACATCATTTCACTGTAGTTGACCAAAGTAATTATTTGTCTTTGAATGAGATCTAAAAAAGAGGCTGAAGATAGGGTTTGCTGGTGGGAGGAGATTCAGTCACTTTCTTCTGAGCTGTGACCTTTAGAGGATGAGCCATGCTTTTGCTGTGTCCACACTGGCTTGCTGAAATGCAGTTGGAGACTTCCCCCCGCCGCCTTCTACTTAAGACTTACTGGAAGCATCACTTAAAGGAGAGAATGTAGCCTGTTTGCAGCGCTGTGTCTCTTACAGGATGAAGATATCAGAGCTCCTCATATCTGAATTAGCTTCCAGTTCATTTTGAAGTCCAGCTCAAAGGCTGTCATCTGGTTTGTAAAACTCAGTGTGATTTGCATTCTTTTTTGCCCCACTCACTGCTGATGGTACTGCAACAGTGAGGTCTGTTGACATGTCAGAGCTTACAGATACCCATTTCTTGGTCTTTAACAGTAAGGAGCTCTTGCCCCCTGCTTTTCCCTAGTAAAAAATAACCTGAGCCTATGGTGCTCTGCTGCATTACTCATTTCCATCCCCAGCTCCTCTCTGAAAGAGTAGTTTGGGTTCAGATGAGTGCGTTGTGGCATGGAATTGTGAGGACCTTGAATGCAGCTGCTGGTGTAATTGACCACTTGGAATTTGAAATACATCTTCCCGCATTCTATACTTAGTCCAAGTGCAGTTCAAAAACCTGCAGATTATGATGCAGTTTCAGATACTGTTTCTGGAAGCTCCTGGTGCTTGGGTACAGGCAAATCAGAGGAAACTCAGCACACAGCAACACAGGTGATGAGAGGGGCTGGCATGACTGCTTACAAGGAAAGACTGAAAATATGTGATGTGCCTAATTTGGCTAAGCAACAGCTGATGTTGCACAGGATCATCCTCTAGATGGTTCAAGTGCTAGATGAACACAAATGAGAGGAACCGGTGTGGGCACGTGAAATGGGACAAACCCAGAGGCAGGAAGCATTAAGACAGCCGGTGTTACAAAGAGACAGACTTAGGTGATCAGCAAGTCCCAACATTTTCCATACTGGGAATTCCCAGCATCTCAGTCTCCTCTCCTGGGAGGAACAGGCTGGAAGAAGAGAACAAACCAAATAAGAAGGGCAGAGAGGTTGCAACCTAGCCTGTTCCAGGTGAAATAATTTATGTATTAGATGTAGCATGGTTTTCAAAGAAAATGGTGGAAACTCCATGAAACATAAACACAGACAGGCCAGTGTATACTGGTGAATGCTCCACAGGGGTCGATTAGGAAACTGTAGAAGGATGTTTTAGAGGGCCTATTAAGACTTGCTCCATCTCTAAACTGTAAGATTTATGCCAAATGCACTCAGCAAACAAAGAGAAGCTAAAAATAAAATCACAAGGCATAATGATTTCCAGTTGTATTTACTTCCCGTCTCGTTCCAATGATCAGACAGTAAAGTTGGCAGCTTTTATCTCTCTTAATCCATGGGTCACCGAGTGCACCATTCTCAAATTCCAGGCTCAGTTTTTGCCACATGGATTTCTCTCTGGTAACCAGTTCCTATGACACAGTTTGCAACTTTTCTAACTTTTCTTTCTGTTTTTTTTTCATTTCTTTTGGGTATGTGCAGCCAATATATCTTTCCAAGGTAATCAAATCATCATTGTGTTTAAGTTATAGGAAAAGAGTAAAGAATAATATTAATCCAAAGAACACCATGGGTACTCACTCTCTATTTAGTCTAGCCTAACAGCTGTTCTCAGAGTACACAGGTCATGCAACACTGTGATACTGTGTGTAAAAATATACCCTATTGCCAATTACCAGGTCTTCTAGTATCTTTTACCTTTGGTCTAGTACCTAGGGATATTGCTGGTCTTGTAATGTCCATACTTACTCTTTTCAGCCTTTTTGAAGTTCAGCGTTGTGCAAAGGTACGGGTAATTTACAAACCACTTGAACAGCTATATAGGAGCCTAATACAAAATTCTTATTGTGCTTGTCAAGTTGTGATAATGTCATTATGTGCCCAAGAAACTGGGACCTCAACATGTTTTTGTCTTCTGTACACATATCAAATCTGCCACTACTTACCTCATTTTCCTACTTAAAAACCTACGAGATTAGGAGGGGTGTACTTTCTTTTTTTTCCCACTCCTACGATGCTTTTTGGGAAACCCTGCTGTAGTAATGATTCATGCTGACTAACAGATGAGCAATTTTTGATGAGTTTCAGAAGGCACTCGTTTCTTTTCCTGGAATTATGTGGATTCTGTTAACACAATCACTGAAAAGTTAAACAAATAAATTTAGCAACAGGAACATTACCTCTAGGACTCTGTCTGGCTAGCATCAGTCACACAAGTCTGGAGAGAATCTGCCAATGGACGAGTGAAGGGTTAAATTCTGTTGTTAGTTTGTGTGATTGCTCCTATTGAAAACAGTAGCTGTATGGAAGTAATAGAGCAGTACTTGGCCTTAAGCTTTTCTGAACAGCCAAAAAGTGCTGCATTATCTGGATACTCTTTTGCAGACTTTCTCCCTTCAGGAGAAAATTGTGTGTACTGGATGTTCTCGAAATAAATGAATAGCAATGTAAACATACAGCCCCATAATTAACCCATCTTGTCTAAAATGAGTGTCTTCCTAAAATGTGCTGAACCTTGCTGGGATGATGGTGTTCAAAACCCAGCTGTAGTAGACTGCTCTGAACTGAAGCACTGTAATAAGGAGAGAATTTGTAAGAGGAAACCTCTGAGATTAAAAAAAATATGATAGACGAGAGAGAGTGGAGTCTAGAATCAGAATAAGGCAGTTGGTTTCTTTTTTCTTTCTTTTTGTTTTTTCAAGTAAAAGAAGCGGAGGCAGGGGGGACAACTCCCTAGGCAGGGCTCAATTGGAAGTCTTAAATCCCTAAATAAATGTCTTAGGAAATAGGTATTGATCCTTGCCTGGAGAATAGTGCCAAAGACATTTATGAAAGGGGCAGGTGAAAAGACTGGGGACTTTTGTTTGTTTGTTTTGTTGTGGTTTTCTTCATCCTATGAACACAAGCAGTCTGAGTGGGGATGTTTATTATTAATATTTTGCACCTCATCCCATGCCACTTGCACACATGTTTTTGAAATAAAGGAGATGTTTTAATCTTTTTCTTTCCTGCGGTCTATTTAGATGAAAGAATGTGTAGTAATCACCATTAGGCATCTGGCTACCCCCACAGAGTGCCTGATTTTGCTTATTCTCCATAAATGTTCTTGGATTTTCCCCCCTTTGCCTTTAAAGATGTTAAACTTACAGCACTGTGCCTCAAGCTCTGTTTATTGAATTTCATGCTAGGATGAGTGTGTGTCTGTGTGTGTGCGGGGGGGTGGTTAATAAACTCATGCTTGGTGTTTCTCTCTATATTTATGTGCTCTTCCCTGACCCTGCAGCTGCTTGGTACATCTCGCACAGCTGGCGGTAGCTGGAGTGTCCAGTGCTGCTGATGCTCGTTCACATGTCTGGCAGGTTAAGTGGAAACAGGTATTCCTGGAGAACACCGTCCGCTCTCTTCTTGTATTTTATCTTTTTTTTTTCCCAGCAGCTAACAAGGAGGACTCATGCAAGGGTCATTTACAAGTTGGAATTTACAGGACCTGCTTTAAAACAAGGGAAGGGGCAAGTTCTGCTCTCTTTTCAATAGGTGTGTGAGCACAGAGAACATAAGCTAGTTTACCTAGAGGGAGGACGCATCATGAATTTAGTTTTAGCAAGGTAATTTTCTGTGTGGAAGTCCTCTTGTCTGTCTAAGCATGATGTCTTTTGTCTGAACTTTGTCCTGTATAATTTTAAAACTCTGGTGAGAATGCTGAAGAACCTTTGCCCTGATTTATTGTTCCCTTTAAGTTCTTTAGTTTTGAATGCATTAGGGGATGAAGAGCATGCTTAGAGGAGGTTAATCATTGTGACTTCTGTGCCTGTGTGATTCCACATTGCTGGCTCTTAATCCAACTATACAGACTGGCTATGGACTCGGAATGTTCAGGCTATGCTTAGGAGGAGCTTGGGATAGAATAAGATGAGCCTGCTTGGTCCTGGATATGTATAGGTTTAACCACATCACCAGGAACAGAAAGGTCAACCTGTATTACCTTGTGTAGGTAACACCTGTGAGTGTTCAGGCTCCACCTCAGGGAGTTCCTGAGACTGCTTGTACTCAGCCTGTACTTGGGTGTATATTTGTATATAAGTAACAAAGAGAGTGAGCAGGTTTGACCTGGAGAATGACTTCAAACTTGGGCTTGACTTGCAGTGTAAACATACCTACATACCTTTAGAGGCATTTGAAGAAACAGCAGCCTGTCCTTAGGATGTCTTGAGAAACTGCAGAAACATGTACCAACCCTAGATGCAAACCTTAACAAATGATGGCTAAATACTTTCAAAGTCATTTGTGTGGTATGCGAGGGATGTGTTACAGTTGAGGTTAGACTGATAAAAGATGATTTAAGAGCAATGGCTATGTATTCAAGTTGTTATTCCATAAAATATTTAGGGCTGGATAGGAACAGACTGAAATGCCTAAAGGTGCAAATATATATTCATTTTGATAACTTGGACAGTGCAAAAAAAAACCCAAACCCCAACATCCCATCTCCATCTACAGGAGTTTAGCTGTCTCTGTAAATCTGGGCCCTCAGATATTCCAGAAATGAGAGGTGTATAAATGTCCTGCAAACCGACAGCTAGCTAGATAAGTGAAGATGGGAGAATTGGGAAAAATTTGACGCAGCCCAATAGTGGAATTGTAGTCATGAATATTTGTCATTACTGTGTTCTCCTTAGCAAGCCAGATGTAGCAAGAGCATCACTATGATGTCCTGGCAGGTTATCAATGACAAAAGATACTGTGTTATGAGAGCTGTACTAAAAGTATTGAAAAATGCTGGGGTAAAAAAACAAAATACAGAAGAGACAAAAGAAGAAAGGAAAACTTCTGAAAATATGTTTTTTCCTCTTTTTGAAAGTTGCTTTTTCAACTCTAACGTTTCTTGAATGACAAAACTACTGATTTCCTATCTATGTATTAATTTTCTCTAGCAGTGTTCTAGGGCACTACAGCTAGCATGCATCATCTTGTGTAAAAAAACCCCAGACCACTAGGGAATTCAAGAAAAGCACCTGCATTTTAATTTCTTTAAAGCAAGGAAAGTTACTGCATTTGGGGATTTTGCCTCAGATTTCTTTCTTGTGTAAGAAGCCAACATAAGAGCAGGAACCAAAATGTTCATATTTTTATGTTGGAATATATCCATTCATGTTTGTACTGTATTTCAAAGGTGAAAGAATACTGAAGTCTCATTTAGACATCATTTAACTAACAGTATCTTCATTAAGTGTTATAAAAATAGGAATTGCAAAAAAGGCAGTGACTGCAGCCGTGGAAGGGTGTTCTTAAGAGTCTTCTACAGATACCTTCCACTAAGGCAACGACAGAAGAAGGATAAACTGTTTCTACCTCAGTTTTGGTTAGCATATGCACCTCTTCTTGTGCACATAAATAGTTTGAAAATAACCAGCAGATAGCTCCCAGGCAGCAAAGATGCAGATGCCAACATCCAGCAGCTATGATGTGAGAAACCAGCGTGGAATATTTATCTTCATTTTGAATACTGCATGTGTAGAGCAGTACCTAGGTAATTCACTTTGCAAAAATGTGAAATGATCTGCCTTCTCTTACAATTTGCCTGTATAAGGAGGTCACAGCCATTTCATTACTTTTACAGTTTACGTATGAGGTAGTCATAATATTACTGCAGTCATGTAGGACGGTTTTGTGAGGGCGAGGATGTATCTGTACGAAGAGATTTAAGTGCTTGTGCATAGTTTTACACTTGTGCAGGTAAATGGGTCTCATTTCAACTTGGAACTGCAGAATAGTTAATGAGATTTTCACAAGTACAGATGACTCAGTTCAACTGGAAACATTTTCTGATTTCTTTTTTTTTTTTTAATGTTCCATTTCATTGTGTGTAAGTGCTGCTGAAGGAGCATTGTGTAGGTGGAATTACTTAAAGGTTAGTAAGGGTGATGTCACCTAATGGGAGTAATTGTTTGGACTCAACAGGATAGCTAAGCAGTAAAATATGTCTGATTTCTTTCTTCACGCAAAACTGATGTGAGAAAGTTCCCAAATAAAGAATAGTTCACATGACACATGGAGAAGATTAATGATAAGTGAACAGTCCTGAGATAAGCGAACCAATTTTATATATGTACAAAACAAACGCCAAACAATCTTGTTTATCCACCCTCACTCAAATTGATCACTATTTACTCTCAGGAATAATTGCATTAAGGTGTGGTTTTTGTTGTGTTTTTTTTTTTCCCATAATCACAGGGATTAAAATGTTTTCAATTCATTGGTGGCCTAACTCACTGGTAAAAAAGCGAGCATATGGTGATTCTCTGAGAAAGACCTTCAGAGAATATTTGACCTTTCCTTGTGAGTTTGTAACCACTTTGCTGCTATAAGCATTGCTCTTTTTATGTGTCAGTATGAATTTTAAGAGAGACATCCATGGATCAAGTCCCAAACAAGTGTTTGTTTGGGGACATATACACACATAATGGGGATGGGTTCTCTTCTCTTTACTGAAGGGTTAAGTACAAGGGGAGAGAAGAAGGACAGAAAGACTGGAGAGAACAAAGGAGACAACTGAGTTGAAAAAAGGGGAAGGGGAGAGGTAGATGAAAAAGAAGACATGAGTATGAAGGAAGGAAAATGGTCTGAGAAGAAGGAACTGAGAAGCCTCAAGGGAAGTAATCTTTGACACTGAGAAAGTTGTCATTTTCAGTATGATTATTCTGAGACTGGTATCTGAGGCTTAGAGAGTCTCAAGAGCGTGAGCCGAGATGTGCCTGTGGTTGGGTTTCTCATGAGGGGCGCGTGTTATTGTGTGCAAGACACTGCCCTCAGCTGGGTGAAATGTACGTCAGAGGTGTATGGGTTGTACCAAATGTGCATCTTGAACTACTGGAAATCACTCATTGCCACATTTCCTGAATAATCTAAAAATGACTGACTGGAAAAAAATAACACACTCTCATACAGAATTGAATAAAATCTCTCAGTGAAAGTAATCTTATGTAGGCTGTGGAAATGAGAAAAGGAGAAAAAACCTCCCAAACTAGCTTCAGTTAAGAAAATATAGTTTTCTTTTTTACAAATTCAAATATAAATTTTCTTTATTCTTGATAAAGCTGAATTCTGTTCCCAGAAACTGTGCTATTAAGGTGAGCTGACGTTACACCAGCTACTACTTCGCTCCGTGTCAAAGGCTTATGTCTCTGAGGTACTCTGACAGCAGCCTGGGGCTTTTACGTGGGACTAAAATGATAGGTGACATCTTTGTTTCAGGGAACCAGAGCAGAGAGATAGAATGTTGAATGCATCTATGCGAAGTTACACAAAATCTGTAAACTTTTAGCAGTCCAATGGATGAGTACTTTTTGACAGGACAAGAAGAGAGTGGCTTTGGCAAAATTCTATTTAGGATGTGCAACTTTTCACCAAGGCTTAATTGTCAAATTGATGGAGATATCTCTGCTGCTTTCCTCACCATGTTTTCCCACTGAGGTTTTGTGATTCAGCACAGAAAATCTAAAAGCTATTGACATAAGGCCACTGTTTGCAGAATCATTTCCTTAGGTATAATCGATGATGCAGTCATGCTCACGCTCTCAATTCACACATGGCAACTGAGGTGGTAGAGTAACAGCAAAGCTGAGGTATACGAAGATTGATCTTTTTCTGCTCTTTGCTCTTCATTTTTGAATTACCTATGTTGATACGCTTGGCTGCTGGCATCTACCTATGTCTTAGAGTGGAAGTGAGAGGGACAATGCAGATCAGCACACCTCTGGAGAAAAGAGGTGAGGGATTGCATTTCAGCAGACCTGAACCATTTCACTGGTCTGGGGTACAATAAAGTAACATCCAGTTTGCTCCATCCCTGTGACCTGTTCTCCCTGGCATGGCTGCTCCGTATTCCGGTATAGCTCTAAGTGGTACCTTACCCTCGCTCATGGTTTTTGCGTGTACCTACCTCTGTGTGACTTTGAACTAATTTTTATTTTCCCCAAGATGCCTATACACTAACAAGGTAATATATAAGATCATTTGCTTTAGAAAGAACCAGGTCTTTATCCTTTATTTTATTTTTTTTGTGAGCCCTTCACTAACCTACTGCTTCCTATAACTGGTGAGGTTTTTCTTTTATGATCATAGTTTACCAGGTGCCTAAAAAGCTAGTGATATATTGCAAAAATGAGTTTTCTTCTTGAAGTCACAGAGTACTCACCATGATTTAAAGCAAAATAGCTTCCCCCTATTTCCCTTAACTGTTTCGATTTTTAAGACTTAATTTTTTTTGTTTGTTTTTAAACTCTTGGGAATTTAAGGTTTATGTGGCATGGGTAAATGGGAGTTAGAAGTCCTAGTAACCAGAGGAGAAGGTGTCCAGTTATTTTTTGTTTCTGACAGTACTGGTGGGAATTCTCTCTCCTGCTTGTCGTAAAAGGTCTTTTGTGCAGTTCCCCCCTTTCTTTAGGCTTTAATCCAGCAAAACACTTTCAGCACACAAGTGGTCTCATTTGCTTTCAGTGACAATATTCACAGACTTAACATAAAGCATGTGTTGGAGTGCTTTGCTGGGTCAGGGCCTGCTTTACTTGAGCTGTGTATCAAGTCTGCATGTACGTTATTCTAGAAGTTTCATAACTCCGCAGTATCAATTCTTCATTGTACTTAATATTTTCATACAATACATGTTTATAGAAGAGCACAGATTAACTGAAACCCATGTGGACAGAAACACAGATGTGCACCTAGCTGTGCTCATTAGAGCTAGGGTATTCAGGGAAGTCATTTCTTATACAGCCATGTATGCAAAGAAAAAAGCTTTGCTTTTTTTTTTCCCCCCAATTCCTTGTGTTTCATTTTGAAATTTCAGAATGATGACTTAGAGAAATGGTCAATAAAGTAATTAAAATAGCCAAGCTTTGCCTACCCATGGCATAGTGAGTAACGATGAATTTCCCACTGAAAGCACCAGTGGATACTAACATTACTTCAAAGTGATCCCTGGTTTACTCAGGTCTCAGCATATGTCCATTTAATTATTTTTTTTTTTTGGAAGTTGGCCTAGCTTCACATAGAGTCAAGAAAAGAACTTTTAGATGAAAAGAAAGGTTTGGGCAGCCCTCAGTTTTTGTCAATAGTAAGGTAAGGGCATCCCTCACGTAACTGGATTACCTCTCTTTGTGCAACCTTTGGAGCTTTGCCTATATGGGGCAGAGTTAATGTAGGGCAGCTTTCGGCAGCCACAGTAGCCCAGCCTCCCGTCAGGTTTCTGCATTGCAAAGACCTACAGCTGTCACTGCCTCCTCAGTCTATCGTATCCATCTGTACACACCATGAGGGCGTAGCCCAAGGTTGTTTATCCTGAGACATGCTAAAAGTATGTCTACGCTGCAGATTCTGCTTTAAGATAAGGTGAGTAGCAGAGGTACTGGGAGCCACCTACCAAGAAGTGATAGACCTATAGCTCTTCCCACTTAGCTGTTGGTAGGAACTGTTCAGCTGAAAGCTGTCTCGTGTATGTCTTTGCCACACTGCAATCATAAGAGCAATTTCCCTACATGCTGGGAACAAAACAGAGATTAATCTTGCGCTTAGAAGATAACAAATTAAGGGTCCATGTGACACAGATAAGGAATTGGTCTCAAAGCCAAGTGTCCCCTGAGTCATTTGAAAAGGTAACTCATGCTGATTCCACCTTCTATTTTTGCCATTCGGTCCTCTATGGATAATCTTATAATAAGAATTGACGGCTCTGGCATGACATTTGGGAGATCTCAGATCTGAAAACAGTTAACTGCAAATAGTTAACTCTGAGAAAGAGGCTTGACATGCAATTTCAGTTAGACGGCAAACCCTCACAATCTCAACCCTCCCCGAAATCCTGGACACAGAGTGGATTTTGATCCTGTGTGTATTGCTGACTGCATTTTGAAGCAACACTTAGAAAAAAAGCACCTTTTCCCATTTGAAAAAAACCCAAAACATCTTGTAAATGGTTAGACAGCAATTGTCCTAAAAGTTTTAGTTTTCTATTTTATCAACAAACATTCTTTCTACATAATTTTGGTTTTCAATTGAGAGCTTTGCTGAAACTCAAACCTGAAAATTCTATTCCAGTTCTCAGTGCTGTAGATATTTTGATTTTGATAGTGCATGTTTCAGTGGGCACAGTTTCTCAGTGGAGAAGTCTTCATCTCTGTTTTGCACATTTGAAGAAATACTTTGACCTCGCTATTTCCAAAATGGAAAATTCAGTTTTAAAATGGGTTTTATTTTCCTTGAAATTGCCTATACAAGATGAGATGGATTTTAAAAAAAAAATTATGTCTTAACGTCTCATTTAAAGCTGGGACCCTCCCCTGCATAATGACAGTGCAGCTGTGGTGTCTTGTTCTGTACGAAACTGAAATAGAATCGGCCTCTCCTTCCCGCAAAACCTCCTGCATTCTCCAGGGCAGCATAATCAGGAGTCTTGCCTCAGCAACCTTCATCAACCACTAAGCCAGCTCTAGTTCTCTTAATATAGAAAGGATGGTGATTTTACATACCACTAGGCACGGTCCTGGTGACCCAGGAGAGGTGATGTGCTGATGACATCTATTGAGACATACACCAAAGTTTCAACAATATGTGTCAGTTAAGGTGATGGGGGAGACAGTTTCAAATTGTGTTACTGTGGTTAAAATTCTAACTTCATTAAATTCATTCTTCCTTGTTAAATTTTTCAGTAGTTGCAGATGCATATGTATTTTTCACTGCTTGTGGTGGTAATAACAGTGTCTAGGTGATCCAAGACAGGATCTTTCTAGTCTTCTTTTCTTGTTCTGTAATGTTAGTATTTTTGGTAGAGAATCATATCTTATTTCTTTGTGCTGGATGAGATGTGGCTGTAAAAGAAGTAGTTTTTTAAATGTGGTTTGCAAGGGCCTTTAGCATCTTTCTGAACTGCAGATATCTATGTTTTCTTTCTCAATCAAAATAACAAATCCGTTCCAAAATTTTATTTCTACTGGTATCTCTCAGAATGGGACAAGCCTTGTGAGGGTGGAAGCACCATAATAAGACTGAGTTAAGCTGTGTATTTAAGGTGATCAATGCATTGCACACTTAGCCAAAAAGTAGTGTGAGGAATGATGGAAGATGCTAGTGCAAGATTGAGCTGGGGAGGGTGTGCAAGACACTTGGATTTTGTGGAAAAAGCAATCTTGACCTTTGTCAAGGTAAAGAAAGTGGTATGTTAGCTTATGCATTTTAATCGATGACTTTTTAAACAGCATTTTGTGTTTGTCTCAGATGTGGTTGTGAAGTTTTCATATTAGAATGTGTTAGGTAGCTGACCGTTGTCTGTTAAACGTATCTCAAAGATGTTAAACCTTATCTCTGTTTTAAGACAAAAGTAAAAATATACCTCCTTTCAGTTCCAGCCCAGCTAGCTGGAGATGTTTTTTGCCTCGGGCTTCTCATCATTACCCACAAGATGAGGAATTACTGCCTCTAGCCCAGTGATTAATTTCAGCACTCCCTGAACCGCACATTAGGGAACATTAGCCAAGTTTTCGCAAACCACCCAATTAACATTTTAAGTTAACCTGCTGTTTTTTTCTGAGGTGGATTAGGGAGAGCTCCTGTGAAGCAGGTCTCCCAGCAGAACGGTGTGTGTTTGTGTGACACGCATTTTGTAACTTTGGGGGAGTGATTTCCAGCGGAGGGTAATAACAAATAGGAAATAGCAGGGAAAAGAAGATATGTTTTTCAATCAGTGCTGCTATGTGAAGAGTGACCAAATGTCTGCAGTCCACAGGCCCCTTGATCTGTGGGAGAAGGGAGATCAGAGGTGCCGGGGACAGGGACATGATGTGTAGGAAGGCAACATATTTATATTTATTTGTGAGGGCTTTTTTTGCATGATCTCTGTCCTGCACTCACGTAAGTGTGCCATTTTCCACGTGCTTCTGTCTTGAAGTGTGCATCCTGTCTCTTTATCTTACTGAGCCTTGTGTCTGTTGCTAGCTGAAGAAGCAGCTTTTTCTCGCTAACGGTCCCCACATGATTGCTGCCTTCTCTAAATCACCCCCAGAAGGTGTTTATGAGAATTTTGCTTCTGCTGTTCTTCTTCTCTCCTCTATACATCACCCCAACTATATCTGCGTTGGGAGTCTAATGATCTAAAGCCAGATGTTTGAAACATAGATAATAAGACAGAAGGATGTTTATGCCTGGGGAAAACAGGGATATATCTTTTTTTAATATATACATTTTCTCTTACTCATACAACTCCTGCCACTTTAAAGTGGGAAGTGTATTCACTTTTAAAGAGAATAGCAGCTCTCCCATTGGGTATGCCTGCGAAGGACTGTAAATCATTTATGTCACTCTTCATACTTTAACCATTCTACTGTTATTTTATTCTGAGATCAAGGGATGTGCTGGGACAAAAAAAAAATCACATTGCCTATTTAAAGAGGATCTGAGAAACAAATGCATTCCCAGTTGTCACGGCACAACCCCTGGTTGTCTGAAAGTGAGAAAGACTGAGTGGAGAGACAAATACAGGGGAAGAAAGTAAGCCTCCTACACCTGATTTTCACTTTCCTTGAGTCAGATAGATGAAAACCATCCCCATGACATGTCTAAATCATATCTGATCTAGTTAAAGCTTTGAAGAGTTGATACTGTAGTGTTAATGCTAACCTCACTGACAGAATCTTTCCTGCAGTTGACATGAGCAAATATATCAAGAGGAAGATAAATTAATCACTCTGGTGAGCTTCATTAGTACCAGCATGAGGAAAAATGAGATTGCATCTCCCATGCTAACCAGGAATCCTCTACACTGCTCCTACAAAGGGTTGTGCCTGAGGGAAGAATGGCTAAGAATGAAGAAAGTGGATCTGGGGAGTGGAAAATTGTTGATATGATGTGAATTCACGAGGGAATAATTAATGGGACAGATGACTGAATCCTCTATTCTTGAAATAAAATACGTTTGCTCTGTGAATTCACCAAAGAGCATGACACTGTGATTCTTCTGATTCAAGTAACATTTCACCTAAAAGATCAAGATAAACTTGTGAGAACTTCTGGAAACAATGGAAGTTCTTGGAAGAAGTTTGAGCCCAGAACTTTTCTCAAATGGCCTGTAAAGATCCGGTCACTGCTGTATTTGCACTCTATAGAGTACAATCTGATAGGGAAGTCAGAAGGGAGGGCTCCCAATAACTTGTATGGTTTCTATACAAGACCTATCTAGTGTTTTCTACGCAAAGCATTTCACAAAGGTGCTGCTCTACTTACTTTACAAAAAAAAAGGGGTGCTAAAACATACCAGCCAAGTGGCTCTGGGCCTGGAAAGCAAGTTGATAGCAGACTGAAAAGAGAAAATCTTGTTTCCGGATACCCTGTGTAGTTGCTGGTCTGCTTGGCTTGGCACACCAACCTTTTTCTCTTTCCTTATGTCAGCATGTTGCTCTTAGCCTCCAGAAGGCAGAGTTCCACAGTGGTGGGTGGTAACGGAGGCTTTACTGCAGTACAGGCTTTTTTCTCATTTTTTCAAGATCCTGGTGAAATGCATTCCTATTATTTTGGCTCTATATCTTTAGTTCCCTCATCTGTAGCATCTTCTGAATCTCTCTTATTCTGAAGGAAACGTTATTATTGAAGCCACAAATAAAACACATGCTGGGTCACTAGGCACTTGTAGGAAAAAGTGGAGACTTGCATATTACGTATGGGAGAGATAATAGAGGCTGTAGCACGGACAGCAGTAGATATATGGTTGGGGGAACTACAGATGCTTGCTGGATGCGAAAGCAGTGAAAGATGATGACTGCCTAGAAAAGCAAAAGCAATCACGTAGGAGCCATTTACCAAATAGTAAGAAGTAGGATTTGTGAATTGTCATGCTTTTTACCTTAATGACAGTTTTAGAGCTTTGTTGGGAGGGGAGGAAGAAGCTATAAATTGAAATGAATACGATCATCAGTCAAAACGTTTAAGTGAAGAACAATATACAGCGGTCTCTTTGAATCATCAAGGAAATGTAATGGACTGGCTTTTCCTTTATGACTAAGGAGTTGTAAGTCATGACTGCCAAGTGAGAAACAGCTTATTGGTCTTCGTTGAAAACTGGAAACAAAAAGTTAACCACATGTATTAACCTTTTTATATTCTTGGGATATTAATGCTTAATATCGTGTATTAGTTCAGTTGCCCAGAGCTCTCAGGGCCTGCTGACTTTTTTAGCTTATAGAATGAGTTGGTTTAATGATCAATATTGAGGAAGGTCTTATCATAAACAGTACGGAGTGTTCAGCATGGAAACACAAACCCAGCACACACAACTGTGACTGTCTTTAGGTTAGCTGAAAAGGCCCCATTTTGTTCCAGGTCTGGAGGGATCTCTGGGTGCAGTGTCTTTGGGACAGTCAGTTTAAGCCCCGAAATCTGAACTCTTCACTCTGTGACTGTGTTTCTAGGCTGACGATCTGCTTTTCAAAGTAGACGTCTCCCAAATTTTCTTCTGTGGGTATTGGTAGCATCCGCAGTTCACACACTGGTGAAGTAGAGGACTTCTTGCTCCACTAGGAGATTTGCCAAGCTTCTAGCTTCTTGTTGTAAATTGGGTATTAACGCCTTGTGCCACCCACCCACAATGAAGTCACATACCCACATGCAGAGTCTGAAGCAGTGTTTATTGATACACACTCTAAGGAGAGAGCTGTATTGCTATTGCGCACTTCTCTCTGCTAAACTTGTACTGGGTTTTCCAGTCATGCCCAGGTGTAAGCCTGTGGTCTGGGCCGCATGGAGCAGGAGCTATCCTCCACCACCTGTTGGTGAAACAGAGAGAAGAAAGGTTATGTGTGATCTGTTAGCTGAAGTAGCACCTCCCATACATTTCAGACATATGGATGAATAAATTGTGACTAATGTTAATTCTGTTGTGTGATATCAGAGGTCACGTAATTGCACTGAGAGCATTGTGAGCGAAGATATGTGTGTTGTTATCTCAGTTATGTGTTGTAAAGCATCAAGGGTGAGCCATGTGTGGTACTGATTATTAGCTGTGGTATTACCTGTATACCAGGATTGCAAATGCTGATGTGCCTTCTTGTTGATAGTGATCGGAATCCGGATCAGGTTTCTTCTTTATCCCTGCTACAAGAAGTTTTGCTCAGGAGCATGAAAACCTGGCTCTACTGCTGTTAAAGCTGATGAGACGTCCGGAAGCATATCTAGAAAAGTTTGCTGAAGGACTATGTGAAGGCAACATTCACAAGAGTAGTGAAGTAGGACAAGATGAAAGAATTTAAAGGAGACATCTTGTTACCTACTACAGAGAGAACTGACTCACGTCTTATGACTGATGTGGCACAAATGTCCCAGAAACGCAGGACAAGACCTTCTTTGAGAGGCTGGGTGTGGACCTGTCTGAGTTGCTTGGATGTTGCCAGTGTTTGCCAACAAACTGTAAGGTGCTTGGCAAAGACAGGACACAGTGAAGGGGGAACAGTAGCAAATGAAAAAGGTGTTTGCCTTTGTGAAGTGACCAAAGACTCATGAGGAAACCAAAGCAAGGGAATACAGACAGGAATACTTGAAAAGCAGGTATTTGGTGTTCATTGGTATTGAGACTTAAAAAAGAAGATAGTGGTTTTGGGGTTTTCCACCATCAGGTAGCCTTTCTGCCCCCTGCCTTCCTATCTTTTTTAAATAAAACAGCTTTTCTTCTTTTATATACACACTTAGTATTCACAAAAGGGAAAGCAGTATGTGCTTAGAGTGGCTAGGGAAGCTGTTTGCATTTTCCTACGTTCCTGATGTTAGTCAATGTTTGGAGGAGCCATTCTTGAGGCTGTAGAGGAGCCTATATTTGAACACAGAGCTTTCTGCCAAATATATCAGGCAGAAAGGTTACCAATACATTTAGTTTTGGATGCAAGAACCTGCTCGAGGCTGAAATGTTGACATTTTGTATCTTTGCATGTGGTGTGCTTGCAGCCCTGTGTATACATGTTATGCTGGTAAATATTTCTTCGTTCGCTGTCCTGGAGACTAAAATTCTTTAGCTGTAGAATGGGGAGAATTAGCAATAGCAGTGCACTCTTCTGTTCCAGCAGTGATAAACATTTGACTGTCATTATGTTCAGCTTGGACTGTTTTGTAAATATTTTGAGCTCTCCATGTGCGGGTTGTCATCACTCTAGCAATCTAGCTTCATTTTGCAAACTTTTATCCATAAAATTAAACCAACAAGCCTTAATGGGACAAAATGTGTGAGGAAAGGGTACCGACAGGCATAGCTGAAGAAATGGGCCCTTAGAGAATGCTGTAGTATTTAGAGTCTGAGATAATAAATGTCTCACTAATAGGTAGCAGTGTGTTATGAAAGCTACAGCACCATTGTTGGAATACTGGGCTATGTGCTACAGACTTGGTGGGTCATACACTCGCAACAAACGTATGCCTTTCAGATGGATTCAAACTACGTTTTGACAGACTTTAAGTATTTCAATTGTCATAGTTTTTCTTTAAAATTATATGTCAGGCAACTAGTATGAAGCTGTCATATTCCTGACAGGAATAAAATCTCTCCATTTGTATTCGAAGCTTACAGTGCCTGTCCTGGTACTATGAGAAGATACAAACACAACAGTCAAAACCATCTGTTACTCCTAGTGGATTAAAAAGCACCTGCTCTAAATACACACCTTTTACAAGGTTAGATTTCAGCCTAATTTGAAAGTTTTTAAAAAATTCAAAGCTAAGGGTTTTACTGAGGCTTAGGTTTATGCCTTACAAAAAGTACATAACTGAGGTTAAGTTTTCACGGCTAAGCTCTAAAGCGTCAGAAAAACATCCCAAAAGCTTCATAAATTGGAATAGATCTGTTGCCTGCTGAAACCAGGTGAACGATAGACTCATTCACAAATGTGATCCTACACATTTTACATTTCAAGGACCAGTAGAAGAGTCTAAGTTGACTGGATCAACTGTTCTGCCACAAATAATTCAGCTGCCTGCGATAGAGGCCGGGGATGGTAGGTCTCTATAGTGAGGCCTCATCTGTGGAGTGCTTTCCCTGAGGGGCCCAATCAGATCCCACAGGAGCTGTGTTCAAACTGGTAAGTCATTCCATCCCAGGCCTTGCCATTGTTAGTCCTTGATCATTTCAACTGTCCTTCTGCACAGATGGGTGAGGGACTTATTGGGGACCTGAGGGGGCAGGATGGGAATGGTGGTGCCCATGTGCTGGACATGGATCATTAAAGTCAGCATTAGCAGATTATGTAGGGCTCAGGTGTCTTCTTGGCAGGATATACCAAGTAAATTATTTATACAAATCAAGAGTCATCCAAGGCAATTAGCAGCCATAGAGTGAAGTATGGTGTGTGCTGGGCTGTCTTCCTCCCCGGGTTACAGAGCCAAACTCTTGTAAGCAAAGGGGTGTAAGTGGGTCAGTTGCTTACTGGTCCTGCCAAATCAGAAATCGTACTTTTGGCTCAGTAGGAACAAATTGGTTGTGACTGGAATCATCCTTCCCACCCCTGCTCTAGTGTATTCCCTTGCATATACTGATCCCTAGACGATGTAAATTAACACAGCTTCTCTGATAGCAACGCCCTTCGGCTGTGCTGTTAGCATGGCTATGCATGGATTAATGGCATCTGCATGTCTCCTGCATGGTCGTCATTGTATGCAGCGATGGGGAACAAGGATATCCTGGATTATGGAACCTTTGATATTCTTGTTTCCGAATGAAGAGGGGTTTATGTAAACCAGCTTTGGTGTCTTTGTACTATTCATTGCGCTTCCATCCGGAAAGGTTTATGGGCACAAACGCCTGGAGGCAGTTTGCATCCTTGAACAGGATAGTTATGCAGAGATGGGGCTGCACGTGTGGTAAGCAGCCTTGTGTGTGCTGAGGAGTGCTGGCGAGTGTGTTGTATGAACAGCTGTGTAGAATCGGCTCAGAACCAACTCTGAACTTGAGCTGGCTCCAGACAGAGCAACATAGTGTGTCTGCACTGCGCTCCACGCGTTTACAGGTGTATTACCACGTGAACATAACCGTACTGCTTCCACACCTGCACCAGCTCTGCATGCAGTTAGGGCCACATAAACACAATTTGGTGCCTGAAGTAATAAACCATATTGGACATAAACTGCCTCAGTGGGCTCTGCATCCTCAGCAGTCTCTGTTTCCATATGCACAGGGTTCTGGTACATGCCTTTGAAGCACTAAATCTGTGTCCGCATCAGATAATTGCACAAGTGCAATCATATCAGTCAATGTGCAGCTCTGTAACCACAGTCTGTTCAGCTTCCAAATGTGGAACAGGCCTTTAGGTACATGTATTTAGTTTTATTTTTGCTGCTGTGCTCCCTGGTGTCCTGGTCAAGACTTAGGCTGAAAGCAGAAGGCTCTGCTGTATGGGAGAGGGAAGAGGATAAAGAACAGCTGCTTCCAAGAGCCATTTTTAAAAGTCCAATTTAAAGCAAAACTTTTCCAAAGCACACTTCAGCCTTTTTCCTCTGTGAGAAGAGTGCTTTACTCCCTGTGCATCATACGTGAGCAAAATGGGTGTATTTTTTTCTGGCAGAAAGGTAGTTGTTTTCTTTGAGGTTTTTGTGTCCTGTGTGCATTTAACTGCTGCGTGGAATGACGTGAAAGGGGCTTTTTCTGGGTCTGTCTCTTGTCTCAGTCAAAGGGCTGCTAGAGTTTTAGGCTGCCTGTATTATCTGAGCAGTGATTTTATGTCACTAAATAACAAGCTATTAGCACAACCTTGCCACTGGGGTTTGTCACACTTTGTGTGTCAGTGTGTACATGTCCTTTTATGCTAAGTCTCATCTCTCCCAGCCTATAGTCTGGTCATTTAAAGCAAAGTTCGCAAACAGCATAATAATGCTGGAAATCACAAAAGAGGGAGCTAATGGCTGCAGCTGCTATTGTAAACCTGATTTCCACAGGCTCAGCAGGGCTTGGCATATCGAAGGCAAGTTCAGTAAAAGGGGCCCTGCTGCTGCAGCTGTGCCTGAGCAGTTGGATTTTTTTTTTGTCAGCCTCGAATAGAAGCTGGGCTGTGGAAGTTCCTGACCGCCTCCTACAATGCCCTGAGTGGCCTCGACCCCAGCGGGAGCCTTACATGCTACAGCTTCCCTGAATTAAATATAGGGTGTTGCTATACAGGAGGTCAGTATAAGCTCAGGCTCCAGGTGAGCACTGAGGAAGTTTCGGGGGGAGACACTCTGTGGTTTGCCCTCTAAAAGAGGACAACACAGCCCCAAAGAGGAGAATGGAGGCATTAGTTTAATACCTAGCTCTGTACTTCTATGAGAGCTGAAGAAGTCCTCCTCGTAAATGAAAGGTATCCTGTGCCAGCTCAGAATTGATAGTGTCCTCCTTATGGCTTATTTCAAGCCTGGGATTTTCATAATGGAAGAAGAACATAAGGCCTTGTACTCCGTATGTTTTCTGTACTTAAAGATGTTTCTTCTGAGTATCCACTACTGGTTTCCACTCAGTAATTCTCCTTTTTGTGTGTAATCTCCCTTGATGCCTTCTATTCACTGTCAGGGCTAGGGCTGGGTTCAGGCTCTGAGTTCCTTCAAGGAAGACACAGAGTGGACCATGTAAGGATCAAGCAGTTTTCCTTTATCCTCTCCTGTCCCTCTTCTCCCAAGTTATTGCCATGCACTCCACATAATGTGAGAGAGAAGGGTCTGTGCAGTCCCAATGTATATGCATCTCCTCCCTAAATTAATATTTAAGTTTTTTGGAAGCACCTGTGACACTGAAAATAGAGGCTTAGGTCATCTCCAATAATGTCTTGCATTTTTGTGCGAATACAGTGTTTTATTCTTGTATAGATGCTCACTGTGCTGTGACATTGTGCATGTTGAAGAGGCAGATTTTGTTGAGACATTTTGGCAGCCAGAAGCCAGCACTCCATGGGCTCTGTTTGTGTGGATTAGGACATGCTGGTGGTTTTCCTCTTTTCTGGTCTGCTTAGCTTTCAAAATGTAATGCAGTGCATTTGTATATCAGACATACCAACGGGGGGGCCATCTAGCACTCCTTGCTAGATCTTTTAGGCCCAGTCTTGTAGTCTACCTGTATAAAAAAAATTACATTTATGCAGGGGTTTTTTTGTGTGTCTGATAAGTTTAGAGCTTTCTCTCCTCATTTCAGGCAAATTTGAAATGATCTTAAAGATAATTAAGTACTTATAAACTGGCATCAGGGAAGACAAAATCTATCCAAATGCTGGTTATACTGTGGGAAATGAGAGGAAAACTTGGCAATTGCATAAGCTAACTAATCAATTAGCACATACACACTGCCTTGCCAATATGCATGCATGTATCTACAGATAAGCCACAGCATGTGGCATTTCTTGCCTAGTGAATATGATATGACATATGAGGCTCAGTTTATTGCAGTAGGGGAGAAGGAACCCCAAACAGAAGGTGCAAACCTGTAGGAAGTAGGTAAGGATGTTTACATGTTTAAAAGATTATTTTTTTTTGGTGAAAATGTTTTAGTTGTTCTATAGCAAGAATGTGAATTACACAGCAGAACCTGTGTGTGGTTCTTATGGCCCATGTTGTGTGTTACTTGGATACCTCACAACTTGTACGCTTTTGTCTTGGTCACACATTTTGCCCTTCCTTGCATCGCTGGTGTAAGCATTATCCTTCTAACACATCAATACCTATAAGCCCAGTCTGTATAGTTCAAAAACATTAAAATTGCAGAATTTAAATACTTCTGAAACTCTGTCCTTATGTGACTTTCTCAGGGTCTCATAGGAAGTCTTCTGTAGGGGAGGGACAGAAGCTGATTCTGTTGAGTTGCAGGGGAGCACTTACATATGCCAAAAGCACGGGCTGCGTTTGCCAGCACAGAGCCAAGGAGGCTGGCAGGGGTTTGCTTCGCTTGGTGTCTGAGCCCTACTGGATCCCTCTTGCATAACAAAACCTGCCCCGTTGCCCAGTTCATGCCAGAGCCTCCTTAACGCCGTTGCTCCTCATGCAGAAAATGAACAACAGTTACCCAACTCTGCTAGTGACACATCCTCCTGTCTGCAGGTAGCAAGGTGGAGTAACGGCATCGCTCCACTCCACATCCTAAGGACTTACACTTGAGGCATTAACTCATTTCCACAGAGAACTGAGTGCTTTCAGTTCTCATTAAAGTCAAGTCAACCATCAATGAATCAGACTCTTAGTCCTTGTAGTAAGAGGGCAACCTGAAGTAAGGCAGTGTATGGTGGTGGGGAAGGGAGTGGAGAGTTGTTGTATTTAATCCATAAAGTATTATTTTACTTTCATTGAAAATACAGGTGGGGATTTTTAGAGGGAGGAGGAATGGTTTTTTAGAAAGCACTTTTTCTTTTTTCTCTAAAATCCTTTCTTTTTTTTTTTTTTTTCCCTGTGAAAATTTGGAAATATTTAAAGGAAACCAAACATCTCAAAAACATGTCTATACTGACAAGAAAAAAGATAGTTCTGGTAAAAATCTTCTGCCAGCTCCTACTCACTAACTGCATTTAACATGCATTCTTAATTTAAAAAACTCATCGTTCAAACACTTAAAAAAGTTTTCAGATTTCCTCCCTGAACGTTTTTGTGTCTGACGGTGCTAATGTGATCAAATCAGTTCAGCTCAGCTTCAATTAAGAAGTTGAATGTATTGAGACTCCCAACAAGGCTGTCTGTCAGTAGCACGGGATTATATGATCCCGCCATTTGGCTCCATGTTTGCTCTTGGTGAGGCTGATAATTTCATCACCCTCCCTGAAGTTGCTTTTCATTCTCCGTAAATTCTTTAGTGCCTCTTTAAGCCTCTTGTATTGGAGCACTTTGTCTTCTGAAATGTCCTAGTTTGATCTGTCATTATGGTGGCATGTCACATTCAGTTACTGTATGTGTCTCGCTAGGTGCAATGTAATGCTGGCTGCCAACATAACTAATTGTGAGTGAGTCTTGCTCGTGAGGCAGTTTGCTGAATAACACAGCTGAGAATACTGTTTTCAGAGTATCTTCTCTTTGAACTGTCTTGGCATCAGTGAAACGCTTCGTTATAGAAAGACATAATAGAACCATGGGCTGTATCCAGGCTGGGAAACTTCTGCCCAAACTCCCCACTGTTGCTACCCGTGGTTCGGCTCTCCCGGTGATAGCGACTAAGGGGATAAATGAATAGACTGTTGGTTCCCAGAGCTTTTGGAGTGACACTCACAGTTGTGGCTGCCACAGACTTCTGCTCTGTTCGCGTTTGCCCTCTACAAGCCAGTGTCCCCCTTCTGCTGTCTGAAATGGCTACTGCTTATCTCCCCCAGTCCTTCCCTTCCTCCATGCCTTGCTCCACAGCCCCTGTGATGCTGCCGGTGCTTTTTCTCCCACTCTGCTGCTGTCTCTGGCCAGTGCTGCTGCTGGGATGAAGTGAACAAGCCCAGCAGAGATTGTTCAGCTTGATTTGATGCCTTGCCCGTAGCCCTCGTGTGCTTCGTCAGCTGGGAACTGGTGATGTGAACACAGCTCTGCTTGCAGCTTCCAGCGCAGACATTTCATCCTGTGCCAAGCATGTCAGTGTGACACCCAAATTTAGCATGCCAGTCACTGCTGCTTGCCCTGCTACAGCTGAGGCAGAGAGTGGGAAATTGCGGCAAAAATACTCTATTATGTTCAAAGAGGGATTGATAGTGCCATTAATAAAGCTATTGCTAGCAAATAACACCTCTGTATAGAGAGAGACTAGCATTGCCCTTTACAACCATCTGTCCCTTCTTTGTCTCTCTCCCGCAGTATCTTTTCACTTTTTTCCGTAACATCTATTTGAAACACTTTTGCCTTATTGGTTCCCCAGGCTTATGAAAGTCGAGTTCCCTCTCCAAAGAGAATGAATTACACCTTGCTGTAACCCTGCTGTATAGCATAAAAGGTTTGCAGTTTTAAATTTTAGCTTTCTGAGCCCACCTTTGATAATCTGAATCACTGTGAATGATGTACAGGTAGTTTGAATGTACAAACCATGCCTGATGTAAATCTTGCTCATGTGATCAATCCTCTCTTTTCTGCACAAGAGCGGTATCATAAACAGTGTCGCCACCTGAAGTATCATCCTTAACATCTGAAACAGCAATGCATGAAGTGAAGGTTGTTGTTTGCAGGTGGTCTTCAAAGTTGGGTCATAATGCTAGCTCCATCACTTCTGACACTGTGAGTATGCTAATTTCCCCCCTCTTCCCCAACCCCATACCTTGGGATTATATACAGTAATACACTTTGGATTCCCTTCCTCCCCAGTTTCTCAGCCTGTAGAGTGCTTTTGAAATACATTTCTGAGTGCATTTTCTCTGCAACCGTGGAGGGTAAAAAGAAACTATTTCTAATGGAAATGGAAAATCTTGCCTTATCATTCCCCTATCCTCCCAGGATCTGCAGCCTAAAGAGGAACATTAAATATGCAGTGCTGCGAGGAAACTGGAAGAGCTACAGTTATGTAGTTCATTTCATATTTTAAGGATATTCTCTGCCCTTTTAACAGCTAGATGTAAGGCTGTTAATAAACAAACAAAATCCAGGGGAAGCTGAGGTTTAGAGAAAACTAAAACTTACCATGAAGTTTGGCTATACATACCCCTGTGCTTCCTATGGATGTGTGTCTTCCATTCCCTTCACTGTTTTTCTCCTGGAATACAAGAGTGCTTTTACTTGTAAAGACTTAATTTTCTAAATATTCTTTGGCCCCAAGCACATAGAAATGGATCTGAAAGGGAAGCATGAAGCTTTGAAAAGGGCTTCCTTGAATTTCTGTTACATGAGCTACCAGAGCGAGTTTTCTCAAGAACTTATTACCGAGTACAGACCTGCCTGGGAACTGAGACTTCAATTTGGTTTAGAGTACATGCAAAACACCATGCTCAGTATTGTACATCTGGTTATGGTTTTATGCGGCTATCATTGTCATTTCTGAGTCCTTTCTATGTAAAAGAAAAACAGCA
Organism: Anarhynchus alexandrinus; assembly: GCA_008711295.1. Classification (NCBI taxonomy): domain Eukaryota; kingdom Metazoa; phylum Chordata; class Aves; order Charadriiformes; family Charadriidae; genus Anarhynchus; species Anarhynchus alexandrinus. Next base: position 618,597 of record VUYV01000037.1, on the reverse strand, counting down.
AAGTCACTCAGTACTTGCGAGAGAAGAGAACCATTAGTTGGAAAGAGTTTTGAGCAAGCAGATTTTGACCCTGAAGCCATACAGTTTTAAAAATAGTCTTTCCCGAGTCTTTCAGGAGATGCAACAATAGCTGTGAGGATCAGACTCTAATGGTTTAACTTCCTGTATGTGCCTACACACCAATAAGCTACTTGTTATATCAGTAGTGATAATTCTCAAGGTCATGGGCATTTTCTGCTCTAATCTTAGTCTGCTTTTGCTATCAAAGTGGGATGACAGCTGTGTGCATGTGTGCTGTGAGTGCGAACTGAATTCAAAACACACTGTACAACATTACCTGATTTTCAAGGGCAAAGCTGAAGTTAGATGCTCTCCCAGTTTTCCCTTTTCAGTTAGAAGAAACCAAAAAAAAAAAAAAGATAAAAAAGTGGGGGTGGGGTTAATCAGACAGTTAAGCTTTGTTACTGCATTATTTATTTTCATTAAAACCCTAATACTAACTGCAAATAGCTTTGGAAATGTTTAATTACCTCTTTTATCAAAGGCTGTTTGACACGCAAATGAAGGAAGAACCAAAGTGATGTGCAATACAATTAACAACTGCTACAAATAAACAGGCTTCAGGCTTGGGGGCCTTGGGTGACCTCGACTTTTAACATCCGTATGGTCTTAGATCAGCACAGGCCTATTATGACATTACAGCCTTTTTAAATTTCAATAGATTAACTTGTTCTGTTTGTTTAGGTTTTATGATTTGTTTGAGGATTGTTCTTGCTGGTATGGTTTGAGAATTATTAGGTGGAAAAGCCTTGGGAGTGACAGATGTGACTGGGAGGCATATGATAAGGAGAAGATTTTGCCGTGAGTATTTTTTTTCTTCTCTTTTAGGTGGAATGGCTGTGATCAAAGGTGAGCGAGTGTCACTTAAAAAGAGAGGTTTCCAAATATCTGTTCATATACATTTACTTTACAGAATGCCTGACCCCTTCTCCCTTGCCACCACAGATTTATTTCCTAAAAAGCTTTAGTTCCCAGGAACGAAAGTGTTATAGATACTCCTGCCAACATATATCCATCTGTGAATGCTGGTGTGAATATTTATATGTTTGAATCAGAACATGGGGAGGGCTGCTTGTGGCCTGGGAGTCATTTGGTCAGGAAGCAGATGGCTTCGTGGCTGCAATGAGCACACCAATGCGAGTTACTGGCACCAGTCATGAATGCTTTCTGAGCAACACTCATGATAAATAGTGAATACATTGTGCAGCCTGGAGGAGAAGTATGTTTCTATAAATGAGTTTTTCAGTATCTCTGCATTTGTAAATTTTGCTGTTTCATTGTATCAGTCGCACTGTTGATTGTAAATGGAAAGGCAACCATGGTTTTTGACTACCTAGCCAGGTGTCAGTTAGGTCTGATGCAGCAATATAGCCAATGCCATGTATGTAATTTTTGTTGAGAACATGCTTTAGAATTACAAGAAAAAAAAAAAAAAAATGTTTTGGCCTGTACTTAATGATAGCATTGATAGATTATTCAGGCCATTTCACTAGTTGACTTGTCATGTGTTTTGGTCTTGGGGACCAGAAGTTCAGTTTTCACCGAGAAATGCTGCCTCATATGTGGGACTTGTTGTGTTCTGGCACGTCTTTGTTACCAGTTATGGCAAACTTGACTTTGCTGTTATCAGGGCTTCAGTTGCATTAAACATTTTGCATCATTTGCCTGCATTGCGTGCTATACTTTGACCTCTCCAGGTTTGCACAACCACATAAATATTTCTAGGAACCTTTTAGGTCCATCATCATCATCATCAATAGATTAGTTATAGAGAAAATATTCCTTGTATGTGATTACACTTTTGCTAGAGACTAAGCATAACATTTTTTAATCTAATGTCAGAATAGGGAGAAGACAAAGAAAGAGTTCCCTTTGTTTAAATACATTCTCAGAAGCAAAACAGTTCCCTCTTCTGCTGGATCAGCGGTGGTGTTCCTGGATGTTAAAATGCAAGCATGTCCTTCAGATAAAATATTGTTTTCTTTGTAGGTAGTCATGAAACTCAATGCATCTTTCACAAATTGAAATTGCATAAACATAAAATTACTGTAAAGGAAGAATTGGACCGAAGATGGTATTTTTAGTGAGTATCTTGACTACCATGATTTTATTTTCTCATATAATAATCATGATGGTTATTGGAGCTTACTTACCTTAAGCTGATCTCCATCATTCATTCATCTATAAATTGAGTTTGAATGCAGATTGAGTTCTAGGTGGAGAATTATTTCACACAGCTTTCCCCTTTTGATCTTTTATTCAGTTGAGCTTGTTGGATGCCGTGCTTCCATTTCCAAGGTTTTTCCTTCATCTTTGTCTTTGAATAGAGCACTGAAGAGTGCTTTGATACTTTCTTTCAACCTAAAAATGTTTTTCTTAACCTTTATAATAACTGTTAAGTTTAAGATTGGGGTAACTAATGCTCCATTTGTAATATTATGTGTATGGAGAGTGAAACTATTCTCTGTTTCCTCCAGACAGGCTTGGAGACTGTATTGCTGGGGTGGGGGTAGATGAAAAGTACATACTTACAAGCCCACAGGCAGAGCACTGAAGCAGCCTCCTCCTTCTCCTGTCAATGTCATCATCACTTCCAGAAAGACAACTGCTCTTGTACTTTTCCCAGTGAAAAAGATTTTGTTCACTGGATCTACTCAGAATTTATGGCACAAGCTCTTCCCTTAGGATGCCTGTTAAGTGTCATGCCTAGAAAATATTCTCCAAATTATTCTGGGCATACCTCAGTCCTCAAGTCCTTCAGTGAACCTTACCCCAGAGTCAATGCACTGCATTCAGAAACGTTGTGTCAAGAATAGCCCTGTCGGTATTCTCCTTCCACCTCCTGCTCAGGAGAGGGGCAAAAATTGCCACCATGAAGAGGCTCACTCACACTGGGGAAGAATGCCACAAAGTACTTAAGGCTTTTGTGCATTCAAAATGTTTTGCAGATTGCAGAATCCACCACAACAATCTGGGAAGGGTTTTGTCACTTCAATTTTGCTCTGAGATGATTTGGCCAGGGTTACTCTGTAAAACTGTAACAGAACTGAGATTAGAAAGCTGGATACCTGAGTTATCACCAGGCGATGTAGGAGGGACCTCAATATTTTCCTTCCGTGCAGCTGTAATGATGCCTTTGTGTTGCCCTGAGCTGGCTGCGCTAGAACAGAAAGGTTGTTTTTACTGTCAGATCCTTCCTATCAAAAAGTCCTTAGTTTATCATCTAGCAGTGGTTTGTCTGTTGAGTTCAGTTTTATGATGTCCTCAGTGTGTCCATCCTCTGATGACTTTAAGATATGTATTGCACCGGAATTATATCCCTCTTTGTGGAAATTTCATGTTTCTTCACCCTCCACCTATGGCTGTGATCTTGCACCATTGAGCAATCTACAGAACGGGAGCTCCTTGTCTGCACCTTTAATTATCCTGCCTGATGAAACAGGATCCTGTTATTTAATGACTTTTTTTTTTCCCCTTTTGGTTAACTACAGTCACCAGTATTTTATGAGGCACCCCTCTATCACTGGATTCCTGATTTGAAGAGCTGTAATCCCACAGTCATAACTACTTTATTTTAGCAGGTTTTATACTGGTGTTTCAAGTCATCTGGTTAATAAGCAACAATTGGTATAAAGCACTGAAGACCAATTTCCACGGTACAGTGCTGTGCAATTTATCATAGGAACAGCTATGAAGTGACTGTACTGGCAAGCGACACTGCTTTGTCCCAAAAGAGGCATAATCCAGAGGTCTGGATGCCAAACCAGACCTCCTGCATTCTAGATGTCATAATTTTACACAGCCTTACATACAAATTACATTGGTTAGGAATACACCAACAGTCTTTGATCGTGTCCCAGTTAGAGTGAGTGATTTTTTTCTTGATGGGTACGGTTTCAGACTTTCTGAATCAGTTATGTACAGAATACTTCGATCTGATCTCATGCTCAAGCTTTTGATAGTAACCATAAAGCCTGTCTTTCTGAAGTAAAGTAATGATTTCTTGATGCAATCGGGAAATTATGGATTATCACCTTAATATGCTATGCCAATCATCTGATGAACCGTGTGGTAGTATCATTCCCAAATTGCCCATTTGCTTAGAACACAGCTTTAGTCACCATGTTCCCAAGGAAGACATTGCTTTTCTTCCCTTTCTTTTATTTAAGCTAAAAGTTAAAAGGAGTGTTGGGGAATTTGTTTTGCCTGCTTTGACGTATTTGGTCTGGCTGGGTGGGAGATAACTTTCTTCATAGCATCCTGCATGGTGCTGTGTTTAGGATTTTTGGCTAAAACCATGTTGATAACTCACCAGTGTTTTGGCTATTGCTAAATAGTGTTTGCACATGTCACAGCTTTCTTTTCCCCACTCTAACCCCTCTGCTAGTGAGTAGGCTGGGGGTTGAGAGGGGACACAGCAGGACAGCTGACCTGAATTGGCCAAAAGGATATCCCATACCATGTAACACCATGCTCAGCAATAAAAGTTGGGTAGCGCAAGAAGAAGGTGAGCACTCTTTTTTCCAAGATGTCCGTTGCTCAGAGACTGGCTGGGCATCAGCCTGCTTGTGGGAGGTGGTGAATGATTGCCTTTGCAGAGCTTGTTTATTTCTCCCTTCCTTCAGCTATTAAACTGTCTTTATCTTGACCCATGAGTTTTCTGGCTTTTCCTCTTCCTATTTTGTCCCCCATGCCAATGAGCAGGGTGGGCTGAATGAGACGCTGTGTGGGTGCTTGGCTTCTGACCAGGGTCAACCCACCACAGCTGAAAACTTTTTAAATGAAAACTTTTTAATCCTCCTCTACACGAGAAACTGCCAGCATCGCTCTCCAAGAAGCTCAACTGGCCTCTCTGGTCAGGCCTGTTCCTTGCCCTCCTTTTCCCATTGCCAGGCAGCCCAATGCTTGTCCTATCCCTTCATCTTTCTGATGGCAACATCCTATTCAGCTTCCAGTTTTGAGGAGAGCTGAATGAGCCCTCTATTTACTAGCTACAATGAAATTAACGTTTCCCTAGCTGGATTGGTTGTGGAGTATTTGAACAAAAGTTTTTAAGGGACAGAATGTGACTTGTGGTAGTATAAAAAATAAATTAGTGTTAAGTACTGTGGGGGTGTGGTGGTTCCTGCTTGGCATGTTAGAAGGGCTATAGGCTAGAACTTGATAGCAGTACTCCAGCTATATACCATCTGCATTTCTTTTAATGACAAAAATAATCACCGTTTTTCTGCACTGCTGTCAGAATGCTGAGCCAACACGCCGATCTGGGAGTGTGATCTGGAGTTCTGGGCTAGCAACATCAGCTGTGCTTTTCAGCTGGTTCCAGCAGCAGATTCTGTAATATTGGTGAGGTTTGATCCAGGAAAAGTACAGATGTTGCAGTATGTTGCAAGTACTTTGGCAGTTTGAAAGACTCAGTCCAGTGCTTGGGCCCTTTTCTATTTGTCTTACATGACACTTGTGGCATGGAGCAGAAGCAAAAGTAGGCAATCCAGTGAAAGCAGGGATTTTCCCAATAGAAGCATCTGTACAGTTGGTCAGAACCACTAATAGCTCTTAATATTTACTCTCTTAACAGTTGCACTACCAGTGAGAAAGGATATTCAGCTCCAACAGTGGATCCTTGAACTCAGAGGTTATAGCAGAGGTTAGGGTTCTTAGGGGTCAACAGAGATTTATTAGCATCCTCTTTGCTCTACTTTTTTTCTCTCAGATGTACCGACAAGCCACTTCTAGTCCTCATTGACTCTGAGATGACCTGGTCCAATTTGCTCTGACAGCCACTACAGTAGTAAACTTAGAATCCTATGTTGCTGTTTCGGGGTAAGATTAATGTATAGACTTTAGCTTTCAAGGACATCAGTGAATTGGAGAGGATACCTCAGGTTGTCCTGGGTAAGTCTTACCCTACATTTGCCTGTTATTTGGTTGGTTGTTTTTTTACTGAGCATCAACAGTTATACACAGGTGGTTAAAACACAATTTTATCAGGACTGCTTTAGCAGTGAGGGGAAGAAGCTGGTGGAGTTGTTCCAGCATCTAACCAAACCAGTCACTTAACTGCATTCCACAAGCTTTACATTAACATTGGAAAGTTTACTGTTGTGCTTTCTTAAGACACATGCATATGAGAGTAGAAGAATGACTAGGGGCTAGCCATAAATTCAGCTGTTGCTCTAGTCTTAGTGGTATTAAGCCATAGAGAAAGTATCAGTCTTTTCCCTTGCTAGGCTGTGTTGGTATGTGGCATGTTTTATACGGAAAATCAATGAAATGTATCCGTTACTGTGACCGGCTAGAGAGAGACATAACTTTTGGAGCATCCAGGAATATAAAGACCATAGTACAGGATGTGTGATATAAAATAGTACTGAATGATGATGTTAATATGAATCTTCCGTCATGAAAATAACATGTAAAATTCTGCTGTAAAAAACCTTTCTGAAGTCTGTGCTAGAGAAAACACCTCTTGCCAAATGCAAATGCCTCATTCAGACCTGACCTCCAGAAGTTACAACAAAGCATGGTTCATAATTTCTGCTTGTGTTCCTCTGTGGAATTCATGTGCTTTGATCTTGACCTTGGATTTGCTCTTAAGCTTGCAAACGGTCAAAATACTTAGTGCACAGAAATAGAAAACTCTTTTTGCAATGCCTTTCTTCAAATGCATATATGATTTAAAAAATAAACTCAGAACTTTTAAGTTTACCTGTGTTACAGGCAGAACGATGATTCTTATGAGCCTTTTGCAAGAAACTGAGATCCAACAGGAGATTATGATGACAGGGGGAGTAGGAACTATGTGATCTTTAAGGTCCCTTCCAACCTAACCCATTCTATGATTCTATGATTATTTACCTTACTTCTATTTATCTGTAGCACTACAATGAAACATGGGGAAAATACTTTTATGAAAAGACAGTACTGCTTCCATTTTTGTCAATTAAATAAAAAAAATCATGTAGCTGTATCGCTTGTATCAGCCTGTGACTATGCAGCTTTTTGCACCAACATTGGTGCTGGTGATATCACATTTCTAACTCTACCATTTGTCCTGGTCTCTAGTGACTCCTCAATGCTCTACAGAACGTGGCCACCAAATGTTTGTACAGAGAAAAATGAACAGATTTCTATAACCAAATGTGTGACTTCTCATTCACACTTTCTATGAAATCACATAGTTTTGGGCTCCCCTATCTCTTCTTCCCCTTGAATCCAATTTCTCAAGTCTTGAGTGTCTTAGGAAATAATTTCAAAATTCTTCTGTAATCCTAACATAGTGTTCTTTCAATTTGTCTCAAGTATTCAGATTTTTTATTCAGGGCAGTCTATAATAACTTGTGTCAGCACAGCATTACAAGAGAGCTCTGTAATTACTTTAGGGATCGGTGAAGGATGACCAAGTATGTTGATACATGCACTGTACTTCCTCTTCAGCAATAGAAAAATCAGAAAGGTGTAGATAACAGCCTGCATGCTTAGAGCAACATTTGCACTCAAATGAAATAGTGCTGAATGTGACTTAAGATGGTGACATGCAGAGGTACCTACTGGATGTGAAATCTGTTGTAGTGTTTTGTTGCATTTTCAGCAAAATTTCTCAACTTGTGCTTTTACTGTACTATAAAATTTTGTTCTGTATGTTCCATGACAATTCTAGATCCTGATCTGTGCTATCGCTTTTCAGGTAAACTCCATGGAAGAGCCAGGTCCAGGAATACTTGATGCAGCTTTGCCGGAACAAAGTTCCTTCAAAACCACCAGGAGACTCAGCCACTTCTGCTCCATATACAAGGTATACTTCCTTATGCTACCTTCTCTAACAAATAACAGCATATGCATTAAAACAACAATGCTAGACACAAGTTTCCTCTATAGAGCAGATGAGGAAGAGCTAACCTTTTATAAAACAGAGTTAACAATTTATTTAGCTTAAGATACTAATGGAAAGCCTTTCCTTGTACTGTGGTGGGAACAGAGAAGCGGTGACTGTTTGCTAAAGGGGCTCTTTGGCACTCACTCACTTTGTCCTTGGTTTGGTATTGTGCATTTTAGGTTAGAGAATCCAGTGGGTTTGTCATTGGGAAGGTTAGGAGTTGCTGACGCACTTGCTGTCTCTATACTGATTTTTTAAGGGCAGCTTCAAGGTCCCCAGACTAGCTTCACTGATACAGTTCAGTGCAAGAACGACTGGAGCACACCCAAGAGAGCAGGTGCCTGAGTGTGCATTAGCTCATCTGCAGGCATGCTTGCGCAGGCTGTGCACATATGGGCAGGACATGGAGCATGCAATGCCCGCAACCTGTTCTGAACTTTCACTGTGCTAGAGGTGTAGACGTGCTGCCTCTGCTTTTGTGCCAAGGACGCCAGGAGAGGGTCAACAAAGGAAAAGGTCTTGGAGTAGTGTGGAGCAGCCTTCCCACCGCAGAGAGTACAGGCTGACGTGTTTCATTTGCCCTGGTCCTGGTTCTGGAAATACTGGGCTAGCTTCTTTAAGATGTCACATCTCTATGCCACTCTACAAAATCCTAGAGGTCAAATAACAAGAATGTTCGGTAAGCTGAAGATTCCCTTGGGAGTACTGCACATGGTGGGGAGCAGACCGAAGTGGAGCCATTTCTAGGGTGGGGGAATCATAAAGAGCTGCTTTGTGTTCTCCCAAATGAAGCTGAAGCCAGAGCTTATTAACTGCAGCTGGAAAACTGGTTCAGAATAGTAACATGTCCTTTAGGAAAAGCATATGATATCTATGTTAAAAACAGGTCTCATCTTTCTCTTTAATGTTCTGCAGACTGTTGTGAAGTACATTATCACATAGGCATTAATTTCCCTGTGTCTACATAAAGACACCTCTTTTTTAATAGTTCTAAGTGTCCTTATGACATATCCCCATGGCATTGAACCCTACATGCCTTCTGTTCAAGTCCAGAGGTTGCTTCTTGGGCCTCCCAAACTGTCCACAGTTTGCTGGCAGGTTTCACCTATTTATACCCTTTGGAGGCAACAGGACAGTACACTAAGAAAACAGGCTTAGCAAAAGAAACACCCACACAATTAAAATGTAAAATATGACAGATCTATATTAAGCATCAGATTTTTTAATGCAATCTGACCATGGCCTTGTCCCTTGGTTTGGTTTAAATCCCCAGGAAAGACCAAGTCTCTCCATGTTGCCCTCTGGTAACAAATGGACTCCTTTTGGCTGAAGAATTCCCCTTTGTTAAAAGGTCTCTGTCACTATTTGGTTGGTTGGAGAACACTGCTGTTTTAGCTGATATTATCTCAGCCTGAATACTTGAGCTCTCACCCTTGGTGTGTTTTTGCAGCACATGTCCAAAGCCAGACACATTCTGTTGGCTAAAGGCCCATTGCTTCCTTCAGCAGTTCAGGTGAGGGATTCCCGATTGTTTGGTCTCATATTTCCAGACACCCTGCCAGTGTCTAGGTCTTCCTACCAAATGGATGATTCAATTCCCCAAGAATACAGGATGCAGATAGCATTCACAGAGACACATGAAATTCATAGTAACTGTACAAAGACATTTCCACAAATTACTGCAGTCCGCAAGTAAAATTCTTACAGTAGTTAGTTGCTGGAGGCTCATTTGATTCACGCATTGCTCTGCTGGGGATGTAAAGCAGCTCTGGTTTTGTCATCTTATGTTATGGTGACAGAAATGAGACTGCTTCTGCAGACTCTTGCCCTGGAACCTCAACCCGGTTGCCTTGTTCACCCTGCACACATCTGTAGTCAATCCTGAGACTTCAGAGATGTACCCGCTGCTTCCCCTGCCACGGTAGGCTGCAGTTTGCTGGAAGGTACTGAGAGAACTTGCTTGAATTTCATGGGTACGAGCCTTCAGGATGGTACTGCAACTCTGGGAGTATGCAACTGGGTGTTGCCTGCATTCCCTCCTCTGGGGTGTTTGGGTTGCTAGCAGAATGAATTACACTCACTTGAATTTTGACCCCTGGCTTCTTTGCTGCCAACAACTTGGCTTTAAAACATTGTCAGGCTTTAAGAAAGTTGCCGTTTGTTTGGATGGGATCCATTCCTGAGACAACAGTTCAGTACGTTTACTGTTCCGTGAAGACAGGCCTAAGGAAGTAGATTCTTCCTGCTTCCCTCAAAGCTTTTTTATACAGATCCTCTCTGTCATCTTAAGGAGGAAAACTAAAGAGACAGTATTAAAAGGCACTTATGCTAGAAGTGAAAGGTGGCAAAAAGTGATCTCAAATCATAAAAGCAAGGATCTGTGTGGTAGACTTTGTGGTGTGGAGGAGATGGTGAAGATACACTGGCATTCTGTCTGTGAAGATTCAGTTTCCACTGCAGATTTGATTAAATTGTAAATCTTTCTGTTGTGGTAGATGGGCCCTGCAGAAAATTTCCACATTACCATATGGGATAATGGATTGCTTTAAAACCACAGCTTTCTTTGGAAACACAAGCCTGGCTTTACTATTTTTTCTGTAGCTATCAAGAGCTTAAGACATTGATTTGTCTACTTAGGCTGATTACCAGAACTAAAAGATAGCCTGAATTCTTTATGGCTCTGTCTAAACAAGAGTAGCCTGACCTAATAACATGTTTCCTCCTTTGTCTACATGCTAACTCTAGAATTACATTGTTTTTCTGTGCTTAGCCCCAGGATGTAAAAATTGTCTCCCTTCCCATGTGTTTGCTTGGGCAAAATACAACTTGAGAAATCTCTTCCTTGTTTAGAAATTCTAATAACTGAAGTTTAAATATATTTCCCAAGAGAAGGATTTCTTGTGCCTTCATTTCTACTGTGTTTCTACCTGCCCCTTCCCTGTCCTGATGTTTAAAAGGAGCTTATGCATGTTAATATTTTCCAAGTTGTGCAGAGCTAAAAAAAAGGGAGGAACATGCAGCCATGGCAAGCCTCAGAGCTGCTGAAGTTGAGTGGAAGGCAAACTGAGATGTAAAGACCAGTCTCACCACCAAAGGCCCGAAGGAAACTGGAGAGCCATGTGGGGAGAGGGCTATGGTGTTTGCTTCTCATGCAACTTGGTGATGTGCCTGTCCGGGGTGGGTCGCAGTCTCTAGGAAGCAGAGAAAAGTATTAGGCTGTCTAATGTTCCCATGAGGTGGAGCAGTGCTATTTTTGTTTTACAGATGACAAACTTGAAGACAAATGGAGGTCTACACAAAGGCTAAGTGTAGTCACTGAACACCAAAAGACTGGGCTCCTTTGTCTGGAGAAGCCTCTCTGTTTCCACAAGGTATAGGAAAACCAAAGGTTTGCCAACCTGTTGTGAATCTCCCCTACTTTCACCCTCCCCAAAAGGGCAACTTTTTCGAGGTCATGCAGAAATGATTAAATAGTACCTGGGAGCAAGGAATGTCTCCAACTTCTTATAATTTCCAGGCTAGCATGCTGGCCACTCAACCATCTTTCCTGACTGTTGTTTAGCTGCATGTAACCATTAAATAAAGTTTTCCTGTGGATATTTATGTAGAGTGCCTATGGTACTTCAACAGAAGCAACTGGCAGCAAAGTCTCTCTTAAATTGCTCTGTTACCACTGACTCCAGACTTCTTTAGATAGTAGCTGATAAAGTTCAAAACATTAATTTCCACCAAAAACCAGGAACTGGAAGCCTAGGGAGTTAATAGGGCTTTTTCATCTCAGCCTAACTCTCTGATCTAATTTCAGATAGCAGGAAATATGCCAACTTTAGCCGCTAATTAGAGTTACTCTTTGGAGATTATTTGTAGCAGACCTCCAAGCTTCTTATAACAAAAATGCACTGACAGTCCTGCCAGCATAAATATGTTAGATGTTTGTAGTGTTGAGGCCATTTGAATTATGCAATGAATTGTTACAAAGAGCTTTAAAATATATCAGGCTTCACAAACAGTTATTTTATCTGGAAACCATGGGTCTGTAGTTCCCTGGAAACAGTAAACGTGGCAATGTTGCCAGTTTTGTCTCCTTTCTTGCAGGTGCCAAAAGTTTTTAAATAATAAAGGATGAGGTGATATTAGTGATTCCATTTTATTTTTCATTTCTTCTTTGATCCTGTTTTCAAGAGTGCTTTTGGTAACATATTCTGCTGAAGTCTGGTTATATTCACTTGGGATTAGGCTTCTACTCCACCCTAGAATACCTCTTGCTCTCAGAAAATAAGGTACTTTTTCATCATGACAAAGAAGTCTGTCCATAATCCTCTATTCTCAGAGGACTCACTCTTACTTCCCTCACAGTGGGCTTCAACTTTCTCAGGAAGTCATGCCTCCCAGTGTAGCTGTATTTACTGCCCAGCAGAAGTAAGAGATACAGAATCTGAGCCAGAGAAATGAAGAATACGAGTAAGTGCATGGTGGCAGAAGTGCGATTATAAGATTCCTTTTATTAATGTCTTTTTCTCTTGTAGCACTCATATTTTATGCTACTACCTCACTTTTCATCCAAGGTTGAGCTTTTTTATGTTCGATTTCTGTAACATGTAGGCATTAATGGCCACAAAGCAGTTTATAAAGTTAACCAAGCCTCACATTACCCCTTTGAGAAATTCCCTGAGTTTTACAGTGGACATAAAGTGATGAGTCAGTGCGAGCAATGCTGAGAATAGAACCGCGTTCCCGCTTCCATTGCTGTCCAATGCTCACTCACGAATACGGAAAAATGTGCCGTTACTGATTGCAGCTCCTCCTTCCATGCTTTCTGAAGAGCGCTACTGAGGAAAACATAGTGCTTCCAAGGCAGTGGGAAAAACAGTAAACCACAGGAGAAAGGGGGCACACAGGTCCTAACCTTTATATTTTTAATGTATTTTTTAATCTCTGTTTGAAAACGGTGTCAGGATGCCTTGTGTGCTGTACTCCTGGGTACCTCCTCTTCCTTTGCCTTCTCTAAATCAGATTCCCTGGCCAGTGTACAGCTTGCAGCATGATTTTTCACATCACTGAAGCTGAGAACTACAGTGCATCACAGTTGACTCAGAAAAATGAGGATATGAACTAACTAATCTACAATATGCTTGAGATATCGAGAAGCATTTTCAAAGCAAACTATTTTTATTTTCAGGCTTTTGACTGTGGAAATATTTAATTTAGTTGAAAATGCAGTTTTCCAGCAAAGGCAGTTTGCGGAAAAATGTTGTCCAGCCCATGCCTGTGCCCTCTTTATTTTCCTTGTTTAAAGTATATCTAAAGAATTTCTAGTAGTCTTTTTTCTATGTGCATCTTGCATTTAAAATTCATGTCTTGTTTAACCTGAAAGTCTATGGATGACTGGAGAACTGGAAGAATGACAGAAAAATCAAGGAAGCAAAGCCAAGTTAATTTGGGAGGTGAAATGGGTTTTATTTTGATTCTGCATTGCCACTCAACTGTATGGCCATTTACACTTGCATGATATATGAGTACTGATATAAAATGAGAGAGGGGTTCCATGTGGGTAGTGTTTTCTTGCTCTGCCCAGTAAATTTAGCAGCAGATTTATAAGAGGTAAATTGTGTCGTTCTGGAGGAACAGTTTAAAGCCACGGCCCTCTTCCTCAGTGAAATGAATTTACAACAGCTAAGAATCCCCAAAGTTGAAATCCACTGCTGAGCTCATATGCCCTCTTCCTCTGAGCTGTTCCAGTGACCAGGCTGCCTGCCAGTGCCTTTGCATCAATCAGGCAACTACGATGATCTTGAAATATTTAAGCACTGTCTCAATAGTTGTCCTCCCTGTCCTGCTCCATATTGCTACAGCCTGGTAGTCCACGCTGAGAGGGTGGCTGAAGAGCTGTAGATCCCTGTGCCAGCTGTGAATAGATCCAGGTCTGCAAATGACTATGCAGAACAGAAGGCATTAGAGTATCTGGCCCTTTGTTCTTTTTAACTAACCTCCATAGGAAGAAATACCTAAGAGAGAATGATTTCAACGCTGACCTTTAGTGCAACAACAGAAGAGCTGCCAATCTAAGGAGAGCTGCAGAAGCATAAGGAAGATGAATACTGATATCCCTGGGTTCTCAAAAAGAAAAGAGAAAATCAGGCAGAGGATTGTAACTTCATTTTGTTTTGATTCTTGTAAAGGACTCCACTCTTTTAGACCACTTTAAGGCAGATATGTTGAAATAAAAAACTCAAGAATGGAAAACTTTCCTGTTCTTTGTTTGCAGATGTACACGGAAGGACAGCAGAAAATGTAGCTGTGGCCACGTGTAAGGAAGTGACTCCAGCTTGCAGTGCTCAGAGGTACCATGCCACCTGCCAAAGCTGTGCCCCAGTGTGATGGCTGGCCTGCAGCACACTCACAAGAGAATGGAGAGAAGGCGTGGGGTGCATTATGCCCCAGTGCAAACGGTGGCTATGTACAACAGAGGATGCCATGGTGCTCCCAAGGGAAACCCAGTTAGGAAATTCAAATAAACAGTTGCTTGGTCACTTCAGAGAAGACATCAGTGAAAACATTTTCTTTGAAAAAAGGGTATGTGGGTGGCTTGGCCAGCAGCAGTATTTTGGTTTTGTCTAGTGTAGGGAACTATTTTTTTCCCAAACTCACCCAGCCAGCTTAATTTAGAGCAGATTTAAGTTACTCTAGGGGTAATGTTGGTATTAAATGAGTGCCAGGACTGTGGAGGTGAACTTCAGCAACACTGTATATTCAATATTGCTGAAAATTTGGATCCCAGCAGTAATTCATTAGAAATGTGGTGTAAGAAGCCATAATTTTCACAGTATGAAATGGAAAAACAGGGAGAAGTGAAAAGCCGCTTGCAGGACAGTGTAAAATAGCATGTACATGAGTGACAGTTTTATCTTACTTCTTTTAGCTGCCTTCTCTGATGTCCCTCCCGTTTTGCATGTAAACTTGTGCCTACCTATTTTCTGACTTGTTTATTCCATGGAACATATATCATTACACATGATCTGTCTGACCTATTAAGCTGCCTCCCTGAACTTCTATAAGCATAGGTATAGTGATGGGTAGATGCCCTGGGATCACTAAAAGGTGTTGCCTAATGTTAGGATTAATGTATTTTAATCAATAGTATATATCAGATTTACTTCCAAGTGTCTGGACAGCCTGATACTTCAAAAACAATCATCACTGAAGCAAGCTTTGTGTGCTGCAGAGTATTTAACACGTCTCAGTTTTCAGAAAGTGCTGAGCTAACTGGGTGGGATTCAAAAAAAGGGAGTTTAAAAAAGGAGACGGGAGGAGGTCAGCTTTGCAGTCTTTAATTTTCAGAGGCCAAGCTATGGGCATGGAATCCTGAACTGTAGGTTAAACCCTACTGCCTCCTAAAATGTCCCCTGGGAGCAGCAAACCCCCCAGATCAGATCCAGAACTACTACCAGATTGGATCCAAAACTACCACTAGTTGGAAAGCTGGCTGGAGTGCGTGCAGAAATGCAGGGGGTACTGAAGTGCTCCACAGCAAGGTATCACCTTCCACTCTGTGCTCCTATTTGAAGGAGTAATTACATGAAGCAGTGACTCTAAAAAATGCAGGTGTGGAGTTTGGACATTAATACAGCAAGATGGGAAAAAACAGCTCTCAGGATTGCATGTGTACTTGGCATTTTACCTAAAAATCACTTTCAGTGCCTCAGTCTTGTGTTGCTTTGCACACAGTCCCTGAAAATTCAGCCCTGGTTTGTTGCCTTGCTTGGGCATAGGAAAACAGAGGTTTCCAAATACATTTCTGAAAACTTTCTGAAACTTGAGTGAGGAAATGGGTTGTTCCTCAGAGCTGCTCAAGGTCTTGACAGGGGTGTTAGCTTCACTTTGCTCACCAAGCCAAGAAGCCGAGTCAACAATCCAGTCTGTCTTAGCATGCTCTGATGACAGTGAAGGGAGAAATACTTTTCTTTGGGCATTTAGTTAGACTCCTGCTCCAAATCGCCCTCGGGAGTCTCTCTCTCTCCTCTCATTATAGAGAAGGCTAAACCACTTTACTTCAGAGCCTAAGCTGGGTCCCAGCATTTGTTGGTAACCACTATTTTCCACTGCCTGAAATGACTCTTGCAAGGCCTCCTGGCAAGGCTAGGTCCTCTGAACCAACCTCACAGGTCTGCTTTGCTACAGCTGCCAGGCTGCGTTCAGCCCAGTTCTGGGCCACTGGGTGCCCAAAAGTGGCGCTTGGCTGCAGCCAAGGCCTGGGCCCTGTGCTCAGTTCAGGAGATATATCACTGCAGTAGATGTGATGTTATGCTGCTGAATACAAGTATCACGATGACGGGCTGTCATCATGGCAGTGTCGTGCTTTCACAGACCTTGAGACCTGCACGGCAGCAGCTAAGCACAACAGCCTTTGGGGAATGATAAGCTAAAGCCCTCATTTATTACAATCTCCTCTGAAATCGGCTACGCCCCTGCCTGGTGCTCGAGCTGCACTTCTGCATTATCTGCCTCTCCAGACCGGAGAACGTGGCAAATGCAAAATCCCTGCTCCATTAAGATCTTTGTCAGGCTCACACATTTGAAAGATCTGGAAGAGACAGTCTCAAGCTTCAGTGTTTTGTGTTAGCCCTTAACAGCGGCTCTTAAAGCTGTTGTTACCCCTGGGGTTCAAACTAAAGGGGAACAGGTTGGATAAATTGAGATTATTCAAGAAAGCTCTTGAGTTGCTTTAAATTGCAGGCACCAGCCCATAATGTCCAAATACACAGTGTTAACCGTTCTTAGAGAACGAAAATCAAAGCTTAATGAAGACATTTAATTTCCTATGCAGATCGCTTGTACTCATGCTAAGCCCTGGGATTTTGAAAGTGTCTGACTCCTCACAGGGATGAGACATGTCTGGAGACAGACGCATTTGAATTCTGAATAACTTAAATGTTTTAATCACTGTGGTTTCATTATAACTTAATCACTACTGATAGATTTTTTGTTTCAACTGCTTGTTATTCAAATGTTATATCAAAGAAGGAAATGCAACCATGTCTGTTAACAATAAAAAATGTCATATCCCTCAGGCAGCAGTTAAGCAAACTTTCACCAATTGAAGATTGGAATCAAAATGTTGAGCTCTTCCCCTGTCCTGTGCACTGTTCAGTGATGTGGGGCTTTTTGCCAGCCTCCCACTGTCTGTAAGATAGCTAAATCCGGAAAGATTTAGGTTCTGCTTCTGAAGGATTGTGAGGAATGGTTCCCTGGCCTTCTGAAACAAGCAGCCAATGTATTTATCTGTACAAGAGGTGAAGCAGAGGGGTTGATGCTGAACACCCAGTAGTATAGTCTGAGCTCTGCATCTGAATCAACACGTGAGCTTCTGAAGTCGCTTTGAACCAGCATCTCAAAGGTACGAAGGTGTCAGCAAGTTCTGCTTATTCTGGTAATGCATTTGCTGAAGACTGTTACACCTGTTCTTGGAGTAAAACCAGCCTTTCCTGCAAAATCCTTGTGGACCCGTGTAGTTGTGTTTCTATTAATGCTTTTCTTGACCTAGGAATATGGATAGCAAATGAAGGGCAAGCAAAAAGGAAGGCATAGCATTTTAAGTTTTTATACTGCAAGAATTTAAAATGTCGAGCCAACTGAAGGCTGCAGATATACCAACCTAATTGCCAAGAAGTTAGAAGCATCTAAATCCATGTAATGCATTGACAGCCAGCCTGTCTGTCATTGTTGTTTTCATTGGCTTCAATATTCTCTGTTTTTCAACACTGCTAAGCAGAAAACACTCTTCTGTGCAGTGACTGGTTGTAGCTTTACGAGATGTCATAAGTTCTACTGTTTAAGAAGAATCAAAGGAACTCTGTATATGGCTCTACATCTGGTAAAGCAATACACTGTAGTTGGGCGCTTACTTTTTCAAAGTTCACAGAAATAAGGAGCTTCCGCTTCTGGAGTTTAGCTCTCCAGCACCTGTACATGTGCACATGTTAGTGGACACACACATAAACACAAATATGCACATACTTATTTTATCTTCACTGGTTGCTCAAAACGGGACGGTGTGGTTTGAGGCACAGAATTTGTTTTAGTCATTTAAAAATTAGACACGTAGTCTAAACTGTATGTGTGTGTGTATATATATGTAGTCAGGGCTTCTGTACTTAGTCAGGAGAGACGGTCACCTCCAAGAGATTGTTCATCAGTTTAATATTAATTTCAGGGTATGATTAACTTAGACTGGATACGTGTCTTTCTGGTCATTAAAACTGGACAGAGTAAATCCCATCCCAAGTGGCTAAGGCAACTACCCTGCAAAGTTGTCTAAATACCTTTAATTTTTATTACTATTCCTTAAGATATGACAATATGCAGCATTTCAGAGTATATAAAGTATAAAAAGGAAGCTTACCAGAATTAGAAGCAGGGACAGGTGACCTTGAGAACAATACAGAGACATTGTCCAAATATGCAGGGGTCGGGTAAGGAATGTCAAGGTCCGCCTGGAGTTGAATCTGGTGATGGACGGGAAGGGCAACAAGAAAGGCTTCTACCAGCAGCAAAAGAAAAACAAGAGAAAACATGGGCCCAGTGCTGAATGGGTCTGGGGACTTGTGATAAAGAACATGGAGAAGACTGAGGTACTCAATGTTTTCTTTACCTCAGTCTTTACTTGTAAGACTTGTCTTCAGGAATCCCAGGTTGTTGAAACCAGTGAGGAAGTCTGAAGCAAGGAAGACTATACTCTTGGTGAAGAAGGATCAGGTTAGGGAACATTTAAACAAACTGGACATACATAAGTCCATGGGACCTGAGAATATGCACCCATGAATACTGAGGGAATGGTCCAATGTTATTGTGAGGCCACTCTCAGTCTTTGAAAATTCATGGCAATTGGGTGAGATTCCTGGAGACTGAAGAGTGAAGATGTCACTTGTGTCTTCGTGAATGGCAAGAAGGAGGATCCAAGGATCTATAGGACAATCAGCCTCACCTCTATCGCTGAAAGGTGATGAAGCAAATAATTCTGGAAATAGTTTCCAAACAAATAAAGAACAAGGAAGTGATTGGAGCAGTCAGATATATGAAGGGGAAGTAATGCCTGAGCAACCTGATAGCCTCAAACCAGGACACCTTCTATGATGTGAAAACTCTCTTAGTGAGCGAGTGGATGTTCTTTATCTTGACTTCAGTAAGGCTTTCAATGCTGTCTCTCATAACATCCTCACAGACAAACTACTAAAGTACAGCCTGGATACATGCATAGTAAGGTGGATTAAAACTAGTTGAACTGTGAGGCTCAAAGGGTTGTGATCAGTGGATTAAGTGCAGCTGGAGACCAGTCAGTAGTGGTGTACCCCAGGCGTTGATACTGGGCCCAATACTTCATTAACCACCTGGATGATAGGGCAGAGCATAAGCTCAGCAAGTTTGCTGATGATACAAAACTGGGAGGAGTGGTTGATAAATGAGGACCTCAACAGGCTGGAGAAGTGGGCAGAGAAGAACCTCATGAAGTTCAACCAAAGGATGTGCAAAGTCCTGCACCTTGGCAGAAATAACCCCACGTGCTAGTACATGCTGGCGACCTACCCAGGGAGTTTTGCAGAAAAAGAGCTGGGGGTCCTGATGGACACCAAGTTGAATGTGAGCCAGCAATGTGCTTTTCTGGCAAAGGCGGCCAACAGCATTATGGCCTGCATTAGCAAGAATGTCACCAGCGGGTTGAAGGAGGTGATCCTTTCCCTCTACCCAGCCTTGGTGAGACCGCGTCTGGAGTGCTGTGTCCATTTCTGGGTTCCCCAGTACAAGAGAGACATGGACATACTGGAGTCCATTGAAGGTCCACTAAGATGATTAAGGGACTGCAATATCTGTTGTGTGAGGAGAAACTGTAAAAGTTGAGAGTATTTAATCTTGTGTGTATCTCCTCAATGTGCATAAATGCCTCTTGGGAGGGAGTAAAGAAGATGGAGCCTGACTCTTCTCAGTGGTGCTCAGTGAAAGGACAAAAAGTAATGGTCACAAACTGAAATACAAGAAATTCCATTTAAACATAAGAAAAAAGCTTTTTTACTGTTGGTGTACACTGGAACATATTCTCCAGAGAGTTTGTGGAGTCTCCATTCTTGGAGATACTCAAAACTCAGCTGGATATGGTCCTAGGCAACCTGCTCCAGCTGACCCTTCTTTGAACAGGAGAGTTAGACCAGACAATCTCTTGAGGTCCCTGCCAGCTTCAGCTGTTCTGTGATTCTGTGATTGCAGAGAGGTTTAGGAGTTTCCAGAACTGCAGCCAAACCTTTCTTTGTCTCTCTTATCATTAACAAACCAGTAAGAGCTCTCTCCTCTGCAGCCA
The DNA here is from genome assembly GCA_008711295.1 of Anarhynchus alexandrinus. Classification (NCBI taxonomy): domain Eukaryota; kingdom Metazoa; phylum Chordata; class Aves; order Charadriiformes; family Charadriidae; genus Anarhynchus; species Anarhynchus alexandrinus. The sequence continues at coordinate 598,315 of VUYV01000037.1, read as the reverse complement.
GTCTGCCTCTGAAAGTAGTAGAATGTGAAATCCACAGAAATACTGTAGAAATGCAAAATATGTAATTGTTGCCTTTTTACTATTAACATGTAATTAATTTGATTTTGTTTAATGACAAAGGAATAAATAGCTCCTGAATGTATAGTTAATGCACAAAGAAAACCCACAAAACTGTTATGGGATCGAAGCTTCACAAAGGAACATCTGTTAAAGGAAATGACCTGCACAAAGTCATTGCAAGTCCATTATTCACTAACTGGCTACCTATTGAGAACTAAATGATGCAAATGAGTTATACTCACTGGCTTTTCATCTCCAGCAACTGGGCTCAAATCCCTAATAAGGCACCAGGTGAAAATGAGTCTCTAAGGCCTCTATTCCAAATCCCCTGTTCTGCGCCATATGAATTAGCACATTAGCAGGCTTGCCTCAAGGGAAAAGCAGGACGAGGACAGCAGGTGTGTCACACAGTATAATTGAGATGCAGCAGCAGAGCACACTGGTGCTTTTGCACAGTGCCAAGCTGCTTCACGCCACCTCTATTGATCTGTAACTTTCACGAGCTCTAGACTGGCTTCTAATTTTAAAAGCCCTGTCTTCTGTTACATCCAGCCAGCCTTCCAAGGGGAAAAAAAAAATCACTGAAGTTTATGATTGAACAGGCCAAGCGATACAGGATCCCCAGGTATGAAAACGTTTGTCAATATTAATTTGGTATATACAAATGGTTCAGAAAACAAATGAAGGACAGTCTCTTTTCATTTTTTTCTCTTCAAAGGCCACTCAGGCTGTTGTGAAGACTATGTTGTGGGTGAGAGGAGGAAGAGGAGCTGTCAGGGATTAGCATGCTGTTGAGCACAGAGGGTGTTTTTTTTCTCTGCTGTTGTAGATCTGTCAGTGGGGTGAAAGACTGACACTGGGAGTCTGAGACAGTTTTTGTAGGGAAAGACTTCTGTGAAAACTATGAATGGGGAAAGGAAGAGTAATCTTAGCAGTGTACAATGGAAAAAAAGAGGCTTATTGAAACTTTCAAAATTTTGACAGTCATTCCCCTACTACCATGGATTAATGTTATGATACTGAGTATTCTTTGTATCATAGGCCGTCTGTCCTTCCTACAAAGCAGCAACGAGGAGCAGGGTCAGAGGAATTCCTGTAAACTGCCAGGCCTGGCAGCCTACGTTTCCCAACCTGCCACGCTAATGCAAGATGTCATCAGCTCCAGGGTAGACAGCAGTAGATACCTGTTCGATTCAAAGTTCAAGGCTCTTGTACCATATATATTTACCTGACAGAGCACCAGAGCAATGTGGTTACTGTCATAAAGCACTGGGAGAGGGTTTTCTGGTAGAGTTGTATGCATTCAGAATCACATTTCTAAGGCTTAGCTGAATTATTCCTGTTGACAAAGCAAGGCTGATATGCTGAAGTGAAGCACTGATAAAAGCAGTAAAAACACTTTGTTTGTTCTTATCAGGAGCTATTTGCAAACCTGCCAAACTGGAAAACAGTAATTTTTTTCCATCTTTTGCTTAGTGATTATAAAATTCTTATTAGTGCATAACCCTTCTTCCTTGTTGATGATTAAGAGGCTATTTTACAAAACTCTGGATTAAATTGATGCATTCACTGCTTTAATCTTGGGGAAGCAAATTAATCTCTCCTGACATTCTGATGGCTTTACCAGGATGACATAAAGAATTATATTGGCAGAAGGATGCAGGTGAAGGCCAAAAGCAGAGATCCCAATTAGCTGTTGTGGAATAAATCCCAGCTGCCGTTCAACCCTTCAAATATGATACATTGGATTCTGTACACTCTGTCTAGCTTCGAATCTGAAAAAAAACCCCAACAAAATGAAAACAGGTATTTAAAAGGTATTTCTATAACCAAATAGATGCCTGGAAGTACTGCTCAATATTCATGAGTATGGTCCTAAATTTAACTCTGAAATTGCCTTGTGTTCATGAAAACAAGAATTCTCTTTAATAAGAAAATGCCAGTGTGTTGCTTTTTGTCTCCTGAGGCAGAACCAAAGGGAGACCCTCTGAAATTATTCACATGAAGGGTTATGACATGGGAGAAAAGACATTTGAAATTCGAGGATTAGGAAATGTGAATTAGTTCAGAATAAAAAATTGGCTAGCAGTTAGGTGTATGCTGTGTGAAGAACCACAGATCTCTCTAACTGATTTCAGTCTTCTCTTGAATTACAGTCTCCTAAATGCCCGAACCATCACACCGTAGATTCAACCTCTGTAGTCCACTTGAGCTTGAATGCAATGGCGAGAGATAAAGTGATCCCTCATTTTCTCTATTGACTACTGTGGTGTGGCATGCTCTTGTTTTTTTTTCCTTTATTGACTTGAGAAACCGTATCAGGTGCAAGGTTAGCCAGGACCCCAAGGAAAGCCAGATACAGATCAAGTCTTCAAGGAGTCGGTGCGGAACCTGAATGAACCCTTCCACTGAAGGCTCAGACACAGGCTTTGCAGACATCCTTGCTGAGAATCATTTGTACCTCATTCTGAGAGAGTCTGGGTTTCAGCAAATTAATATTGTCTGACCAATAGTAAGTAAATGCATAAATCATTACTACCAGACCCACATAACTTCAGAGCATTTCAAGATCTCAGTCTCCAGATAACTTTAGGCACTATGATTGAAAATACTGTTCTGTTTCTTTGGTGTATAGGGGGTATCTTTCCATCTGCAGAAAGAGTTACACAAAAGCTTTCTACAAGGTTGTGCAAAACTCTGACCTTTTACATAGTTTTTAGAGGTCAAAAAAGAAACTGGAGATCTCTTCTGTAAAAGTGTGTGTGTCTGTGGCACAAATGTCTAGGTCTGCTGCCTGCAGTAGAAATTTCAGGTAAGGAATTTTTATATCAAAACCAAGGTCTATTTACTTGCCTTGCATCAAATTACGGTATGACTTTTTCTTAGTAAAGAAGCAGCAAAAATGTATAGCATAGTATGTGTGTATGACATAAATAATATTGTACCTATGTTTCCTTAGCCTTTTTGTCATACAAACACACGGTTGCATTCATAATTTCATGTGCAATGAGTCAGCAGCTTCACTGAATCACATCCCTCTGTTGGAAATTTGATTTGAAGCAGGTAGGGAATTTGAAGATGGAATCTCAGCTTTTCACTGCTGAATTTAAGACTTGTTTTGTTTCTTGATGACCATGTGGTCCATATTTTGTAATAGCAATAACTGATTATGGTAATATGGTTGCTATGGAAAGACTATTACTGAATTTGTATTCATTTACATGAATTTTGTGGTATCATATAACATCAAGACGCTATTATAGAATAGTAATTATTCTCCAGCGTGCTTCATTTGAAATTCTTACCTTGCACATGATCACCATATCGGTTATATGCCATCAGTCCCATGGAAGTCTTTTGAGGGAGGCATATGGCTTGGTGAGCTGCCAACACAGAAGGAAATCACATCATCAGGGGAAGGCCTTGGGACCCTTATAATCCTATTTTAGCCCTTTAGCAGAACCTTAAATAGGGCTAAGATGGTTCATTCACTTTGAACACTTCCTTTGAGCAGAGGAGCATTTCAGCCTTACGCGGTTGTTGCTATCGAGGTTCATTCTTACAAAACAATTGATGTATCCAAGATATTAGTCTTATCTGTAGCATGGTAATGGGAACTGCTGCAATATCTTAGAGTCCACAAACTTAATTCTTTGATCTAAAGAAATATGAGATTACTTGTTTCATAAATCCTTAGGTGATGTAGGTACAAAAATCCTATTGACAGCCATAGCATCATAGAAAATCATCTAGTCTGTCCTTCTGCCTTAAGGCAGGATAAGCAATACATTAGCTATTTCTGGCAGATACTGTCTAATCTGCTTTTAAAGACTTCTGATGATGGAGACCCCAACACCTCCCTAAGGCAATCTGTTGCAGCACTTCACTATCCTTGCAAAGAGACTTCAGCGGGGGTGGGAGTTGTATTTAAAAATACTGGAGAACTGGGGAAACAAAAGAGAGAGCAAGGGTTACAGTCATAAGACAATCCACGGGAGCTTTGTAAAACCAAGATTTTTTAACATGGGTCATTACATAAAGGACATCTGAGGATGGTGGGGTGATGTAGTATCTAGGGATAAAATGGTTCCTGTGAAAAACAGAAAAGATGTCTTTTTTTTTTTTTCCCCCCGTCCCACAAACTCTGGCATTCTACATTATTGGGAAAGCCTAGGAAGGCAAAAGAAATTGTATTCTTTGATCACAGGCCTAACACTAAACCAATCTAACAGGGAATTGGAATTGTAGATGCATTATGAAGACTTAGAATACCACTCATGGCTAGATTAAAGTGAAAGTTCTTGAATAATATCCTCCTTCGCTTCAGAGAAAAAACCCTTATCTCCCAGAAAAATCAAAACAGGGAAAAAAACACTCATTTTGACTGCTTTGTATCTGGTTCTATGTTGTAGGCCAAGTTGTAAGGAGGGTGTTTACAGCAGTGTGGCGCTAATGTATTCATTGGAACCCAAAGTGTTCTCTGAAAAATATGGAAGTACAAAAGCAATTACCATTAATCATCATATACAATGAAAGTAGTATTAGCGCTTTCTAAAATAATACATTACCACCTAGGATAAAAGAGCAGCTTCTGCATTGCTATTGCTGTTATCTCATGAATGCTTATATGCTTATGCCCTTTTTTTTTTTTGATGTCTTGCTGTCCAAGTGGGTTTTGACCTTAGTGCAGAGTATGGTTTTCCAACAGAGAAAGTTAATTCTCCGTAATAATGAAGAGCATAGCTACTGTAACCTTTGGGCTTGCAAACTGGAAATATTTGCTTGAAGCCCTTAAGTAGGGCTTTCCAAAGGGAGGTAATGGCTTCTGCCCAAGTGAAATTCAGCTGCCATGCAGAAAAGCAGTGCCAGCTCTCTGTATCTCTATAAGCCTGACATTACTTAAGCAGATCATAGTCCAAGGGCTGTCCTTCTGCATCAAGCGTGTGGAATTGCCTGAGTGCAACTCGCAGTCAATTCTAGCACAAGCAAAGAAGAAAGGTGGGGGGCAACCTGGGGCAGCAGAATTCAGGGAAGGCTTAGTCAAAGAAGCAGGAGCCTTTATCTGGTGATGAGGCAAGGAACATCAAAGGACAATGATCCGGCACCTATCTTTCACCCTATAATTGAATATCACTTTATATGCCTTAGTGACATCAGTATATCTACTCAATTTGGAACCTAACCAGCAGTACCTGAGGTACCTGCAATAATGCCATGGGCGAGGAGCACTGTTGCCTTGTAGGAAAGTTTGATGTCACTGATGAGACGAGCTGCATGGTAATATATTTTGTCAGAGTAGGTAGGGCCCATTCTGATGTGCTACCTGAGTGGAAATGAGCTGACATAGAGAAGGCACAGGAGACAACAAACACCAAGCTGTGGACATGAAATGATGCCTTCACTTTTTTTTAATTTCTAGGTCTGCGAGAAAACCCAAACCTTTTGTGTACTGCTGGCAATGTAACTTAAGTCACTGAAAGAAGATGGTGTGCTCCTTCTCTGACCTCAGTGCAGCAGTTAAGGGAAAGCTCATACTACTACTTCAAGAATTCATCCTGTAGGAGTGCCTCTAAGCAAATTCTTTTTACCTGTTTTCTAGGTAGTTTGGGTGTCTGTTTATTAAAAGCCTATTACATTCAGGCAGAGCAGTCTATTTAATTTTAGTCAGGAGCAGTTGTAGACGAGTGACTGTCTGACATACTGCTATTTATGCCGGAGAAGCTTGAGAAATGACTTTACAATTTTTAGCTTTCTGCTTAGTCCTCTACCCTTCCAGATGCTCCTTAAAACCTGAATTAGGGAGGGTTTGTTTTGCAAGAAATGTGCATTTCAGTGCTATGGAGCTGGGGAGAGAGAAAATTATATGGAAAGCATCTCTCCTTTCAGGATATGTATTAGGTACATAAATCTTTTGTGTTTCTACCTATCTCAGTAATTGCATCCTTGTATTTATATGAACACCTTTTCTTCCAAGGAATGATTTAAATCAACTCTGAAATTCAAGTTTACCAGAATGAGAACAGCGAGTGCATTTAGCATCTCACTAAGATAATGCACAACAGCTTAGGATAGCATAGCAGTTTCAAATGTTTAATTTCACTCTGTGTAAACCACATTTCAAGAAATTCTACAATTTCTGTACATTCCTGCTGTCAAGAGGTAGCTTTGATGATATTTCTTTACTGTGGGCTCATTAGAGCTAAGCATTAGCGCTATGCTGATATATTAGCCTATCCCTGAAAAACAGTAATGTAAACATTTTGTTGTATCACTACAGCAACAGGACAAACCAGCTGTGTTTTCCAAAGTCATAGAAAAATTTTGTATCAATAATCAGATCTTGCATGTTCTTGTCTGCCACTTCTGTTTTACGTACATGCCTGGCACCTCCAAAATTGGTTCTAGAGCAAATACTTTCTTGCATGATATGAAGAACTGCATGCATGACAAGTATAAAAATCTTCAGAGATTTTTGGAAATATTATAGCTTTAAGTAAACTGAGAATTCAGAAAAAGTATGGATGCCCATCAGAATCTTTAGCACATTCTCCTGTATTTCATCTAATAGATCCAAGAAGTTTGTTTCTTCTTTCATTTAACAATAAAAGATATTTGCCCTTACGTGTTCAGCCTTTGATAATGTCTATGTGAAAAACAAATTATTGGTCTGGCACAAAATGAATCTCGTGTTTATCTGAAATTGGCTTTGCTATTGACTTTTGGGAAGCATTATATTCTTGTCTTCCTGTAAATTTCATAAAATTACACCTAGTCAGATTTAAAAAGGTACCTTGGTTTTGTGCTTCTAATACACTTAGGTATTGCATTTGGATTTGTCAGCCACCATATGTGTTAACTTCCTTTCCTTACTTTCAATATTGTTCCATTCCAACTATGTGGGTATTTGTGTGTGCATAGCTGGAGATAACAGTAAAACACAAAATTACTGACAAAAAAAGTATTAATACTTTATTCATAATTAGAAAGGAGATTATTTGTCCCCAACTAGGTTTTAAGTGCATTCAGTCTAACAATCCTCCAAAGTTGCAATGCTCTCTGAAAATCTTCCACTTCAAATATTTAATACTAACTAATAATTTAGACATGAGGATTCAAGAGTACAAATTAACTTTGCATGAATTCTTTTTAAGGATCTACAACAAATTTAAAAGCTTTCACAGTTCCTGAAACTTTCAGGTGCAGCCAGCATATTCTTGACCCATTTAAAGAGAAACTTGAGACATTTCTTGTTGGAGGGAATAGCTAAATATCCCGTGTGACTCACAATGAATTCTGCTATGTTTAGATTTGATTCCTTCTCTCTCTCTTTCTTTATTTTTTATAAAAAAAAAAAAATTAACAGAGTGCTCATCTCTAGTAAGGAAGATCACTACAGAAAGGTCCTTTGTGGTCACCTGTGGTCCGAAACTATGGGACGTTTAAGTTTTATATACTTCTCCAGAGTATTACTTTTCATTCATTCATTTAATTTATTTGCGTTTTGGTTTTTTTGGCTGCTGTGTTAAGCATTGTGTAAACACAGAACAGGATTTAATTCCTTCCCTCTGGTACTGGATACTTGTGATTTATTTAGTATGGAAATTCCTGTTCTTTCTGAGCACCCACTGTAAAGATCAGGATATTTATAGATCACAACTAAGCTGCTCTTTCTTGCACTTTTTGATAAGTGAATTGAGGAGGATGAACCCAGCTCAAATTCATGTCCCAGCTCTGAGACAGGCATCCTATCTCACCTTAGAGGCAGGGATCTGAGACCCATGCAGACCATTGACTTACCCAGGGTTTCTTAAGGTGTTTACTGCTACAGTGGCAGCCAGCGCCATAACCTCTGGACCAACCAACCTTTCTCTCTCTGAACGAGTGGAGATTGCCACTTAAAAAATGATGGGTTTCCAGTTTTCCTTGCTTTAAAATGTAGGGTCTAACACAGATGCAGCAATTCCGAAGTTCAAAATGATATAGTCTCTGATGTTTAGCTCAAAAACTGGGTCTAGACACCAGATTCTGTAGGGCTACAACTTAGCGCCGCACTGCATGGTGCTGCCCTTCATGGTCCAGAGTTACAAATTACACCTTTTGGTTGCTGCTGGCTTGGAGGTGGTGTGTAGAAGTCGGAGTTTGAACTGAAGGGATATCCCAAGGTCTCACAGTAAATAGATGTCTGAAGCATTCAAATAGAGCAGGTTCAGTAGAAATAGCTGTGTTTACGGGGAAACGGGCTAATAGCCAATGCATACGGGTAAGGCAATGAAGCTGAAAGGGAAACTGGGCTGAAAGGATTGAGTACCTTTCTCTGTGGTGGGGGAGGAGGAGGTAGCAGGAGGATCTGTGCTTTCCTTTGAGTCCATGTGGGTCTCTGGAGAGAAATGGAAATAAAGGGGCTGCTCTGTGGCTGAGGACAGCTGGCTGGGGTCTGTGATATCTGTGCATATTGAGAACAAAGAAAGCAAGACTTAGAAAATACTTTGATAGGGAAGTCTTGTTTAACCAAGGAGTCATTCAGTGACTCTCGCTGATGGTTTCGGGTACAAGTCAGTTTTTGGAGATTTTTGTCTTCACCTTGTTTCTCCTATAAGATCTGTGACTACTACAGGAAAAATGGTTTATATGATATCAGTACAAATATCGCAGAAAAACTGTTTACTTCCTGGGAATAGGACGGATGCAGTTATATGCAGTATGCTATTAGCTGCAATCCAAATATATCAATGTTTCTTTCTCTCAGTGGTGTTCTAGGCAAATACGTTGATCTTTCTTTTGATAATTTTCCTGCCTCCTTTGGAATATGCTGTCTGAAGTTTCTCTGTTGTGCAGTTTTTTTGTTTTTAATTTGGTCAGATCTAGTGAAACTGATGGGGAGAAGAGAGGCCAAGCCATGCTGAAGTAAAAGTGTCCAAGAAACGTGATAGTTATATTGCCTTGTGGATTCTTTCCTGTATCACGTTTAATAGTGTCTACTCTGAGTGTTCCAGGTTAAGAGGAGGTTAGTGTGAATTGTCATAGGTAATTGGTAGGATTATTAACAAGAGCGGAAACAGACTGAAGATGCATTTGACTGCAATTTGGTGTATTTGTTTCCTTAAACCATGGTTTTCTACTAAGTTGTCTTCAACGAGGCATTTTTCAAAATTCTCCATGTGATTTCTTGGCTGAATAAAGCATCCCATCACTGCTGTAACAGTGCCTATGGAGGACAAAAGTTACAGATACAGTCAGCTGGTATTAATTCTGCTATTTATTTTTTAAAAACATCGGAGCAAAACAGTAGCCTACCAGCTGACTGATTTCTAAAATAATTCTTGGAGAATTTTTTATTGGAGAAAGATAAGGGAATATTCTTATGGATCATGTTGTAGAGGATGTGCCCTTCACTGTGGCAAGAGGGAAAAAGGTAGATGAGATAAGATTAAGAGATACAGGGGACTGAGTGGTCAAGGCTGGTGCCGACAGGAATTGGAGAGGGCAAGTTCAGAAGTATAGGAAAAAGGAGATGAGAAATCTAGACAGTGCAAACCCCTTAATTCTTAATAGAGCAAGACTGGTGGGCACTGTGCTGAGGGAAACTTCTCTTGTCTGCACATCTTGATTCCCAGTAACTTAAATGAGAAATCATTTGAGGAGGCTTTCTTGTAAGTTTATCAGTGCATTGTATACTGTGCTGTTTCTGCAGTCTGTGAAGCCTGTTGTAATGTATCTTATTACTTCCAGACAGAATAAGAAGAGCAGTCATTTCCAGAAATGAGAGCACTCTGTATAATTATGGGGAATGAGTTATGCATAATATATGCACACTTCAAAAATAAAGATTATCTGCTCTGCAGATATCCACACAGTATTAACTGACTGAATGTAGGAATCTGTCCAGTGGCAAGCAAACAGGAATTAAAACAATGATAAAAGTGAGGATCTTGTAGAGGATGATGGGAAAGAACCGTCAAAAAAGAAATTAAGTGATAAAATTCCTTGGCTGCCAGTGAGTTATTAAAGGTGAAAGCTTACAAAGGGAACATTGTGTATAAAGATGCCATCATTAAAGAGTGATGCCAAGTTGGGGGGAAGGAGGGGAAGAGAGAGCTACCCAAGGAGTGTCAGTCTGAGATGCAAGGGGACCTCGTTTATTCCACCTGGCAAAAATATCAGGTGAGGGAACTTGTAAATGTGTAAAGGAAGAGATAGGAGGAGAGGGAAGTAAATGTGAAGGTGATCAGAGATCCCAGATTAGCTGAGACAGTCCTTAAATACAAGCCCTGTCTTGCTGTCATGAAATCTTTGAAATGTCATTTTATCTCGGATATTGAAGGGAATACAGTAGCCAGCCGCTTGTGCAGTGGCAGGAGATCAGAAGACAGAAGCCCTGCCTCAAACCCTGTTATGCGTCCTGCTGTCACAGTGTGTGTGCCCTATGATGACAGCTGGCACTCATGGTTTGTCCTCCAGGATGGTGTATATATATGGATTTATGTAACAGACATACCACCAGCATCAGATCATGTGGCCTCACACAGAGGGATTGTGTAAAACCCAGGGTAAAGCTCTTCCCCCCCCATGGATTTTTATGTTGTTTTTTTTTGTTGTAGCTACCTTATTTCGGGGACTCTTTATGCTAAGTTTGTGCTCTAGGTGCTATGTACTTCGTTTTTAATGATGATATTGAAGGGATAAATAATGCCTTGTTAAGGAAAAGTTTCTTTCTGAACTGCTTTACACATTTATGCTTATCGCTAGTTCCTAAAAGAACTAGTGATAAGCATAAATTCCTACTATTTAATACTACTATTAAATTCCAGTATCGGCCAGCCCTGTTGCTTTACTCAGAAACAGCGTGATGCTCAGAGGGCTTGCCCAGAGTGGCTGAACTACGTGGTTTTACCCAAGATGACATGGTCAAAACCAGGCTGGGTCTCCTGGAGACAGACTGAAGTGAGTCTAAGCTTGGCACCTCTTCACTCCCTGCACTGATAAACAGTGTGTGAAACTTTACCTGAAGGTACCTTGGGTAGGGCTGGTTCTTGTTTGGAGTTCAAGTGTATTGTATTTGTTCTCAGTCCTAATTATTGTCATTCATTAGCCTCCCTACTTCCCTTCTATAGAGCTGGTCTCTTCTTCTGCTTTGTGCTTTTTACTATAAGGTAGTTGTTACTGAACTTCTCTTAGTTATTTTTAAATTGTTACCTTTTTTTCCTAAGTATTCTTAGTATTTGAACACTTGGCTACAGCACTTGTAGTGTATGACTTCTGCCTTTCTTCCCTTCTGTGCAAAATACCAGATAGTAGTCTCTTCAAAAGCATGAAAATTTTTAAGTAACTCCAGTTCCATTTGCATTTGGGCATTGGGGAATCTAAGTCCCATGAAAGTCAATTTGATTTATTCTCTAAACTTTTTAGTCACAATGGCAAACAATGTCTAAGTTGATTGGGTGTTGCGCTCTCACAGATTTCACCAGCAATTGGACTTAGACAATTTAAGGACATGCTTTAGGTTCAGACCCTCAACATTTTGTTTAAGTACATTTTCTCTCTCACATTACTATTGAAGGAATCAGTTTACACTGTTGCTGGGAAATTCTGTTGGCATCCTGGTCTCTCTGGGAAATGAGATCCATGCACCTTCTGTCTCTGGAGGCCAACTGCCCCTGGAATATTGCAGCCCTGAGACACCCTCCCAGAAAAGTTTCTCTAAATACAGTGGAGAGTTCAAGCAAGGGCTTTCAATAAACTTGCCCCACTTCCATGCTAGCCTAGCTGAGTGCCACTTAGCTCTCCTAGTCTTTCTTTCTAAGGCAGTTGCATGATCTCTTTAATAATCTTTTCCCTTTCTTCTGAGTGCCCTCTGGTCTGCAAATAGCTCGTTGGTAATGTCAGTGCTCAGCACAGGGCACACTATTCCAGGTGTGATTGCATCAGCACCATATTTTTCATTCAGCGATATCATTAGTCATCACTGTTTGTAGTATAGAGGGCATACGGAGTGACTTTTCCAGTCCAAACAGTTTTAGTCATATACTGAGGCTGGCATGTAGAAGCGTGCACCGTGTAAAGGACCAGGCTCATGATTTCATTATCAAACCTAGCTCCTTCTTCCAGCCAAACACTCTTGGATAAATAGGATTCTGTGCTTTGCCATTTTGCTGCTGCACATTAATATAGATTCCTCTGTGGGGGCTGAGAAGCTGATACTCAGTGAATATAGTTAAATGACATTTTCCATTATTATAATGAGAAGGACCTGGTGAAATCACAGGAAAGCAAGCCACACATACAGGGCATTTTCTGCAGTTTATATTAAAATTATAAATTTCTGCAGAAAAACGGGATGTTTGGGAACTTAAAAGTGTGCACTATTTCCTTTATGGCATTGCTTCTTCTGAACTGGCAGTAGCATTGCACTATTTGTTCTCTGCCGCGCATCAAGCAGAGGTTGGGAAAATGGATGTCTACTCCCTAAAGCAATTTGTTTTAGCAATGCTGTTGAAACACAGCTCAGAATTATCTTTAATATGAATGAGAAGCTGGAACCACTTGAAAAGGCAGATGGAGGATTTTCCAGACCTATAAACCTGCCTCCTTCATGTTTTGCTTGTGCATTCATCGCTTTCCCTGCTCCTTAGAGCTTAACCTTGGTGTGGAACACATAGGTTTTTACCTGGACTGTACTTGGCATAGCTGCCTCAGTATGAGGACTTGTTTTGCTCAGTTCAAAATCCACAGGACTGTTTCTGTCTCATCATTGACCGGCTTTTATCTGGCACAGGGGAATGACACCTGAATAGGGCCAAATAGCTAGTTCATCATCCAAGACTGTATAGACAAACCAGTAGATGACCAGCAGTGATTACAGGCACAAGCTGGTTCACATCCAGTGTAGACCTTGTCCTTGTCTCACAATGTGAAAGGGCTGCCTAGGTTCCATGGGATGGGTACTTTTTTATGCCCAAGAAGCTGGCAGCAGGTTAGTCAGGAAAAAAAAAAAGTAGATTTCCTTTGTTTTAAAGAAGGAAAAGAATTCTGGTGATAGCCTAGTTTTCATAAAAATAACCGAGGGCCTTCATTAATTTCTTATTGGGACAGCAGCAATGTTCCATGCTTTACTTTATTTTAACATATGGCTTGCACATAGTTGAAGGTTGTCTGTTTTGTTTTTGTCTTGATTTCTGCTGAAGTAATCTACTACTTGTAAAAGGCAAAATACAGGAGAGGGAGTCTTGTAAACCTGCACTCTTGCAAATGTACTGAATTTCACACTGCTTGCTGTTAGAAAGTGCAAGCAGTTTCTAATCTTCATGGTAGCAGAGAAAAGGCTGGAAACACAATAGAATGCATCCTTACTATGTATTCATTTCTTAAAATATCTGTCTTGGAAATGCTGAATGTTATGAAAATTGGTCATGGACACATTCTAGAGCAACTAGGATTATTGATGTTAACAATGTAAAGATGGTACCTGGGTTACTCGTAACAATTAGTTTCTCAGTAGTCCTCATCCAGGCAAGTCAGCTGCAAAGTAATTTTGCCCTGCAACAGGATAAGCTGCCAGAATAGGAGATCTGGCGAATCAGTGTTTACCAGCATGGTCATGGGGACGCTGGCTGTCCCCACATTGGATGTCTGTATTCAATGCCCGGTATGGGTTCTCCTGTTGAAACAATAACTGCCAGGAATGGCATAGTTTGGTCATGTGTGAGAGTAGAGTGGTGTGTAAGGCAGTCGCTTATGCCTCTTAGTGCATTTATGTTCCTCTTTAATGCTTGCCAGGCCCATGAAGAGTTGGAGCACTTTCTCTGGTCACCTGAGTAGAGGAAGCCCAAGTTCTTGAGAAAAGAGTAGGAAGTCATGTCTGATGAGCCTCTTGATGGAACAGAGAAGTCAAATTGTACTGAATGGCCACTGTGTTTCTGAATTACCACTGTCTAGTGGCCCAGTCTGGCCACTAGCTTTTGCCTTGCTTTTCATACCAGGAGATAGAATTCACAGTTGCTGGTTCACAGCATGACTCTTATATCTTGCATAGTTTCTTTCAAATTGCTGTCTTGTGGCGGACAGAGTTGGGTAAATTACAGTCTGCAGCTTAATTCAAGCTGTAGAAAGACCCATCCATTTAAACAAAGGAGCTTTGTTTAAATGTTGCTAAAAATACATGTGATGTGGTATCTATTGTTGCTGGTAATAAAATTTATTTTTGCCTAGGTTTATATGTTTAAGAAGCCTAATTTACAAAATGATAAAAATAGTCTTTATGTAGTTACACTCTTCAGTGAATAGAGGCACAATTGTTTGATATGTTCAGTATTTTGGGTGTTTTGCTTATCATGTTTGAACAGGTCTGAGATCTGACTCTATTGTACACTAAAACTACACAGACTTGTAGCTTTGAAGATGGCTACAGTATCCTTTGCCTCCTGTCTATTGGATAAATGCATATACAGAACACGTGAAGGTCAGCAAGGTTTTCTTAGAAATGGGGGCGATATCAGAGGCTTTTACTTGACACATGGTTTATGATTTAAAAATTAGGTTTTTGTGAAAATAATCCTGATGAGCATGTTTGTCATGTCTCTTCAAATCATACAAATGCTTTTATACCCTGTGGGCTTTCAAGCCTTTCTTTTTTTTAAATACTCTGTAGCCTGTACGGAAGTAATCTCCAACACTAGGATTTTGACTGTAGAGAAAATAATTGCTTCTTACATGATCCTGACTTGTAACTAAATATAAATTTATTTTGGCGCTACTGTTTTGTTTTTTTTTTTTTCCCTTAGCCTTTTATATAGCTCTTTCCATTTTATTGCATCAGTTATCTGCATCCACCTTGCAGTGCATATCAGAGCTACAGGTCCTATTTTGGATTGGGTATCACTGCTGATAATTAGGAATTCTAGCCTAATGGACAGTAGCCATTTTTTTTTCTCTTTTTGTTGTATCTGAACAGAATGTGTGAGCTTTTTTGTTAACTTGAAAGAATCATAGAATCATAGAATCATAGAATGGTTTAGGTTGGAAAGGACCTTGAAGATCATCGAGTTCCAACCCCCCTGCCATAGGCAGGGACACCTCCCACTAGACCAGGTTGCCCAAGGC